>JADMNL010000027.1:154355000-154880000 GCA_016271365.2 Neoceratodus forsteri
TTGTGCATGTGCGCAATCAACATAAAAAGAGGGTGTTATTGCATCTGATTATATATTTAATTCTACTTCCAAAACAGGACCTCCTGTTACACCCTCTCCCTCCTGTTTTCCCCTGCCCTTCTTAAAGAGCCTGTACCCTGAAACATTTACTGCAGGTCCCAGCAGTTGTTTGGGTTAGCCCAAGTTTCAGTAATGGCTACTATGCCTATTTTTTTGCAACCATCACAGCCTGCATTTCATCCCATCTTATTGCCTAGACTTCTGACTTGTGTGTACACCTTCCATTTGTCCTCACTCTCCATCCTACGATCCAAACTTTTGTCCCCTCTGCTTTATTCCTTGCCTTTCCCCTTCCCCCCTCCTTCTAGTATTCCCCACCATTGTGCTTGTTTGGGGGGGGCAACTAGGTTCTCAGAGTGATCCCATTCTGCTCCATGTGCCCTAATAAAGCCTCCACCTCATTTAGCTTAAACTCCTTATAAAGAAAACATCTGGTACTGTTCTGCTTAGATGAACACGATCCATTCAGAACATCCTGTCATCATCACTGAGGGAACCCCAGTCCCCAAAACCCTGAACCCCACTGCTTCACACCAACCTTTTATCCACTTTTTAAACTCCAGAATCCTGACCTTTCTATTCATTCCTGCATGTTGCACCTGCAGTACCTTCAAGAAGGCTACAAGTTCTCTCATGCCACTACCTAGTTCTCTGATTCTTTCTTTAGCCTGATCTATACTGCGGTGCATAAGACTGTTGTTTCTTAGTTAGAATCCCAACATCTGTCTCCCACCCTCTACCCCTGGTCAAACTCTCCAGCCAAGGAATATCCATCACAGATAGCTCTCATGGGTGGCATATGACAGATATTTCTCCTGCTGCTGAGTCATTAACCAGCCTCACCAACCCTCTGACTATAGCGTCCCCAGTAACCATTACCTTCACACGGCCATACCTGCCTTTGATTTCTGCTCTCCCACAAGGCTCAGCACTCCTGGATGGAGCACTCCATTGACAGGGGTTTCTAAATAAAGCATGATTTTCTTCACTATTTTTGCACCCTCATTTATCATGAGCATATGCAAACTTTGTGCTGCTCTTGTTGTGCTTATGTCTGGCGCTATCTGATCTTTGCAGTGCATGCAGAGACCTGTGTTTTTCCTTTGTTGGAGTTTCCACTGGTGCCTTAGCTTGTTCTGAAACCAAATGTTTTTATCTGGTTTTTAGTAAAAGTGGTTCCCTGCTATTATTACTGTTTGTGGCTTTTGGTCTCCTTTTGTGTGGAGTGTATTTGGCGTACAAGCTTCCCCTGCCTTACGATTGGTCATCTTAACTATTAAAGCAGCAGTGCAGGAATCTGGTGAAAATTGTGACCTGTACCTTCTTATGCTAGTTTACATTGCAACTTACCTCCTGACTTGTATGATACCCTTCTTACCACAGTTTCAGTCTGCTTTAGTACTTTTTTCATGTTTGAAATAATAAAAGGAGTGTTCCTTTTAATATGGCTTGGACCAGGTTTTCATCAGTATTTGCAGCTGTTTTTGAATACTTATTGTTCCATGAGGTCAGAAAGTAGTGCCTGCTGCACAATATTTCATTTTAGTCACCATAGCAGTGATATTATGTAACCCCCCCCCGCCAGTTTGGGGGCTTACCTTTAGCTCACGTGGCTTCCGTCTGCTCTCTGTAGCACCTCCTTAAAGGTCTGGATTTTTTTTCTGGTCCCCTAGTCCTTCCTTGTGCCCCTGGTAGCCCCAGAAAAGCCCTTTGTATAAAGTTAGCCCTTCAGGGCTTCAACAAGCTAAAACTGCAATCTTCCACTTTCCGATGCACTCCAGTGCAGCAGGGATCATGCAGGCATGAGTGGCACCTTTGATCTTGTGACCGCTTATGTTGTGCTCTAGCAGAGGAGTGTTCGATGGTCCCAGTCTCACAATCAACAAAGTGGGACTTTGTGACCTCGGCAAGGGCCATGAGAGACCATTCTCCACAGTAAATAGGGAAATCCATGGAGCATTAAGATTGGGGCTCATGAATATTAATGAGCCAGAGCCCTGATCTTTTATAAATATGTATAAGGGTGTTTCTACCCTCAGGGCAGCAGTGTTTTGGCAACTGCTGAAAGTAAAGAGAATAAATGTTTAATAAATAAATAGACAAAAAATTGTCTAGTTGTCCTTCCCAGTCAATAAAAACTAAAAAAATAAATAAATGTAACTGCTGTTTAAATGTTTGGAGACAAATGTTCAAAAGGGGCAATATGTTTAAATAAATAACTTAAATCCTGGTTGCACCAGAAATATTTGGGACTCAGACAGACAGCTTGCCTGCTGGAAATGGTGGTTCTAAAATATTGGCAGCAGTGACAGGCTAACAGACTAAGGGAATAACTAAAGCTCGGCAGCGATTTAAAAGACACACCAATGGCTATTAGACTGTTGGGCATTTGGGCAAATCAAATATTTATTCTGGTTGCACCAAGACTTTATTTGGGACTGTATCAATTCTGCTTAAGGGGACTGTGTTCAGCAGCCATTACAAAGTAGCCACAGCCAATCGGAAAGCTATGATTTTAAAGCCAGGACTTGTGAAACCTTTGCCAAAGCTCATAGGAAACTGCCAAGTGTTCATGGGGAACTGCAGGGACCTAATTTTAGGCACCAAAACAGCAATCCAACTGTGCATTGAGGAGGCCAAATGAATAATTCATTTTGTTGATTGACAAGCCTTCCAGCCAATCACAACCCAAGCAACCAACAGCTTCAGCCAATAGGGAGTCTCAGGAGAGCCCCATGAAAGACAGTGGCCCAGATATTCAAAAGAGTTGAGCCATGCGCAATAGGGTTGCGCCTGCGCAAGTCCAAAATTGCGCCATTCTGCGATATTCATCAGGAGGCAGTTGCGCCCCCGAAATCATGCTGAGCAACAGCGCAATGATAATGAAAGCATGCGCAACCAAAGGGGGAGGAACCATGCATAAATGGAGCAGTGTGATATTCAAAGACTTGCACCATGCGCAATAGTGGAGCAAACAGAAGTTGCGCCATAGCGGTAATGAGCCAAAATAAAAAGGAGCAAGGAAGAGGCGCAAGAACGCTACAGGGAAGCCACATGTGTCAGAGGCAGACAGACAGGGCAGGAGGCACAAACAGGGCAGGCCAGAGAAAGGTCACTCTGAACAGCCAGGCACAAGGAAGGTGTGGGAAGCCACACAGCACAGATGCCAGCACAGGCAGGTGTACCCTGTGCAGGGGAGGTAGCAGCCAGGACAGCGGGGGAATACAGCAACAGCCGCCGGGGGAGTGAATGCAAGCCAGGGACATGGCCAGTGCCACCTTCCACATGGAGGCTGTAATGAGGGGGATGAGAAGGTGGGCGGCAGGGGGGCGTGGCCGTGGAAGGGCCCGTCGGTGGTATGCCCTCAGCAGGCAGTACCGAGCCCGCACCAGCTTTGAGCTGTACACTAATACTGAGATTGTGGGCCAGTACCGCCTGAACAGGGCAATTCAGAGGTGGCTCTGTGAGCTGTGCAGTGATGTGATGCAGGCACCCACATGACGGAGCCATGCCCTGTCAGTGGAGACCAAGGTAACAGCATGCATGTGCTTGCTCGCCACGGGTACCTTCCAGAGACCAACTGGGGACATCACAGGCATAACCCAGTTGGCCACATCATGCCACCTCACCCAATTCCTCAGTGCACTGCTGCCACATGTTGAGGAGTACATCCATTTCCCCAGCACACCAGTGGAGTGCACAGCAAACATACAGTGGTTTCACAGGGTAGCATGTATGCCTGGCATGCTAGGGACAATAGACTGCACCCATGTGGCCATACACACACCACCTGGCCCCGAGGGGGCCGCATACATGAATCGCAAGGGCTATGCCAGCATCAACTGCCAGGTGGTATGCGATGCCAGGGGGCGCATCATCAATGTCTGTGCCACGCACCCTGGGGGAGCACACGATTCTTTCATCTGGCACCAGTCAGCACTGTGCCACAGATTCGAGAGTGGGGACATCCCCACTGGACACCTAGTGGGTGAGTATGCAAACCACATTGACAATCATAGGGCCTGGGGGGGCATGGCCAGAGGTGGCATGGGTAGTGGCCTACATGGCCTGGGGCAGTGTGATGCTGATCACAAAACTAACCTCTGCCTTCTACACACAGGTGACAGTGGATACTCACTCTGTCCCTGGCTGCTCACACCCTACCGGCGGCCCGCGAAAGCAATGCTACAATGAGGCACACGCCACCACATGTAATGTCATCGAGCGGGTGTTCTGGATGCTGAAGGCACGTTTCCGTTGCCTGGACACCTCCGGCGGTGCCCTACAGTACAGCCCCTCAAAGGCCTGTGGGATATTCCTGCACAACATGGCCAATGAATGTGGGATAGCCGTACAGGTTGAAGAGGGGGACAGCGATGGGGATGACGAGGATGCCAGTGATGATGGTGATGGGCAGCCCCCTCTTGGCCGATGGGACCCCCGACTGCTCCGGCTGGCACAGCTGCACCGGGACACCATCATGGAGGAGCACTTCAGCCAACCCAGGTAAGTCATGGGGCCATGCGCAACCACCAGTGGCCAAGGCACAACCCAAAAAACATGCATGGACACACACCAAGGGTGCATGCTGTCAAGGGAAGTGGCAGGGCACAGAGGCACACACACAGCCAGGGCTGGGTGAGGATTAACATGCACCACCGGAAACACACACACACACACACACACACAATGCAACAAATGTGTACAAAGAGCAGAAGGCACACTGACCCAGAACACACACCCTAGCAACACACAAGTCCACAGGCCACCACGCCCACTGCCTGTCCATGTGCATGTGTCAGATGCTGAGCACCATTGCACTTTGGTGTACAGTGCAATGCAGGCATCATCACGCACACGCAACTGCAGACAGCAGCCGGGTGGGTGAGCAGGTAGACTGTGTGTCCATGTGTGCAGGGCCAGGTACCCACCTGTGCACTGCCCACTGACACACACAATGCACACAGGGCAGCACCGACAGTAGCTGCACTGGGAGACAGGTCAGTCACATGACACAGTGCCACAGCTGCCATGGATGCATGGGCGGCCCCACCGAGACCCTCTAGCACTGGTAGGCTGACCACTGGCCTCATGGTGTGGCACCGATGGTCCCCCAGGGGTTCCACTGCGTGAACGTGACGGTGCTCGCACAGGGGTCTGCAGCACACTGAACATGCCTGCACCAGGAGTGCTCGGGATGCCCATAGCTGAACCCAGCGTTGACAGGGTGGGAGTCTCATGAAGCTGGGAATGGGGGGGTGGATAGTGCACTGCGTGGTGTCTGCGATGCATGGGCACCTGACTGTGTGCCCATTGTGGCCATGACAGCAATGAATGCCTGTGCATGCCTGTCAATGGCAGCGGTCACATCCTCCCGCAAATGGTCCATCCCTGCCAGGATCAGTGTGGTGTCCTTGCTGCGACGCTCCTCTGCCCTCCCCAGAGCCACACGTAGTGCATCCACGGACATTGCAAGCAGCATCTGCTGCTGGACCGATGCTCGCAGTAGGTGGGTGTGCTCATCCAAGAGGTCATCAGCCTCCTCGGCATCCTGTCCCTCAGGGTGTGCAAGGGCCTGATGTTCAGTACCCCTTGAGGGTGGGTGCTGCGCACCAGGACCAGGTCTGGGCATGTCCACAGGCAGTGCACAGATGCCACCGCTGAACCCTGTACCCCCAAGCACAGTGGGCGACTGCTGATGCTGTCCCTCCAGCTGCCACACCCCAGGGCTCAGTGGTGCCGCCGCAGTGGCCGCAACAGTCCCACTGTCCTGAACAGACACCAGTGCTGCCCCACTGGTGCTGACAGGCACAGCCTGGGACTGTGCTGACATGCAGACCTCCATGGCGGCATCACTCACAACCATGGGTGCGAATTGCCTGCTGTGTGGCCATCCTGTGGCACACATGTGTCACTGCCCATGATGATCGTGTCATCATCACTGGTGCTGGACTCTGCCCTGGCCACAGCCACAGTGTGCTGGCATCCGTGGATGCCAGCACACTGGGACACAGGCAGGGCTTCCTCCACACCTGTCACAACGACATCAGTGTGGACAGCCAGGCGGTCCCACTGTCACAATGATCCACATATACCTGTGGAGGTGGATGGTCCCACCTCCAACTCCATCTGACTGTCCGCAGAAGACAGGCCCACCACCGCTGACCCATACAGATGCTCAGGATCTGTAAGGGAAAGTGAAGTCGCACTACTGCGTGTGACCTACCCTGCCCCCCCATAGACAGACCATGACTTACCATACAGTGATGGGCCACCACCCATCTGGAAGCCACCACCCGGAACACCCTCAATGGCACTGCGCTGCATGCTTCCAGCAAGTCTGTCCTCCGCTGGGGTCAGCTGTACCACCTTCGGCTGTCCCCAACCTGTTGCAGCATGTGCTGTCCTGATGGCAGCCACCTTCTCCTTTACCCTCCTCCTGTCCATGCCTATCTTCTTCTTACAGTCCTGCACGGAGCACTGGTGGCTGCCATGCAGTTTCACGGCATGTTCCACCTCCTCTCATGCAGCATGGGCCTAAAGGGTTCCCCACTGTCCACTGAGCAGTGGCTCCTGATCCAGGTAGGCCTCAAACAGGGCCTCGGTTTCAGCCTTTGTAAAATTCGGCCTCCTCCTCCTCCCACCACTGTTTTCCTCCTCTCCAACAACCTGCTCGGTCATTATGTAGCCTGTAAGAATGGCAGTTGTTACCTGTGACTGTGCATTCCCATGCATGTCCCTGAATCCACAGTCCACACTCCCAAACAGCATGCAACTCACCAATAAACTGCAGTAACTGACTATGGCCACTGCAGCACATTGTCGCACCTTTATAGCGCAATCCATGCAAATGAGGCGAGGAGCAACTTTAAGTAGATGCAAATTGCAGTGGTGCACCATTGAATGGCTGATTAGATGATTTGCATATGATGGCTGAATATCGCACTGTTGCACTTTGCACAATTGTGTTAAATGTGCTGAGCCAATGGTGCAGTCCTGTGACATGTGTAGTACACCTCACTGCGCATGCCCAGGTTGCTGACGCAGGCGTCTGCTGTGCTGATGACGTGCAGTGCTTGGTAGGCAATGAAGGGCACGGCCACCATTGTGCCAGTGGCACTATAGCGATGGTCACTACATGGTGCTGTGGCACTGGGCCATCATAGGTGCAATGGCCCAACTGCCCGGTAGTCTGCTATGGTGCTGGCACACAGGCAGCCAATCGCGCTACACGCATTGTCATCCAATAGTGCTGTGCGTGGCCTTGCACCAGAGACCCTTGACCCTGTGCCCGACCTTTGCCCCCTTGGCGCCATGCATCAGGCGTAGGTGCACCTCTATCGCGCTGTTCAGTAACAGCGCGATAAGGAATGGCAGAGCTGTACCACGCAGCATCTGCACGTGGGGAGCCGTGCTGCAGAGTGCCATATTGCCTACTATAGCTGCTAGGATGGTGCGCAGATGGGCAGCACAGTGGACAGCTATCGAACTGGCCAATCTGGTGGCCATTGTTGAGCCACACCATGGGCCTCTCTTCAGGGAGGCCCCTCTGGACAGAGCCAGGACCCAGGTGTGGCAGGAGGTGGACACTGCTCTGGAAGAGGGCACAGGATGGGGGCGTAGTGCTGAGCAGTGCAGGCACCGCTATGGTGACCTGTGCAGGAGGGAGTCGGATCTACTGGCCCGACTGCGGGCACGTGCCAGGAGGGGCACGGTGCCACGTCCAGGTACGGGTTCCATCAACACACTTTTATCATCCATATGAGTCACAGTGTTGTATGTGTCCAGCACATAGGGGAGGGACTGTATGGGGTTGGCCGAGGTGGTGTTCACAGGGCGTGGGGTGGGAGGGTCTGGCTGGATGGGAGGGCACACACCTTGGGGCAGGGTGACTTTGCTTCAGGAGTGTACTGATGTTCTTCTCTCCTTTTTTCCCCACAGGCCCGGACGAACTCCGCAGATTGCGGGCAGAGCGGCGGAGGGGGGTGGGGAGGACAATGCAGCCAGGGGGGGCGAGGGCCATCAATGCCCACCTGACCGGCCCGATGAGGGTGAGTGCCATACATCCATGATTAGTATTGCATGCTGTGTGACAGGGTGGGCAGCGGGGCATGGCCACCATTCATCGACATCACTGCCATGCACGCCACTTGTTACAGTCAATACTGTCCAGTAGCAATGCATGTCTGGGTGTGCGTCACTGGTGGTCCATGCGTGCACCAGGTGCATGGCTGTGCCACTGCCTTTGCACCACATAGCCATGTCACTAAACGGCCATGGTGGTGCTGTGCGTGACTTGGCCAGTGGGTGTGTGCAGCATTCTGCATGACTGTATGTGCCTGGGTGGGCAGGTCCTGTGGACATGATCACTGTGAGTGGTCACACACCATCACAGTGGTATGTCCCATGGCCATATGCCATGCACAGTGGGCGGGCTGTATGGGGTTGTGCATTCACACTTATTGACTGTGCTCCCTTGTCTAAGGTACACGCCATCTCAGGGACATTCAGTACACCTTACGGGAGCTCCTTCAGCTGGCCCACGAGTCCCTCGACATCTTGAGGAGGCTTGACACAATGGGGATGTTGCGGAGGCACAGAGGCTGGAGGTCCCAGAGCCAGGAACGGAGGTCTAGATGACAGTTTTTCTGTCCCTGACTTCCCCTACCCCCCTGGACCCACCCTCACACCCCTCCTATCCCATCCCATTTGTCCACCCCTTCCCCCTACCCACCCCCACCTTGTTTGTGCTCCCCCAAGCTTGTATATAGTTTTTATTGTTGTACATAGTTCACTTTTATATTTACAATACATTTGAATTTCATATGAATACTGTGGTGGTCTCTGATTTGCAGCGGGCTATAGGTGCTCAGCTGCAGTGGTGTGCATGGCATCAGGGGTGGTGCAGTCATGGTTATGTGTATGTGTCCATGTGGAGGTGACTATGGTGTGGGAGTAGATATTAGTCAGTGTCTGTGTTGTGTGTGTTGTTCCCTGTGCACTGGATGACTGTATACAGTGGTCCATGGTGCGTGCTCTGTGTCCATGGTGCACCCATTGGCCCGTCCATAGCCTGTGCAGCCGACACACATGCCTGTCTGTGACCTGCACGGTCCACTGGCATGTCAGTGGTGGCATTCCCTGCAGGGCACACACTGTACCCGTCGCTTTGCCGGGTTGCCCCGTCACTGGTGTGGTGCATACCTGGCTCGGGTGGCACTGTGGGCAACACGGTCATTGTCCCACCTCCATGCTGTGGCTTGTGTGTGTTGCAGGGAATGTGCCCCACTGTCTGTAGCTTGTGCTCCGGGTGACTACTGGTGGTGTACGAGTCCACAGTGCCTGCTCAGGGTGGCTGGCACTCCAGTGCCATGGTGGAGTGTGGGTTGTGTGTACACAGCTTACATGGGCCCACAATGGGGGCTTAGTTGCCCCACCACTGCATCCCTGTGTTGTTGTGCCCATACCCTGTGTGGCATCCGGTGTGATGCATGCTTCCACGCACCACTGTGGGTGTCTGTGATGGCTGTTTTGGCCAGTGGTGGGTCGGGGTGTGTCACTGGAATACTGTGCAGGGCGCTGTACCACTGGTGGTGGTGTCAAGGGCATGCCTGTCCCATGTGGGGTACCTCTTGTGCCAACGCATGGTCGGTCTCTCAGCAGTACCTCAGGGGGACTGTGTGTGGTGGCACTGTGTCTGCCATTGTTGCATTGCCATGTGCTGCAATCCACTGATGGGTGCTCATGGTGGGGCTGGCTTGCATGGTTCTGTGGTGCACAGGGTTGCACTGACACAGTGGGGGTGGTGGCATGTATGAAGTTTCCTGCAGTGGTGGTCACTGCTCATGGGGGGGTGTCTGGGGGTCATGGTGCAGGATGTGCTGTGCACTGGGGGGATGGTGTGGCACGGGGTGGTCTGCCCTCCTTGTGTGCCAGTCACAGCTTGCCGGTAGGTGTGATGGGGTACCATGGCCAGGCTGTGGGTTGATTGCTTGTCTCCATGGGCCAGTGGTTATTCCAGCCCTCCCCCAATTGTGCTGTGCTTGGAGTGTGGGGAGATGATGTCTGTTCTGCTGTGTGTTCCTGTGCCCATCTGTAGCATGGGTGGTGGGCTCCTACCTCCCTGATTGTGCAGTTACGTTGCTCTGCAGCTGGGGGACTCCCTGGTTGCACTATGGCGCCTCTGGACTGCTCAGCTGAACATCCTTGTTGCACTATGGTGCATCAGATCTGCTCAGCTTCCCCTCCCTAGTTGCACTATGGCGCAGGTGGTGCGATATTCAGTCGTCAGCTGTAGGCGCAATTTGGCCTGCTCCGTTTTTGAATATCGCGTCTCTTGCGCATGGGCGCAATAGACTTGCGCTTGCTCCTGCCATTGCGCACTTTTTGGGCGCAGATTGAATATCTGGGCCAGTGTTTCTAGCCATGCAAGCAGTTTGAGAGATTCGAGTGGGAGGCCCCCCCATCAGGGGTGGGAGCTGAGGCCCCCAGGCAATGCAACTGGGTCTGGTGTTCCGGTATAAGCCCCTCCACCCAGGAGGGTGTTTTGCCTTCTTTGCCAGTAAAGTTAATTTAGTTAAAGCAGAACCTGCTAGCCTGGGGGTTGCCAGAGAATGTCCTCCAAGTGCTAGCCCTCCCTTCCATATTGGGGAAAGATGTCGACCTGCATATTGATGACAAGCCAGCTGTGAGAGAGCTGATCCTGCCTCAGTGGTGATAGAAGTGAAGACTTAAAGAGCCTTTATAATGGAGAGTCATACCATGAGGAGCCTGAGTGAGTACTCCTGTACCCCTGGTGCAAGAAAGAAAGAAAGAAATGCCTATTGGAGCTGCTAATGCCCTAGAGACTGATTGCAGTTTAAAGGGGCACTGTCAGCTTTACCCCTCATTTTTACATCTGCTTGCATCAGTGTGATTCAATTTACCAATCTATGCCTTATTCCCCAATTAAATTCCCCATGTACGCCAGAACAGTGATCGCTTACCATATTTTTAAATTTTTGCAAGTTTAAACATTACAGCGTCCCAACAGAAACTACCTAGTCCCCCGGAAGCAGTGGTATGCTGAGAGTGCACCTGTGACATGGAACACCAACACAAATATCAATTTTCTACATGCTCACTCTTAACAGTTACTTGAAGCATGTCTTAGATTATACTGAATTTAGTTGCCGTGTGTAAAGTAACACCGAGCACTGATTGTGCTAATAAATACATTTGAACACTGGCACTGAAAATCCATGCTTGCGCAAATGTGGACCATTCCAGGTGCCGAAATCCCTTGCATACACAATAGCGGGGTGGAACAGAGATCCCGCACATGCGCAGGAGTGGCCCATATTCACACAAGCGCCGGATTTCGGCACTAGTGTTTAAATGTATTTACTGGCACTACTGGGGCTTGGTTTTACTTAAAACATGACAACTTAAATTCAGTAAATGGAAAGACATGCTGCAAGTAACAGTTTAAAGTGGGCATGTAAAAAACTTGATGTTTGTGCCACGCTCCGTGTGACAAGCACGCTTTCAGCATACCACTGCTTCCGGGGGACTAGGTAGTTTCATTCGGGACGTAGCAATGTTGAAACTTGCAAAAATGTTAAAATATGGTAAGTGATCACCGCTCTGGCATACATGAGGACTTTATTTGGGGACCCAGTCTTCTCCTTCTCCCCTGTTTTCCTGACAGAAGTAGAAGATCTCTTACTACAGCTCGACACCAAAATAAGTGCTGGGACAGACTGCATTGACCCGTACTTCCTTAAGCTAGGTCATCATGTGCTTGTGGTTCCCCTAACTCACCTTTTCAATGTGTCACTACAGCAGGGTGCCCCGCCCCCGATATCTGGAAAACTGCACAAGTCATATCTCTATTTAAATCAGGCGACCCCACAGACTTAAATAACTATAGGCCCATTTCTGTACTGCCTGCTGTCTCCAAACTCCTTAAAAAAGTAGTCAGCTCCCAGCTGAGAAAATACCTTGAGACCACAAATTTACTCTCTCCTGTACAGTCAGGCTTTAGACCCAACCATAATACCACCACTGCCCTGGCCAAAGTTTCAAATGACTGGTTGAAAGCACTGAACAGCAAAAACCACGTGTGTGCATTGTTCCTCGATCTAAGCAAGGCCTTTGATACTGTGGATCATACCCTTCTACTGGGCATCCTTCAAAATTTTGATCTTGACACTACAGCTTTGAAGTGGGTTAATAGTTACCCTACTGGACAACACCAACAACTCAAAGCCGAAGGTGACGTCTCTTCTTTCAATGAGCTCTTGAGAGGTGTCCTGCAGGGCTCTGTTCTAGGCCCCCTGCTATTTGCCATCTACATCAACAACCTCAGTGATGGCATAAGCTCTGCAGGCATACATCTATTTGCAGATGATACTGTTATCTATATTGACAGACCTTCTCTGGAAATCACATGCAGAGACCTCCAAATCAATTTCAACCAACTTCAGCTAAACTTGCTAAACCTTAAACTGTTACTGAATGCCAAAAAAACTAAAGCCATGCTTTTTTCGCCCTCTGCAAAAGTAGATTGAGCTGCTACCATTCACAGTCTCCCTAAACTTATCACCCTCTTAGGCGAGCCACTCGAATATGTAACCAAATTTAAATATCTAGGTGTTTGGGTTGATCATAAGCTGACCTTTATAGAACATATCGAGGATCTAACAAAAAAGCTTAAGCGGAGGCTAGGTGTTTTTTTCAGAATCAAGCACTTACTCACAAAAGAAGCCAAGACACGATTAGTCCAGCCTACCTTTCTTCCACTCCTAGACTATGCTGACATGTTGTATGGACAAGGAAGCAACTTCATCCTCTCCAAGCTCGACACACTCTTTCACCGTGCCATACGATTCATCACTGGTGCACCCTACTCCACACATCATTGTGTCCTCTATTGCTTGGTTGGTTGGACATCATTAAAAGTATGACGTCAAAAAAATGCTGCCATCTGGACATTCATAGCTATTATGCATAAGCTTCCTCAATACACTACAGAATGCCTGCCTGTCTGCTCACCAGGTCGTTACTCACTAAGAAGTTTCTCTTATATCTCCCTCATCATCCTCAAAGTTCGAACTAACTATGGCCGTTCTTCCATAAGCTTTGCTCTTCCCTCCTTGTGGAATAAACAGCAAAAAAACCTTAATTTGGCAATGACAGTAATGCTATCCACCTTCAAAACCATGATTGCTCAGTCCTTCACAGAGGCATGCAAATGTTACCATTGATGGTCACTTTAGCACTTTTGCTTGTCCATTACCTCTGTTTTGCATTGGTCGACATCCTCTATGGTCTCTTCATTCCCTTCTGTGTTTCCTGCTGGATCTCTGGCCTCCTCTTCATATTTGTTAGGTTTTCTCATTTGTTCTCCTGTCTCCCCACTACTACGTAATGCTAGACTATTGATTGACAGGGCCCTGGCCATATGCTACTACTGTATATAATTTGCTCCCTGCACTTTCCAAGAGGTAATTCTGTATGTAACGAAACTTTGCAAAATGTACTCTGATGTTATTGAATTATGTATTTGAGTCACTGAAACAGTTCATCTGCTCTCTTGTACAATATACATGTTTTTTTGTTTGTTGTTTCATTCCTTCATGTTGTTATCTTTGTGTATATGCTGCTGTACTTTGCTTCTACCCTGGTCCATCTTGAAAATTAGATTTATCTCAGTGGTGTTTCACCTGGTAAAATAAAGATTGATTGATTGTGGCTACAAATAAAATTTTGCCCAAATGTGATTTAAATGTAAAATCATGTACTATCAAGGGTTCCCAGGGATACAGCATCTGATTAATACTCACTACTGTTTTGAAAAATATTTTGCTGCTTAGAATAGTCTGCATTTTTCTAGAATAGAATGCTATGAACTACATGCCTAGGTAAAATGTTGAAATGTTTAAAATGTTTAAAGAATGCTTAGATGTTACTTAAGCGTGCCAGGCATGGCACACCCTTGGCACGGATGCCAAGATTCGCTGCCAGGAGAGAGTGTAAACCCCCCCTACTAATTTGGGGCCTTACGTTTAGCCAATGTGACTCCTGTCTGCTCTCTATAGGACCTTCTTAAAGGCCTGCATATTTTTGTCCTGGTCCTCAATCCTTGTTTGCATCCTGGATAGCCCCATGTGTAAAGTTAGCCCTTTGAGGCTTCAACAAGTTAAAACCATGACATCCTACTTTCCAATGCACTCTGGTGCAGCGGGAATCCTGCAGGTTCAAGCAGCACCTTTGATCTTGCAACTGCTTAATTTGCAGTCGAATGGAGGAGTGTTCAATGGCTCCGGTGCCTCCATCAACTAAGTGGGACCTGGTGACCTTGGCAAGGGCCATGAAAGCCCATTCTCCACAGTAAATAAGGAAATCCATGGAGCATTAAGATTGGGGCTCATGAATATTAATGAGCCAGAGCCCCGATCTCTCATAAATATGCATAAGGGTGTTTCTGCCCTCAGGGCAGCAGTGTTTTGGCAACTGCCGAAAGTAAAGAGAACAAGCATGTGTCAATGCCAAATGTTTGCTTGCTGACATTGGCAGTGGTAGTGTAGAAGTTACAGAGCTGCGTAATAGGAATGGCAGAGAAGTATTGAACTGAAGCCAACCCCACCACCACCCTGCAGAGAGTGACAGGAATTGGGGTGTGCCTTTGGGTTGTCAGGTATAACGGCCATGCCATTTCACCACACCCCACCCTGCAGACACTGACAAGTGGCACGGTGTGTCTTTGGGTCTTTGGCCCTTATGTGCACCCCATTCTATCAGGAAGTATGGTGAGGTGGGTGCGGTATAGGAGAATGAGGTGAACTTTGGGGCCAAAGAGTCCAAGGCATACCTCGATGCCTCTCACTGGCTGCAGGGTGTGGAATGGTATGAGCATTACAGGCAAGAATCCCAAGTCACATCCCTGATGCCTGTCATTCTCTACAGGGTTGGGCATTATGGTTGGAAACCCTAATACCTCAGGCATTCGTTGGTATTTTCACTCCAAATTTTCAACATGGTTTTTTTGTGACCCACCTCATGAACAGTGGCAATATCAGTTTGTTAGCCGAAAGCTGCTTATGCACAGCGACTACGAATTTAGCACCACAGGTGCAAAACATTCGAACAGGATGTAAAAATGACAGCTATACTGTTCATGGCGAGTGTAAAAAATGTTGCAAATCTGCAGTAAAAATATTAAAAAAACTGGTGAAGTCACGAGCGTGCACAGAAACTGTGCAACGCACACCTGTAATGTAATTAGTTTAGGGATTTTTTTACAGCAGATTGTCAACACAGGCATTTTGGGACCTCCGATCATGAACAGTGTCACTGTGATTTTCTTTATCTGTTCCGAACAATGATTTCCCACAGCAACCACGCATCTCTGCGCTGAAAGTGTGAAAACACATTTCGGCCATGTTGTGAAAAATGACAGCTGTACTGTTCATAAGAAATTGTGGAAAAATGCCACTTGTGAAAATCTAGACTGAAAATATTACAAAGTCATGAACTTACGAGGGTGCGTGGAAACTGCGTAATGCTCACTCATAACACAGTCATTTTATGAACTTTTGTCACCAATGTTTCAACATAGCCATTTTAAGACCTCTGCTCATGACAAGTGCCACTGTGATTTTCTTAATGTGTCCCATACATTGAGTTCACACACCGACTGCGCCATTGTGCACTACATGGGCTAAAACACGTTTTGGGCAGGATGTGAAAAATGACAGCAACACTGCTCATGAGAAGGTGTTGTAAAATGGCAATGTTGAAAATCTGGAGTGAAAATATTGAAAATTCGCTAACTTACGAGCCTGCGTAGGAACTGCGCAACCCACACTCGTAAAACAGTCATTTTTTGGAATTTTTCCACCAAATTTTCAAAATAGGCTTCTTGAGAGCCCACCTTATGAACACTGGCGGTGTCGTTTTGTTAATCATTCCAGAAAGGTGATTTCATGCAGTGTCTGCGAAATCACCCTTCGGGCCCAAGTAATGCCATGACAGTGACAGCATTCATGAGAAGGGATCCCAAAAACCCCATGTTGAAAATTTGGTGCAAAAATTCCAAAAAATGCCTGAGATATGCAACAAAATTGAAAAACCCTATCCATCCCATTATACAGCTTACGGCATTTCCTCAGTTCGCGGTCGGCTTTGAAGAGTGCAGATGTGTTCCGGTCCACGAAGATCATCGCGCCGAGGTCGGAAGAAAGTATGGGGTGAGGGGTGTGTAGGGAGCAGGGTGCACAGTGGGTGGGTGCGAGTTGTGGGAGGGCCAGAGGGCGCCGAGGACAGTTTTGTTTGCAGGTTTTGTTTTTCTTAAAATGATAAGCAGGGGCGTTTGCCACGCTGGGATGGGCTCCCAGCATAGCACAGGACGCTCTTGTGAGGGCGTGGACCCGATGGGGATTAGGCACCCCATCTGCCATATCATCAGTTGCCATGCTGGGGTGGGCTCCCAGCGTGGCACCCTACTCTGGGGAAGGACGAGTGGAGCAGCGGGAGTTGGGCACCCCGTCGGCTATACAATGAGTTGCCACACTGGGGTGGGCACCCAGCGTGGCATGTGGAAGGCTTTTGGTGGGGGAAGGGCACCCCCATTGGCTATACAGTGTGTGCGTGGGGGGGCAGCATGCAGTATGCGTGCTTGTGTGTGTGTGTGTGTGTGTGTGTGTGTGTATAGAGAGAGTGTGCATGAGCAGGTGATATCTTATCACTGCTCACTGAAGCGTAGCTCCCCCTTTCAACTGTATGCCACTGCATTTTGGAGCTGTCATAGACAGCTCCAGCATGCATTGGAGGACTGGGGCTGTGCCTGCCAACACACTGACTGAATTGGGAGAGGGGGTGACACACCTCCAAAAACTGGGATGATGGCACTATGTTTCTTGCACATGCGTGCAAGCAAACATAATAAATGTTTAATAAATAAATGTAACTGCTGTTTAAATGTTTGGGACTTGTGGGACATTTACCAAAAATCATGGAAAACTACCAAGTGCTCATGGGGAACTGCAGGGACCTAATTTCAGGTGCCAGAACAGTAATCCAACTGTGCATTGAGGAAGCCAAAAGAATAATTCCTATTGCTGCTTGACAAGCCTTCCTGCCAATCAGAACCCAAGCAAGCAATAGCTTCAGCCAGTAGGGAGGCTCAGGATAGTCCCATAAAATAATGTGTTTCTAGCTGTGCAAGCAGTTTGAGAGAGATTCGAGTGGGAGCCCACCCCAGGGGTGGGGGCTCAGGCCCCCAGCAATGCAACTGGGCCTGGTGTTCCAGTGTAAGCCCCTTCACCCAGGAGGGTGTTTTGCCTTCTTTGTCAGTAAAGTTAATTTAGTTAAAGCAGAACCTGCTAGCCTGGGGTTGCCAGAGAATGTCCTCCAGGTGCTAGCCCTCCCTGCCACATCGGGGAAAGACGTGGACCTGCATCTTGACAACAAGCCAGCTGTGAGAGAGCTGATCCTGCCTCAGTGGTGAGAGAAGTGAAGACTTCAAGAGCCCTTATAATGGAGATTCATACCATGAGGAGCCTGAGTGAATACTCCTGTCCCCCCTCGGTGCAAGAAAGAAAGAAATACCTGTTGGGGCTGCTAATGACCTAGAGACTGACTGCTATTTAAACTGTTCATTTGGTCTGCATCCTGCATCTGCTGCACTTAATCCTTACCTAGCATGGCTGAATCTAGATGCCTTAAGGGGTCTGGTGTGGTCAACCCTAACTATAAATGTGATATCTGTTTATTTGCTATGGAGCCTACAGGACTGGAAGGGGAGTACCCAGAACTGGGGTCTCAGCCTAACTTTGCCTGGGAGGTCCAGTATTTCAGTAATAGTCAGTCAAGATGTCCGGTGAAGCTGTGAACTTAAGCCATGTGCCATGTGGAACTAATACCTTAAGTCTGAATTGAAAATGACTGCCTTAAATAGTCAAGTTGCTCAAGTAGAGAAATGGCATTGATAAAGCAATTTATCTGGATATGGTTGTAAAGAAACCGTATCACCCCAGCTTAAGGAACAAGTACCTACACTTTCAAGTAGAAAAGGACCAGGGTGGCCACGCTGGCCCCTGGTTGAAGAACTTACCTCTTCTTTAATTGTACTGAATGTTTTAAGACCATAAATGTGCTGAATGTACCAGGAATCCCAAATGTGCTGGATATTCTGGAATAATAACTGAATTCAAAGTTAATGTAACCAGCTGGTTACACCTAACCATTGTTCAGTTTGCAAAATGCTGCCCCCCCGCATACTTTCAAAGGACTGTATATAGTTTAAATGATAAATGCCTTCAAGTTTCAAGCTTCTGTAAACCCCCTCCAACTTCTTTGCACAGTAAGCTACCCCTTGGTACCTTCAACTGGGCACCCAAACTTCTTTGGACAATTGGTACCATCCCTAGCTTTGAGAATATATACCAGGCTCACTATTTCTAGAGGTCAGAAAAGGGTGGAGGTGTATAAAAGCAAAACTACAAATGACCAAACTATACCCAGGTCATAGAAACATAGACTTTGATGGCAGATAAGGACCACTTGGCCCACCCAGTCTGCCCATTTCCCTACCTACTGAATACGCTGCAGATTCTAGTTAACCAACAGCCTACTTCCTGCAACCCCCCACTATAATTGCCTTGGGTCTGTCCCATGCATGTTTGAATTCCCCCACTGTTTTAGACCCAACGACCTCCTCAGGAAGGCTGTTCCATGTATCCACCACTATCTCCATGAACAAAAACCTCCTCACATTACCCCTGAGCTGTCCCCTCTCTATCTTTAAATTGTGCCCCCTTGTTCTTACGCATCTCTTTTTCTGAAAGATGCTACCCTCCTGGACTTTGTTGATTCCCTTGAGGTACTTGAACATTTCTATCATTTCTCCCCTGCCCCTCCTTTCATCAAGAGTATACATATTAAGCTCTCTCAGTCTATCTTCATATGGTTTCTGCTGCAGACCCTGCACCATTTTAGTTGCCCTCCTCTGGACTGCTTCCATCCTGTCTATGTCCTCCCTGAGCAAAGGTCCTGAGGAGAGGACCTTTGCTCAGGGCTGTACTAGGTCTGTACTTCTGGAGGGGTACCCAGTAATTCCACACAGGAAGCAGTAACATGAATGTCCAAACCAAGTTGGGGTTCTAGAGTGTGACTTTATTCTAAAGATAGTACACTAAAGCAAAGGTGGACCCCCAAGGTTTACACATCATGGTACAAGACAATGGCAGAACAAGAGAAATCTGTATTGGACAGAAACTCTACATATCCCATATGTCATAGGGCCTCAAATTCTCTTCAGCAGCAATGGCGTCTGCTGAAACACACATTTCTTCTAGTGGCACTGGCCACAACATAGTACACAATTCTCTTTTGGCATAGGACTTAACATTTCAGCAGTGTGGCAACTGGCCTCAATGGAGCACACTGGTGCTCAAAATCAGCACAACCCACACCAAGGAGTAAACTTTCTCTTCAGGCATTGGCCACCATAACCTGAATAATCAGGTGCCCTTACAGAACCTGTAGTGCTGAACTGCTCACTCCAGATGGGGGGTTGCCCACCTTTTGCTTCCACATCCATACTCAGCCATTGTTTCAGAGTTACACCTCAAAACTTCTGGAAAACAGTTACAGATATGCATCTTGGAATGACTGTCACATCCTGCATAAGAAAACATTACTTCTGAGTGTAGAATTATAGTCCTGAACAATGTGCCAAGTCTCTCTGGGGACCCCACTACTGTCAGCCAAGTTTAAAAACATGAGAACAGTATCAGCTTAGAACAGAATTGGTTTCTATTTCCCTTTATGAGAGAGAACACCCCCAAAACAGATACTTTCCTTGGGGAGGCAAAAGTCAGATTACTCATGGTTGGAAAAACAGACAGGCAGCTTCAAAGTCCTGGATCAAAATAAGGGATTGCCCCTTGGGTCCATCCTGGCAGTCTTTTTCCATCTCTGGGGATTAACAATTAGGAACTCCTGCTCTAGACAATGGTTTCCACCACTTCTCTTGGCAGGCAGATGTCTCTCAGCGCTACGGTGAGAAAATAGGCTCTCCTGTCAGAGCCCACAGTGCAGCTCCTCACTCCTACAACTGCTCACTCTAGATTCCACTCAAAGACTAACTCAGGATTCTAAAACTCCCCACTTACAGCCAGCTGCCATGGCTTTTACTGTTGTGAGAGTTCTAAATGACATAATCTCTCTCTTCTCAGCTGAGACCAAGTAAAAAGAGAGTGAGTAGATGAAAACCCATTTAACCAGTTATTTATCAGCTGCCTTCTCTACCTACACTGACACTGATGGGATTCTGGTAACCCCAGAGGATTGAGTGGTTACATTTCAAACCCTTTTGAATTTAGCTGGTCAATGTACAGCTACACCATCCATCAGGCCTGCACTCTAAAGGGACTTTGGTAACTGGGTACCCAGATTTAAGATGGGGATTGTAGGGCCCCCTGCCTAATGTGGGAACTGGTACCAGTATGGGAAAAATAATAGTGTGTGTCATCTGATTTTATACAGTATAGATAGCCAGGGCTCTGGTCATCTCACAGTTGGCATAATGTGTGATTACATTTTGATTTGCAAAGCAGCGTATATACCCAGCTGGAGGGTTTTCACCAGCACAATCCAAAACTCTTAATCAAACTGTACATATTGTATATACAGATAATGCATAATGCCTACTCCTTTATCCCCCATTCCTAAGCCATGACTCCCCTGTAAATAAACTGTTTGTTGTTGTTTTGCAGAATCTCTATGGTCTGAGCATATTATTAGGAGTAAGTATCTAAATGGTTTCAGGTATTGAAATGTGGGGAAATGTCATTGAGTCATGTGTTGGGGTGGGATATGGTTACAGTGGGTGGGTACAGCATTCCAGGGGGTTGTACAAGGTTAAGTTAGCCCATTTAAAGCTAAACCCTTGGTGGAGGCATCGTGTCATCATAATATCTTGGAAAATAACCAGTTTATGTTAAGTCTTGGGATCCCAGGTCCCTCAACCTACATCCTGGGTAGTAGGCAGGGGTAGTAACTCTAGGAATTGTGCCACTCAGGGGTTACATTTAAATGACTGATGGACAAACACAGCTGAGAATATTGAGGAAGACCTGGTTTGCACCATATTAAAAGGAGTGCTCCTTTTATTATTTCAGGCATGAAAAAAATGTCCTGAAGCAGACTCAGTCTGTGGACAGATAGGTATCATACAAGTCAGGAGGTAAATTGCAATCTAAAATAGCATAAAAAAGTATAGGTCAAAATGTTCACCAGATTCTTGCACTGATGCTTTAAGACTTAGCAGTAGCCATTTTTTCTGCATGCTCTATATTTCAGAGGGCTTGCACAGAGAACTTTTTTGGACAAGAGTAGCAATGACAAGACACAAACACTACTGAAACTAGCTTTCTCATACTTTGAGAGCCCTGCTGCATCAGCTAGATGCCAATTTCTAACAGGGGACATCTTTTCTTTTTCAGCACAAAACAATAGCTTGAAAGAACTCTGCAATGCATTTGAGAAATTGAAGACAAGGGAAATTAACATTTTCTACAAAGAGGTGCTAAGTAAGTAATAAACCATAGCAGGGTATGCACCAGGGGTTTAGTAAGCACGCTACTAAAGGCTGAGTGTCCTTATGCCCCTGGAAAGTGCATTAAAATCATATGATGCACACCTTGGAGGGGCTTATTACACTTATAAAATGTCTCTGACTATTTTTTTTGGAGGAGAAAAATGAGATTAAGCACTTGGCTATGTGTTTATGGAGATTTAATGCAAGGTCAGGTGATATCTCTTGGCCAGTGAAATTTCTATATTTATTTCTTGCCATTTTATAAAAGAGTATCATTACAGAATCACAGAAATCTGACAGCAGAAAAGGACCTTACTGGCATATCAAGTCTACTCCTTTTCCTGTCCCCTACTCATCTCCTATTTTATGGGCCTTCCCTAAAGCTAAGGGATGGGTTCCTCAGGGACTACGTATAAAGAAGATACCCACTGGGGGATTTATTGCTGATAGTTACAAAGAGCACTGGTTCAGTGCCTTAACTGCCTGTTCTAAAGAATCAGTCAGCATTCTGGTAGATCAGGATGAATAACTCTATAATAATTTGATATCGGATATCAAGGACGACAAAGTAGAGTTCAAGAATTATGAGTCTAAATTGTAAAATAAATTAACTAAACATGTAGAACATGCTCCCATAGTCAAGCGCAGATTCAAGGGTGCTCATGTCCCATGGCTATCCAAGGAACTTAGAAGTTTCATGGTTTAGCGGGATGCTGCCTGGAAGGTGTATAAGAGCTCTGACCTGACTGCTGACTGGCAGACATACAAATTCCTGAGAAATCTATGTAAAAACTAGCTACACAAGGCTAAATGCTCCTACCTCCAAACCCAGCAAATAAACCATCTCTCTAACCCTAAAGAATTCTGGGGTCAGATTAACTCCCTTCTAAAAGGAAAATCCACCTCCCTGCTGAACACCATGTACCTCAATGGTACTGAGGTCACTGGTCCAACCATTACTGCCTCTGAATTCAACCAAGCCTTCAGTGACTTATCAAAGCATAAGTCCACCCTATCTGCATGTGGCCTCCCTCCCCCCACCACTATTACTTGCCCCACCTTCCATCTCAAATTGACCACCCAAAAAGAAGTCATGCATCTCCTTAGGTGTATCAAGGACAACAGCTCACCAGGATTTGACTCATTGGAGCCCTGCTTCTTAAACTGGTGCTTCTGCCATTCCCTCCCATGTGCGCGACCTGTTCAATAAGTCCTTCCTCTCAGGCACCGTACCTAGTAAGTGGAAAGCTGCAATAGTAGTCCCCACCCACCAGAATGGCCCTAGCTCAGCTTTGAAGAATTACCAGCCCATCTCCATCCTCTGCCCTCTTGCTAAAATCCAGGAGAAAAATCATACACATCCAACTCCAATCTCACCTAGATCTTAATAGCTCTCTCTCCACTTATCAGCATGGTTTATGTAAATCCCATAGTACCCACACTGCCCTCATCAATGACACTTCTGATATCCTCAGTTCCATGGATAAAGGCTTAATTGCTGGTGCAATATTTACTGATCTAACTGGATCTACGATTGGTTGTCAACAAAAATCTTGTTGAACGACTGTACAACAAAACTGTTATATCAACTGTATTTGCACTCGGCATAATGATTCTCACTGCCTACCATGATTTCTTTTGGGGGTTTTGCCCCTGAGCCCCCCAAATAAGGACCTGTGCCTCCTGCACCCCCCACTAAATATAATTAACTCTGAGTCAGAGCTGATTAGGGGAGGGGGTGCAAGACCCTCAGAGACCAGTGCCAGGGTCCAGCACTGACACTACAGTGACCTGGAACTGTTGTCACTGTAGCATCAGTCGCTGTCAATATGTCACTGTCGGAGTGGTGTACTGATCTAACCAAGGCCTTTGACCTTGTTAATCATCATCTATTACTCCAACAACTGCTATTATTAGGCCTTGACTCCTTATCTCTAAATTGGTTTTCCAGTTACCTCACTGGCCATACACAATGTGTGAAATGGGCAGGCCATACTTCCCCTTTCAGGGCCATAACAGATGAAGTCCCCCAGGGGTCCATCCTTGGTCATGTCCCATTTTCATTGTTTATTAATGAACTACCTCAGCACTGCTGTGGTACGTCACTTCAACTGTATGCTGATAATGCCATCCTGTACAGGTCCTCCTCTGACCCAGCTTGGCTGAACCACCAGTTACAACTGGATTTCTGGAGCCTTGTGGCATGGTTTCTCAACAATCTCCTAGTACTCAACATCAAGAACACTAAGGCTATGCTCTTCTACCACCACACTCCTAAGCTAACTAGCCCACCTCCCCTCATGCTTAACTCCTCCAGTGGTGATCCTCTTGAACTGGTGCAATCATTTAAATACATAGGTATTACCATAGATTCCAACCTCAGCTTTGATGCACATGTTACCAATGTTGTTAGGACCCTACACCAGAAACTTAGCCTCCTTTATCACCTCTGTTCCTACCAAACTCCCTCAAATTGCCTTGCCATAGCATCGTCCTCTCTTCTGCCTTGCATCACCTTTGGAGCTCCCATCCTTTGTAACTGGGTAATAAAATTATCTTTCCCAGGTTCTTGTTGGAACTGCACAAAAGGAAGAGATGACAGACAAGTGACTACCAAGTAATAAATATAATTTATTACTGGTAAATAAGAATAATACAGGCTTACAATCAACAGTGTAATCACTGGGTAGTATCCAGTTTCCTTACCTATAGGCACAGTCAAGTCTCTCTGAGAGAAAATATGTGATGCAAGGGGTCTTATACCTCGATAATTACCATGACAATTAATAAGGAAGATACATAAAGTGTAAGTAATTGGACAGTAGCAGGTTGAACCATCCTAACTAGCATGGGAAGTTGCTTAGCTTGCAGGAAATAAAGTGAACAATAAGGTCTTATCTTCCAGGGTTACTTGCAGTTACAGTTGTGCACAAGCACTGAAGATGGCACTGTTGCCTAACTAATGATTACACAATGATATATGATGGAAAACATTTCCCAGTGGTACAAATATTTTGTGAGAATACAGTAAAGCATAATATGCATTGCAAAAGTACAGTAGAACTCAGATCCTGACACTTATGTTTATATGATAAGTGCCTGTGCCCTAAGGTTAGTACATATACCTACATATCTGTTGCTGTCCATGAGGTGGGGGTACAATCAGGGTGCTGAACCATGGATAACATTCCTCCCTTGTTACCTCAAAAGGGGCAACAATTCCAGGTAAGTAATGGGATGGTGCTAAAATGTCATTTACAAGCCCAACGCACGAGCCTTGTAAAGGAATTCTAGTTGTTCTCAGTATTGTCTTAGAGTACATCGCAGACAGCAGACGGTAAAAATTAGAAAAACAATCAAAAATGCTTGAATAATGGCAAAAACTTTAAAAGTGAGTTCTAGCCAAGTATTGCATAGAGCAGTGGTTAAATCACCATCATGAATAAGTTCATTAAGAGCGTCACCAGCTTTAGAAATATTATTGCTAATATAGATTAAATGTGAATTCTTTCTAGCTAAAAGTGATTTCAAAGAAAGAGTCAAAGGGCCAATGTGCATGTTAAACATGGGCAAATGCTGAGACAAGGCAAACAAGTATTGGGGATCAGTATTAATAATGTCTGGTTCAGAGAGAGGAACAGGCATAATTACAGTGTGACTAATTACTGTTTTCTGCTGTGGAGTAAAACAAAAGTTAAGTTGACAAACAGCACACGTTTTTAAACCATATGAAAAGCTTTTATGGTTGGTGACCATGCAATACTGGCCATCAGAATTATAGGTGACACGGACACTTGGGCATTCTCCATCACTGTAGGCATATTGGACAGATAAATGACTGGTTGGTGAGCTGAGAAGTGAAGAGATGTACCTCTTCCAGGTAGCTTCGGTAGGCAGCTCTTTCAGCATCTGGCGCTGAAGATGCAGCTTGAGACTTGGATTCATCATCTTTGTCAACATCAGTAAGGTTGGTCAGCAATTCATCACCCAAGTTTAAGGCCCAGTCAAGGTGTTCAGGAGTATATCTACATACAGGTTTCACAATGTTGAAAACAACACAGTGGCACAGGAAGTAGAATCCCTTCTTGGTACAACAGTTCATATGGGGTGCCACCTAGGCTTGGAGAGCAGAGTGATATACAAGCATGGCAGGTAACTCAGTTCTTTCTTGATAGATGTTATCATCTGAGTATATGAAATTAATAGTTGCAAGTTCATCAAATATAGCTGTTTTTGGATCAAAGTGTGGTAAAGGCACAGTAAAGGTTACAAACATGTTATCATGGATGGAACATGTTTTAGTATAATAGCAAGGTGCTTGGTTGGGACATCTGGAGACATAGCCAATATTTCTAGCTGTGGACATAGAAATGTTAACACTATTTGCTAAACAAACAGTAATACAACCATTAGATCTGCAATGAGGGCAATATCATCGACCCAGTAACCTGTCATGGATGATATCTGGAATTCTGCCTATTTCCAAGTCCCTGAAGAGACTGTTAACAGTGGAAATTACATAAGAACCATAGGCAGAACATAAATTTTCATGACAAATACAGTGCTTGTCTGCCTTCTTATTGTTTTGAAAAATCAGTTCATTAATCTTGTTTTTAGTATCAGTGAACCCTTTGGCAATTTCTTGCATGTTGTGCATGGTAAAGCATTCTTCTTTGCTTAAACTATCTACACCATGCAATAATGGAGGTAAAATATAATTCTTAATAACTTGCTGAAACATAAGTGTTTGTGCTTTAATAGCAGCTATGTCTGCTCTATTTCAGATAGACATGCCTGACCTAAAAAGGACAGAAAAGGTGCCTGCTGCACCAGTTACATCTGCAGTATCATGCCTAGTGTGTGATCTAGCTCTAGCATTAGGTGCGGGTCTAAAGACTCCTACACGATCAGGGGTGTGAGGCCCACTAATGGGATCATTAGTGCGTGTTTGATAAGCAGATACAATATCTCTAAGTATCATACTATAAAATCTAGAAGTAATTGCTGTATGACTGTGACCAATCTCAGCCATATTCCGATGTGTGAGATTGAAAATGACAGGTAGATGCATAAATTGTACATTATTGATCAGGGCCTGTGGTAGGGAAGTGGTGGTCAAACCACTAGGAGGACCTTCCTCCTGGGGAGGGCAGTCAGTCATTTCTTCTTTACTGGGTGGGACTACAAATAGGAAAAGAGCTTCAGTAGCGACATAGTTATGAAGACAGAAAGAGCGTGACTCCTCAGAGGTGAGGTGGTCACACCAAGCAGGATCAATGAGAGCAGTAAGATTGTACCGACCAGTATGTCTAGAAGAAGTCTGTCAAATAGAAAGTGTGCCATTCTTGGAAATGTCAGTGTTAGGCCAACCATGGAATGTACCTTTGGATAGATGAGCTACAGGGAGTGTATAGCCCATAGCATCAGTTTCCCATTCAATGGAAAATGTTGATTTGTCTGAGGCAACTACCATTACATCAAAATAGGTATCTGAGCCTTTTTTAACAGTAATCATTTTATTGGGTACATTAATGCGAACTCACATTTGGGGATTGGTGATCAAGGTTGCTAAGTAAGTGGTCTACACATTGTCTGTGTGATGACAGGGGTTTATTCTGGGATTCTGTCAGGGGAAGCTGTAGTAGTCCCACCAGGATAAGGAGGTGCAAGATAGCCATCTTGCCAGTGTACCTGTAAGAAAACTGAAAAGGATTGTTAAGTGAGGGGTACTATTCCACCTTAAATGGGTTGGGAAAAGTAAGTTTAGTCATCTTTGTACAACTTGAGCTGATTAGGATGGAACCACTTGTCGGTGGTCTTCTTTTGCTGTTGAACTTGGACCTCATACACAGCAGGGCTGAGTTTGTTATCAATTGGATATGGGCCTTCCCATTTACCGGCAAAGGAATGAGTGGGTTTCCTGTATTAGTGAACCATAACTTGGTCTCCAACTTGCCAGTCGACTTCTATGACATGCTTATCAAAATGAGCTTTAGCCTATTGTTGAGCTTTACCGATTTCATTGGCAGAAAACAGGTGTGTCTTTGTGATGTCATCATGAAGCTTTTCAGTGTACTTGTCTACAGATACTCAATCTGCAGTAGGAGTGTGGTGCTCAATCAACAGGTACTCAGGTAATCTCATGGCTCTACCAGTCATAACTTCATAAGGTGTGCACTGAGTAGTGGCTGCAGAAGTGGTCCTAATTGCCATCAATAGTAGTGGAAAAAGGGAATCCCAATCCTTGGTATTGTCTTTGATGAATTTGCATAACATCTGTTTGATTCTTCTGTTGGCTTTTTCTACCTGGCCTGAGGATTGAGGATGGTAAGGGATGTGGAATTGCTGATCTACTCCGAGTAGTTGGAGGGTCTGCTTCATCAGCTCAGCTGTAAAACTGGTTCCCTGGTCTCAGTCTACCTCTAAAGGTAAGCCCCACCTGGAGAACAACTGATCCACCAGGATCTTGGCAGTTGTCTTTGCCGTGTTTGTCTTAGTGTGAAAAGCCTCTACTCATTTGGAAAACAGATCTGTGACAACAAGTGCATACTTGTTGTTCTTGCTGGAGTTGGTAAGGGGGCCAATGAAATCAATCTGTATCACATTCTATGGTCCAGTTTGCCTTTGGGGCAACAATTTGCTTTACATAGTACTCTACATCTTTGGCCATGCCAGGCCACTAGACAACAGTTTTAAGTCCCTGGAGAGCATTTTCTGTCCCCTGGTGTCCACCAATGGGAGAATCACAAACCATATGAATGAATTCAGCTCACAGAGATTGTGGTGCAACCCAAAATGTGTCACCTGTATCCTCTTTTTGATACCAAATGAGCTTCTGATCACTAGACAAGTGTATGTTGTCAGAGTGTCTCTTGTACGGACTACCAACAGGTAGTAGTGTTTCAGTTCCTTTGTCCAGGAATTAAAATGCATCTTTTAATTCTAGTCTGATTTCTGTGCAGCAGAAAGGTCCAGTGGAGGTTCTGGTACTGGTTTCTACCTGGCGTTAGTGGCTACTATAGCTTCTACAGCTATTGGGTGTGTCATTGTCCATGTCTCCTCCCCTTCGAGCACCTACTTTTGCAAGTGAGTCCACTCGATCATTGAATTCATAGTAAAGGTCAGATTTGCAATGAGCCTTTACCTTGTGGATGTACAACTTGTGAGTAAACTGCTCTGCCAGAGTGTGTATATACACAAACAAATCTCTGTATTTGACAGATGTACCATCAGAGGATGTAAAGTTATTTCTCTGCCAGAAGGGTAGAAACTCAGTAAGGGATAAGCAGACCTAGTTGGAGTCTACAAAGATGATGGCATCCTTGTCACCATGGGGCATGACCTCCAATGCACAGGCCACAGCTGCCAATTCGGCATACTGTGAGGAGATAGTACATTTTCTAGAAATGCACCAGAAATCACCTTCTTGATCTTGTATGAGCATTCCAAATCCTGCCACCTACTCTCCATCCACATAAGAGGTGGAGCCATCTGTAAAGATATGGTGCATGCTGGTGTCTTCCATAACCTCAGGTGTAGCTGGTATGAAATGGTCCCGATTCAGGTAAGTCAGGAGGTTAGAGGGCATAGTCACGGGGCTTACCTGTATAGAGTAGGCCATGGGCCAAGACTGAGGGCATTTTGGCAAGCAGTACTTTAATGTCCCTGTCCTACAAATGCAAAGACCAATGGCTTAATCTGGTGTTAGAGACTGAACCATCCTTCACTTTGTCTGAAAGCAAAAAATTAGTTGGTGAGTGGCAGGTATGCAAGACAACAGGAGCATCCCCAATGATGTACAGGAAATGTCTGACAGCTCAATAGGTTGCCAGGAGTGTCCTTTCACAGACACTGTATTTTCTCTCTACTGGGGATAGCATCTGAGATGTATAGACAATGGGCCTGTGGTAACCATTGTACTTTTGTGCCAGCACTGCAGACATGGCCACATCTGAGGTGGCAGTCTCCAAATGGAAGGGAAGGTTTGAGTTAGGATTGATCAGTGCTGGGGCTGAGGCTAAGGCCTGCTTGAGCTATATAACAGCTTCAGTGTGATTGGGGCCCCATGTTCATGGGACGTCCTTTTTCAGAAGTTCATACAAGGGAGCAGCTTTCAAGGCAAAGTCAGGGATAAAGTACCTGGAATAGTTCACCATTCCTAAAAATCATCTGAGTGTTGCCACACTAGTAGGAAGTGGCAGATCTTGCAAGCCCTGGATTTTCTTGACAGCTGAGTTCTGCCTTAGTTTGTGATATGTAGGCCAAGGAAAATTACCTCTGTTTGACACAGTTATGCTTTAGATGGATTGCACTTGAGGCCTGCTCTCTTGAGGAGGCACAGTAATTCATCTAAGAGGGCCAAATGTTCTTTTTTGTGGTGGTTGCCAGGATCAAGTCATCCACATACTGCAGGAGACACTGGGGTGTAGACAACCCCTGCAGGGTATCGTGTGGCGATGGAAGAGGGAAAGTATATTGTGGAAGCCTTGGGGAAGCCTAGTCCAGGTGTACTGGTGCCCATCAAAGGTGTAGGCAAATTTATATTTACTTACTTGTGCTAATGGGAGTGACCAGAACCCATTAGAGATATCAAGAGCTGAGAACCACTTTTTGTGAGGCATCAGCAATTTGGGCACATCAGGGGCTGAAGCTACTGTTGGGGCACAGCTAGGGTTAACTTGATTAAGTTCCTGTAATCAGTTGTAAACCTCCAAGCTCCATTTGGCTTTTTACCAGCCAAATAGGTGAATTGATAGTAGAGGAACAAGTCATAATCACTCCTTTTTACAGCAATGATTGGATGGTCTCCCTCAATGATGGCAAGGCTTCAGCAGGAAATGGATACTACTTCTGCCTTACAAGGTTAGGTCCTGGAATCTTGATAGTGGTGTGCATCCTACCACAATCATGCTTGTTGGAAGCAAACACATCAAGGTGTTTTTGCAGCAAAGGTGCAAGTTCAGAAAACAGGTTATAACTTTTCAACAGAGCCATGACGTCATGCTCCTTGTTGTTATGGGAGATGGCTGCCACCACTTGTGAATCTGGAATGGTGACAGCATGACATTTTCCTTTGATCTGGAGGAGTAGCCTGTTGGCAAGGTCCACTACACAGCTGTGCAGTGCAAGAAAATCAGTTCCCAATATGTTGGGGTGATGACATAATACCATAAGGTCAAAGGCAAAATCAGTCCTGAGGTGGCCTGCCACCACAGGCAGAGACACATATTGGTAGGTGTGTAGCAGGGTTACATCTACACCCTGTGCAGTGGTCTTCCAGCTGGTAGACCAGTCAGACATGGCTGGGTTCTCATCATGGAGAACAGACATGACTGCTCCTGTATCCAGGAACATGTTCAGTTGGCAGCCCCTGACCATGGCTTTTACACAAGGCCATCCATTTGTGTCAATAAGAAAGTCACTCACAATCTGGACTGGGGCCTGTAATTGTCAATCTGCATTTTTGGAATCATCTTCATCATCCTGTTCCTGAAATCTGAAGCCTGCTGGGTCCTTTTGGGCCTCCTGTATATCTCACACAGGGTACAGGTGTTGTACCCGTGATGTCACGGGTGTGACAGTGGCCTACTTGGTTGCTTCCTTCTTAGTCATCTCATTGGCCTGGCCAGTAGTCAATGCTACATAAGGATTCTTTCTTGGCTGCTCAGTTGTTCAGTAGCCAAGGGCAGGAATGGATTTCCCTGGCTGCTTGGCTGTTCAGCAGCTGGAGTGAGAGCTGCTACAGTCCATGTAAGTTTGGTCTCTCTCCCAGTATAAGCCTCCTTCAGCATTTTGCAGAGGTCTCGTTCTCATCTTTCTGATAGCTAGGGCCGTTACAAGTATTTGAATTTCTCCAATTGTTTCTGTCCCAGTTCCTATTAATTCTATAGTTCCAGTCCCCCCCTCCCTTGTGTGACTGCTTGTCATCAGAAGGGATGTCATTCTTGTCATTGTTACCTTCCACTGTATAGCAGGTAGGCAGATCGGAGGTAGACTGCACTGCAGCTATCTGGGTTGCTGGAGTTTGGATGGTACCGGCAGCCTTGTTGTTCGTACCAGAAGCCAAATTACAGAGATACACCGGGAAGGCATGCTCCATCTTGATAAGGATCTCCTCAAAGATGTCAGTCTCTGGATAAATGTTGAGTTCAACCTTTTTCTGAAGGCCCGGAATTATGTTCTGAAGTACAAATACTTGTACTCAGTTTGGTCTTTGTGTGTGATCTCACCAGCTAGGCCTTTACCGGCCTCGTAGACTGAGCTATAAGCATTGATGGTAAGCTGTGGAGATTTTCTTTGCACTCTGCTTAACCTTGTAGGTCAAACAGGCTCCAGTGACACCTGGGGCATTGGCAGCAAGAAATGCCATTGAGATGTCATTGTAAGCAAGTGTCACGCAATTGCGGATGGTGTCTAAATGTTTGGCCCAGAGGGTAGGTTTGATCATCTGATGCAAGACTTGAACCTGGTACTCAGGTTGAAGAGAATGCTTCTCAGAAAGGGAATGCACCTTCTCCAAATGGCAGCTGAGATTATCATTTGGACCCATCTGTCCGATGCTTTGGGAAATTTGCTGGACAGAGTGAGTGAGTGACTAGCAAGGGGTTGGACACATGGGGAACTGTGTTCCACTCATTAGGTTGCATAGCACCGAGAAGGGCAGCTTCTGCCACCGCATCAGTCACTGCTTTGAATGCATGGTCCTGTGTGACAGTGCCCTCAAACATTCTGTCAATCTGGTCTTGAATGGCTCTGCAGCAATCCTCCAGTGCCATAATATTGGTAAAGGCCTCTTGAATTAGACTGTGCACCTCCATGTTGTCCTCCATGGAGAGGAGAGCAAGCGGTGGTGCACTGCAAAGTATAGGCCATCCTCCCGTATCATGGGGGCCACCATCTTCAGATATAATGTTGCTTCTGCCATGTTTGTGAAGATGTGGCAACATAGAGGGCATGCGTATGTAGGCTTCATCTTGTGGATGGCTTGAAAATATGACAGCCCTGTGGGGTGTGGACTTGGGCATGATATGGCAAGCCACATCAAAGTCAGAGTCATCATCACTGGATGACACAGTGTCAATGGGCATAAACTGGAATCCATTCATAGCTTTAACATGGCCAACAAGAACCTCTCGCTGATGGTGCATTTTTGCCATCTTTGCTCTACACTTTTTGTGACAAACTCATTCAGTGATCTGCTCAATACTGTTCTCCACCTCACACTGCAATACTCTGTAGGTGGCGCCTAATTAGACATTTTCTCTAAGTGCCTTATCTAGCTCACGATACGCTCTCTCATTCTCCTCTTTCAACTCATCATTCTCTTCTCTCAAACCCTCATTCGTATCGCTCATAATATCATTAAAATAAGTCAACTGTTTCTCATCACATTTCAGCCTTTCACAATCATCTCTCAACATGCAAATTTCATGCTTAGAGTCTTGAGCAGTACAATGCAAAAGCCTGTTATTGGCATCATGGAATTACTGAGTCTCCTCCACTAGTTTCTGTTCCCTTTTCTACAACTCCAATGTCTGCAAGCCCATCTCTTTTTTTAGAGATGCATTTTGCAGTTCAAGGGAGGCACACCTCGCTGTGAGACTCTCAACAGCGGTATGTAGAGCCACAACCAAGAGACCTTTAAGGTTGCAGTCCTTGGCTTTTTGTTGGACTCTAAGAATTGCTCTCAGATCAGCAGCAATGGGTTTTCTGCAGACTTTGCGTCCAGAACGAAATCTGTCCATCCTCAGTAGGAGGTGAGGTAGGTCAAGATATTCAGTCTCAAGTTAGTGCAAAGTTCAGGCATAACAAACAAGCTGTAGACAAACAAGCAAAGAAGCAGTCATAAATCTGGATAAAATCCTTGGTGCAGTCACCCAGTGCCTTTCCGGTCCCCCGTAAGCAAACAGTGGTGTCAAGGTGGTTCACAGTCACTCGCTGAGGGAGTGTATCAGGGTCTAGTGTGGATGTGCCATATCCAAGACCAGGATGGGGTGTGTCCATTGTAATAACAACCACTGTAAGTACAAGTAGGTCCAAGTAGGCAAATAACGCACTACACTACTCGACATTCAAAATTAATTGAATGGAATCTTCACTTTGCACATTCCAACCTGCACATGGTTGCCAAAATGTAACTGGCTAATAAAGGCTAATAAAATTACCTTTCTGAGGGTCTTGTTGGAACTGCACAAAAGGAAGAGATGACAGACAAGTGTCTTCCAAGTAATAAATATAATTTATTACTGGTAAATAAGAATAATACAGGCTTGCAACTAACAGTATGACAGTGTCAGTGGCTCAGTAGGTAGCACACTTGCCTCTGAGGCTGGGAGATCAGAGGGCTGTGGGTTCAGTTCCCACATCTGGCACTAGGGTTAATATCCCAGTACTGACACTGTAGTGCAGCATGAGAGGGGTGCTGCACTTCTGAGGTGCTGTCTTTCAGATGAGACGTTAAACCGAGGTTCCATCTACCTGGATTGGTGGTAGTTCAGGTGGATGTTAAAGATCACATGGCACTTCTCAAAAAGAGTAGGGGAATTTTTTATTAAGTAAAAGAAACAACATCAGGCATAGAAACAAACAGCAAATAAAGCAAAAGAAACATGGACCGACTGTATACAACAGTCATATACAGTATACAGTAATCAAAAAAATATCTAGAAAATGGAAATACAGTCAGTGCATTTCAAGAAACTAACATCAGCAACTAATGTAAAAATTCTATACATTTCCAAAAGGAAGTAAAGCATTGCAATGGAAGCTGTTTATGCTCTAACTCCATAATAGTCAATAATGCATTTTCCATTTGTTGTATAATAGTAAGTAGACAGGTTGGAATTTGTTGTAAAACATATTGACAGCGAGCCTGCCACATATAATATTTACAGATAGCAAAAATCACTCTGAGACTACTAGGATGAAATTTTGTCCAATGAGCTGAGAAATCACCTAATATCAAGATCTGATACGTGATCCTACTAAGAAATGGCCATTTCCACTTATTGGCTAGTGTTTTCCAAAATAAAAGAGCATTTTTACATTCAAAAAAGACATGAGCCATGGTTTCCTCTATCTGAGTGCAGGAAGTTTAGGGCAATACCTATCCTGAGAGGATTTGTGCTTTAAATTTTCCTGGACTGGCAACCTGCCATGGCAACACAGCCAGGTAACATCCCACATGTGCAGTGGTGTTCTTTCTTCTCAAAGAATATCTAGAGCACAATTCATTCGGGATGAAGGACACCCAGGAAACTGCAACACCGGTCTTGAAACATTTACAAAAGTAGTATAGAGCTGTTTTCTGGTCAGCGTTAAGATAGATGCTTTACTAAATTTCCAAAACCTCAGCTTACAGAAACCATCTACAGCATAAGATGGAAAACCAGAAACACAGAAAGGTGTAGGCAGGAGTATGTCCCAATTAGTCATTATAGAACTCATAGCATTGCTGACCCAGGTATCACAAATATGAGATGAGTATCGAAAACTCTGAAAAAGGTGGAAAAGAAAAACAGAAAGAAAAAAGGCAATCAGGTGAATCATACCAAGCCCACCCTGATGTACCAGTAAATAAGTTATATCACGTTTAACTGGATTAAGGCGGCTGCCCCAAACCATCTGAAAAAATACACTAAATATTCTGGTTTCTATGTGTTTGGGAGGGACATATACATGGCTAAGAAATAAAAAAATAGGAAGTATAAATTTTTTAACAACTAATACCCTCTTTCTCTTTCCCAATCACCAAGCTTTCCAGAGTCGGACCTTATATTCCCCAATACGAACATACGAAATTTGCCAGCAGATAAAGGCCTAGAGGTCTACCAAGTCTGCTCGAATGTGCAGCTAGCACCCCTTATTCTGCAGCTGCCCCTCCCTTCCACCCTTCCCCTTCATTAACCCTCCCCCTTGTCCTGTCCCATCCTCGTTTGAAGCAGTCCACTGTTCTACTGCATACCACTTCTGCAGGTAACGCATGCCACCCAGCCACCACCCTCTCTGTAAAAAAGTGTCTCCTCATCTCCCTCCTGAACCTTCCTCGCTCCAGTCTCATATCATGGCCCCTGGTGGCCCTCCCCTCCCTTACTTTGAACAGCCCCTCTGTACCTGTCTTGTTTATTCCTTTCATGTATTTAAAGGTTTCAATCATGTCCCCCCTGTCTCTCCTCTCCTCCAGTGAGTACATGTTCAACTCCTTCAACCTCCTCTCATATGATAAGTCCCCCAGACCCTTGATCATCTTTGTTGCCCTGCGCTGCACTCCCTCCAGTAACTTAATGTCCCTTTCAGATACGGACGCCAGAACTGCACGCAGTACTCCAGGTGTGGTCTAACTAATGACCTATACAGTGCAGAATCACCTCCTCCTTGAGGATATACCCCTTGCAATACAACCCAGCATTTTGTTGGCCTTTGCAGCTGCCTTCCTACACTGTGCCGAGTTGTTCATTGACCCTGTGATGAGCACACCCAGATCCTTCTCCTCCTCTGTCTGGCTAGCTGCACTCCCTAGCTGGTAAGTCCTCCTTGGGTTCTTCATCCCAAAATGCAGCACCTTGCACTTTTTGGCATTAAAGCCCAGTTGCCAGGTGTCTGACCAGGTTTCAAGCTTTGCCAGATCATCCTGCAACCCCTGCCATCCCCCTAGGTCATCCTCCACCGCGCCAACCTTGGTATCATCAGCAAACAGACTGATCTTGCTCTTGATGTCCCATGATATGTCTGCAATGAATATCCCAAACAACACTGGTCCCAACACCGAGCCCTGTGGGACACCGCTCGTCACTGCCCTTGGGTGTGAGAGCTCCCCACCCACCACCACCCTCTGTTGCCTTCCCTGCAGCCAGTTTCCTACCCATCTCACCAGCATTGCACCTGCCCCTGTGCCTACTAACTTCCTTCCCAGCCTTCCATGTGGCACTGAGTCGAATGCCTTACTGAAGTCCAGATACAGGACATCCACTGCATGTCCCCTGTCCAGTTGCCTAGTTACCCAGTCATAGAACCCGACCAGGTTGGTTTGGCAGGATCGGCCACGTATGAAGCCATGCTGTCTGCTGTCCTGTAGTCCTTTGGCCTCTAAGAGGGCCACCAGCCTCTCCTTCAGGATAGTCTCCATTAGCTTACCCACGATGGATGTGAGGCTCACTGGTCTGTAGTTTCCCGGTTCATCCTTGGGGCCACTCTTGTGGAGGGGCACCACATGAGCCATCCTCCAGTCCTGAGGTACACACCCCACAAAGGCGTTTTTCCTAGTTATAGGTAGCCACGTCTGTAACATTGAACCATATCCCTAAAATTCGCTGAGGAGAAGTACAAAGTCTGATACCACCCACTTCTGTCATGACTGCAGACTCGGGATCTAAAGGAATGGAGACACTCTTCTGGAGATTAAGAGTGCCCCCTGAAGTCAAAGAGAAAGCCTGAAATATATGGACCGCTCTGTCTCCAGAGTCTTTATTTTGGGCAAATAATACTACATTGTCAGCATATGCAGAAATCTTCACAGGGAGTAAATCAGGGTGAGGTGTTAAACCAATAATTCGAGAGTCCCATCTAATCTGTCGAATAATGGGGTCCAAGGCAAAAGTATATAACAACAGACTAAATGGGCAGCCGTGACGAAAGCCAACCATCTGGAGAAGAGTATTACACACAAAACCATTAATCACAGGGACAAAATATGCTAGGGAGAATATACGGGTGAGCCAGCATACACAAATTATTGGAATACCATATATTTCCATGACCTGAAATAAATAAGAGTGTTGTACTGAGTCAAAGACTTTTGCTTGGTCTAGTGAGAGGACAAATCCCGAAATGTTATTATGTTGTTGAGCCTCAAAAACCTCTCGTAGGAGAAATAGATTAGTATGAATAGAGCGTCCTGGTATAGCGCACGATTGGGCTGGGTTTATAAGTTCAGGAGCAACACGACGTAAGCGGAAGCTAAGTATCCTAGACAGAATTTTAAAGTCTGTGTTGAGAAGATGAAGGGGTCTCCAATTATGTAAAGAGCAGGTATCTCCTTTTTTATAGAGAAATTTTAAAAAAGACATACCAAAATCAGGAATCTTATCCGAGGTGTGTAGAATATAATTATAAACTTGAGTTAGTATTTCTAGTAAATCATCCCGAAATGTTTTGTAGAACTCATGTGTGTAAGACCATCAGGACCCGGAGCCACCTTTAACCTAAGGTGGGAAATAGCACAAGCCACCTCGTCTTGAGTTAGCAGGGCAACAAGTTCCGGAACATGGTGTACAGAAAGCTGTGGAGCCGGGGCTGAAAAAACTGTGGATAGATCAGATGGTGTGGGCGGCAACGTACAAAATTGTCTTTGTAAATGATAATTAACAATGGAAAGCATACCAGGGATATTGTGAACAATATTACCTCGTTGATCCAAAAGACCATGCATAACAGTAGACTGAAGTCTGTCCTTGTAAGCCAAAAATGGGTTCGCAGAAGGGGAAACCGAAGTACCCACCCGCATAAAAAAAAATCTAAAGTACAGGCGCTGTCATATTGGTGGGCAAACATACGACATTTTATATTGGAAATTTGAGAGGAATAATTAATAGGAGAAGAAACAGAAAGAGACATCAATTTATATAACTGATTCCTGTAATTTAAATATGTAAGGTACTTATCTCGGACCACCCGCTTCCCTATAGTTCGAAAAAAATGATGGATATCTAATTTGGTATCTTTCCACCAGGCCCAGATAGAGTCATAACAGCAGAGAACTGAAATCTGGGCTTGAAAGAGAGTACGAACTTGTGCCTGGGCAGAAAGGGGAGAAAACAAAGAATTGTTCAGCTTCCACTGAGGAAAAGTCGAGGTAAAAGATGTTGGAGCTGTATCTAGGAGAAAGACACCTGTTAGTAAATAGTGGTCAGAAAGTTCTGTGGGACACAGGGAAACCCGACGGGGGATACAATAGCGAGAGACAAATAAATAGTCGATACGAGGGTGATACAGTGATCTGTAATATGTGTATCCAGCAGCAAAATGCAAGGAACAATAGGCATCCATAAGACCTGCATCCTTAATCAGAGTGGACAAAGCAAGAGAATCACAATAAATCTTTTCCCCCGCAGCCACCCTGCAGTCAGCATCAATAGAACAGTTAATGTCTCCTCCCCAAATAACATGTTTCCGGGTACATAAATACGGTTTAATAAGGTCAAATAAAGAAATATGGGCAGCTTTAGTCTGTGGGCCATAAATAACAATTATACGAAAAGAAAGGTCGTGAATAGAACAGTCAAGGATTAATGCCCTGCCAGGACAAACATCTATAATGCGTGAAATGGAAAATGTTGGGGAGAAAAACAGTATATCCACGCCATCAGCTAAATCTTCCCCAAAAGTCCAATAGGAGGGGCCCTTAATCCACCACCGCTTAAGCTGTTGAACCTCAAAAAAGGTAGTTAAACAAGTTTCCTGTAATAAGAGGACATCTATGGGGAGGGAAGTGGCAAGATGAAAAAAAAAACATCCGTCTCTTGTAGCTTTTCAAGCTACAAACATTAAAGGATGCTATTCTGATAGTAGTCAGGACAGCAAATTACTCAACCACTCCCATCTGTAACAGTCATGTTTTTGCGCTCCTTACTTCCTTTTTTAGTTCTAGCGAGCTTTTTCCGGGAAACATCAGGAGGCCTAGAAACAGTGAGGTCCATGTCCGATGGTAGGATAGAGGCATCTGAATCACCATCAGATTCATCTCTGCCACCCTTCAAACAATCAAAAGGATTGGAGAGAGGAAGGTCAGGGGTTTTCAAAGTGTCAGGAGTTTTTAAGGTTTTGCAGGCAGTTGCCCTGGTGACTTGTCTGCCAAGTTGAAATCCTCAGAATCCATAAGGGGAGTGTCAGAAGTTGTAAGGGGAGTAGGGTGTGGGATAGAATCTACGTTGATCTCAGCAAGGGGAGGAGTATCCATCTCAGAAGATGGTTCTACTACAGCCTGAGGTTCAATCAGTGCTGGTGAGGGTTGGGGGGATGAGACTTCCGTGGGAGGGGATACAGTAACCGAAATAGCAGATCGTTCTTGGGCCTTATCCTGTACCTTCTGGACAAGAACTTCAGAATTCCACCCCTCAGTACGGTTCTTACTAGCCCAGGGACATTGATGGTATGCATGACCTTTTTCATTGCATAAATTACACTGAAAAACATTATTACAGGAAACGCTAGGGTGTCCATACCCCCCCACATAAACTACATTTTAACAAATCACAAGTACTGCTTAAACGTGTGTGAGCACCACATTTATAGCAGGCTCTAGGCTGTCCCCCATAAAAACAGACACCCCTATCCTTGCCTAAGAAGAAACTGTTAGGCAAGTGTACAACTTCTGAGTTTACCCGGAAAAGCTTCACTTGAAACTTCCAACCCCCCCCCCCGTCCAGAGCCCCTCCTCATCTAAAATGGCTTCAGGGGGGTAAAACAGTACACCAATTTTGTAACCAATGATATATGTCACTGATGCTAACACCCTCATTCCTAAACATAATAGTAACGGTGCGAACTGCCGGCTTAGTGAGGGGAATAACATAAAAAGGAGTCCATAGAGGGGTATTCTTCAGTGTGGCATATTTATGCCAAAACCTATCCAAACCAGCGGTAGTCTTGAAACTGACATCAAAGGTTTCCTCCACAGATATATGAATCAAGGCATATATGTCCGAGCCTGAAAATGCATGGCACCTTTTAAGAGGGTCCGAGCCACATAATACCGTGATCAGAATGGAAAGGCTACTCTTTATAGGCAGACGAACTGCACTGCGTCTAGGTGCCTGTTCAAGTTTATTTTAAATAAATCCAAAGGATAGGCCCTCTGCCAGGAGCAGGAGGGGGGTCTGGGGGGGTTGCAAAGTATTGGTCATGGTCGAAGTTCCTTCCCCAGGATTATCCAGGAGAGGTGGGGCTGGTGGAATAGACCCCAAAATGAGTGAGGTTTTACTAGGAGCAATACCAGGGGTCTGACCAGAAGACAGAGTAGGCTGGAGAGGAGAGGGGTCCTCTGAGACCTGTGATAGGGTGATATGGGGCACATTTGCAGCTAAGGACTCCTTATTAGAACTATAGGTACCAACAACAGTAGAACAGGTATCCCAAAAATCCATAATATCCCCCCCAAGTAGCCCCAGGAACATCAGACTGGACAGAAACATCATTGTCCTTGGCATTACAAATGTCTTTCAATATATGTACCTCGGTGGAGCTCATGAACGGTGCAGGCCTAGTAGGGGAGAACAAAGCCCCATGTTTCTCAGAGTCCCAAGAGGGATCCAGAGTCCAGAATCCCAATACTGATTTCATCCATCCCGCGTGGTTTAAAGCAGCAGAAGTGGTCCATGCAGGGTCTGAAACGTCCGCGGAAGTCCGCAAGCCGAAGTGAGAATGAATAACATCAGCAGCAGAGGGATTAGACCGAGCATCCATAGAAAGTTCTGACAAGTGTAGCGGATCCAAAAGAAGCAAGTCTGAGTCCCAAATGCGACTCTTTAGTCACACCGACTCTCCATACGTGGAAACCAGAAGCAACGGGGGAGCATCCAACAGTACACTCTGTGCAGTCATGACATTGCGTTCCACACTAGAAACCCGCAAACCCGGTGATGAATCACTGTAAGGCTCCAGAGACTCCATGGTAGCTGATTCAGAAAGCTTTGCCAGATGGAATAAAGAATCCAATGCTTCTCCAGGACAGCGAGACGATTCACTGGGTGATTGTGAAACAGGGGCTGCCTCAGTCAGTAGCATAGCACCGGAGGAGAGATCCTCACTGTTGCAGGACTGAGCGTCAACTGAAAAGTCCATCGTGGTGACCAGAGTTCCCCCTACTGACAAGAGATGGGGAATTTCTCCAGTGTCCTGGCCAAATTTCCCTCATTTACTAAAAATACCACCAACAGCTTAATCTGGTTCAAGGTCAGTTGGCATTCATCTGTATCCCCTTCCCCCAGGTTGTGCCTGGAAATAGGCAGGATTTGTCTAGTGCACTTACCCGGTCAACAAAAACTAAAAAAAAGTACAATCACTGGGAGAGTATCCAGCTTCCTTACCTATAGGCACAGTCAAGTCTCTCTGAGAGAAAATACATGATGCAGGGGGTCTTATACCCCAATAATTACCAGGACAATTAATAAAGAAGATACATAAAGTGTAAGTTATTGGACAGTAGCAGGTGGAACCATCCTAACTAGCATGTAAAGTTGCTTAGCTTGCAGGAGATAAAGTGAACAATAAGGTCGTGTCTTCCAAGGTCACTTGCAGTTACAGTTGTGCACAAGCACTGAAGATGGCACTGTTGACTAACTAATGATTACACAATGATATATAATGTAAAACATCTCCCAGTGGTACAAATATATTGTGAGAAAACATTAAAGCATAAATGCATTGCAAAAGTACAGTAGAACTCAGATCCTGACACTTATGCTTATAGGATAAGTGCCTATGCTCTAAGGTTACTACTTATACCTACATATGTGTTACTGTCTACAAGTTGGGGGTACAGTCATAGGTGCTGGACCATGGATAACACCTCCACTCCACCCTGAACTCCACCCTTGCCCAGCTAAAACAATTATACCACAGGATTGGATGCTTTGCACCTGGTACAAGCTCCAGGGAGCACCACAGCTCTGTCCTTACTTCTCTTAGTTGGCCTTCCTTCAAGGCTGCAATACTCCATTTTGTGTCTGACCTTTAAACTTGTCCACATGTCCACCCTTCCCTGTCTTAAAACACTTATCCAACTTAAAATTGCATCTAGGCCCCTAAGGTCAGCTGGTCTCAGACTGTTAGCAGTTCCTAAAACCCATCTTATGGTTGGTCAAAGAGCCTTTTCGGGACCCTATCTTTGGAGCTCCCTCCCTCCCACCTGCGGTCCTAACCTAGTCTTCTTTATATCAGTTCAAGCACTTTCTTAAATCCCACCGAGTGTCCCCTCCAGTATTGCTTCTGTACCTGATGCCCCCCTCCTATAGCCCTTTGGCCCTTATGAATGTTGTATACAGACTGTTACTATAGTTGTTATCTTAGACTACATCCAAAGTGATTTGTCTGAGTGATTTGTAAATTAAACTATTTATATATACAGGGTGAGATATTCAGACTGCACCAAAAAGATGTGTAATAGCGGGAGCAGGCGCAAGAGCAGTGTGTCAGAGCGCAACGTGCACGACATTCAAACCAAGCGCAGACCAAGGTGCGCCTGTGCAACACCGCTGAATATCGCACCCAATGCACCATGGTGCAACCAGGGATGCACAGTGGAGCAGGGCCGATGCGCAGTAGCACATCCAGTGATGTGCAGGGACAGGGACAGGAAGCAGGGGTGCACAAGCCATGGATGCGCCATGGGCGGAAGAGCATGCAGCAGGCCAGACAGACCAACGCCCCCAGGCCCCCCATGAGCTGCACATCCAGAGGTGAGCTGAATGGACCACCAGCCCATGAACCCCAGCACTGATCCAACAGCAGAGGCACGGTTCCCCAGCACACTCCCCCGGCAAACAGTGACTGCAACACCTGGAGGGCTGGACCCTCCCGTGCCACAGCACCCCACCAATGCTGACCACCCCCTGTACAACGATCCCAAGACACCCGGCCCAGAAGCATTACCAAACAGTGCATGGCACTGAAGGCATGCCACCACTATGACAATGCAACCCTGTGCCCCATGGCACCATGAATGACAGCCCCACCATGATCCCCACGCAGCAGGTGACACCAGCTACTGATGCTACAGCAGCATACACAATGCCCCCCTGCATGGCCCCCACCAGTGGCATAGCAAAGAGGTCGACCCTGCGTCAGTGCCTGAGGGACCCAGCATGTGACAAGGCCCACCGTGGATGCCACCACCAGCAGGACAGCACCCCACACACCCACCCATGCACACACCCTGTCCCAGCAGTGGCCCCACCAGACAGCACAGCAGCCCACTGTGGTGCATGGAGGCATGCGCCACACAGGATGCAACACAGGGCACGAACAAATCCCCCACCCTGTCCCAAGGGTACCCCGTCCCACAGCCACACAAAGTGGGGCAACAGATGCTGCTATTGCGTGTCCAATGATGCCATGTACCCATGGCCTGTACACCACCATGGTGCTGGTGAACTAGCCATGTGGTGCATGCACCATGAACCTGTCCACCACCAGAATGCAGCTGGTGCACATCTGACAGACAGCAGACCACAGGCACCACCACAGACACCATCAACAGCATGGAGGGGGACAACAACAGCACCGCCCACAGTGTCACCTGAGGCAGACGTGCAAAAGACATGGAGACAGGAGCCCAGCTGCCATGGCGTCATGCCCAGAGGGTGGCTGGCATGGACAGCCACCAATGTCATGCCAGCAGACATGCATGCGGTGGAGAGGTCGGCATGACCATGCGTACCACAGACACACAAGGGGCTCAGCCGCACGGGCCAGGCACACACTGCCAGGGGTGACTGGGACACAGCGCATGCACCTGAGACCACTGCATGCAGGCATTCAGTGCACAGGCCACAACACACATACCACAGACAGGGACAATGGCCTCCACCCAGACCAGTGGAGGGGCCCTGCCAGACACATGCACAACCAGGCCGGCACCACCCCCAGACATCATGCACACCACTGCAGCAAGGTACCAGTCACCTGCTGCAAATCAGAGACCACCACAGTTGTAGAATGATACATATCTATAATTCAAAAGGTAACAGAATGAACAATAACAATTTACAGTACAATGTGGAGGAGGGGGTACAAGGCAACAACTCTGGGGAAGGGCATGGAGCAAGGGGGAATGGCAAGGAGGGGGACAAAAGGGTGTGAAGGACAGTCCGGGGGGAAGGAACAGCGCGGGTGCCTCAGGCCCTACTGGTGGCCCCTCTCGTCTCTGCGCTCCCTGTTGTGCCTTCTGTGCCACCGCCGGTCACTCTGCTTCATACCCTGCAGCAGCTCTAGTGTGGCCTGCATCACCTGCAGAATCTCCTGGATGTGACACTCCAGGATCATCTAGCGTTGTCTACCTAGGACAAGGGAGCAGAGTCAGTACTCTGACTGGCCAGACCCCCGCAGCCCACCCAATGTGCATGGCATACAGCTGTGGTCATCACCCCTGTGATGGCATGCGACAACCCACAGTGGGTGTGCCCACAAGACCCACCTACCCAGGCACCCATAGCAATGCAAACCACTGCACACCCTCACCACCCATGCACTGCACAGCACCAACGTGGCAGTACAGTGTCATGGCTATGCAGTGTGATGGCAGTGGTGCAGCCAGGCTCCCAGTGCATGCACAGCCCACCTGCAACACACACCCACACATGCAGTCCCACAAGACGGTGCAGAGTGCACCATGTGGCATGCACAGTGGTGGGGCCATGTGCAGGGGGCCATGCCACGCCACCACCCCTGCAACCCACCATGCACAGATGTAAGGGGCAACATGGAACTCATCTGCATCCTGGTCAGCAGGGCACTGCTGACCCATGGCACCATCACTGTGCCCCGTCTGCAAGGCCACTTCACCTGTTCCAGCCTGCCATCCCTGCTCATGGGCCAACTGGGCCTAGAGTGAAAACATGGAGAGGGTGACATCAGTACAGGCCAGTAACATAGCCCCCTCCTTGCTTTGTGCATGCCCGCACAGTCCAGCCATGATGCAGTGGTGCAGGGTGTACATGAGGCACCCCCAACACTGGCAACAGAGGTGGACCCCCTGTGGCATGGCGTGATGACCACTGTGATACCTGGACAGACAGATACTATCAGTGATGTGATGGAGCACCTACCTGGCCGTGGCACGGCGCCCCACCGGGCACGTACCTGCAGTCACCCTAGGCGGTCAGGGTCCCACCGCTGGAGGTCCCCATATTGGTGGCAACACTGCTCAGCAGTCCTGCTGCACCCCGTGGCCTCTTCAAGGCCTTCTGCCACCTCCTCCCACACTGCTGTCCGTGGCCTCAGGAGGAGTACCTGGCCAAAGAGGGCACCTGCATGGGGCTCTACCAATGCCACCAGGTTGGCAAGCTCAATTGCCATCCACATGGGCGGTCTGGTGTGTGGCATAGTGCAGTGGCTATCGGCAACAAAATGGCACCCTGTAGCACATGTGCCCCACGTGCGGAGGCAGTGCGGTGCTGCGCTGCCAGTCGCTATTGCACTGTCACTGGACTGCACAATAGGGATGCAGCCATGCGTATGCATGGCACCTAGGGGCAAAGGTCAGCCACAGGGTCAAGGGTCTGTCTGCCCACGGAGCGCCACAGTGCTATTGGGAAGCACTGCATGTAGTACGGTAAGGTGCATGTGTGTGATGCCTTGCAGTGACCTACCGTGCTGTGGCACCATGGCGCCCATGGCACACCATGGCACGATTGCCCCCTGAGCATAGAGCACACTTGCGCCACAGGCACAGTGGTGGCCATGCCTTGTACTGCCTCCCATGCACAGCATGTCAGTAGCACCACTGGCGTCGGTGTCAGCACCGCGGGCATGCGTGGTGCGGTGCCGATTGCGCATGTCTCAGTGGTGCGCCATAGCCTGAGCATGCTCAACACCATTGTGCAAGGCACAACAGCGTGATATTCAGCCAGGATATACAGATCAGCTCATGAGCCATTCCACGGTGCATCCACTGCATTAGCATCCACTTACAGATGTGCCTGCTCTCATTTGCATGCGTTGCGCTATAAATACATGACCTGAGGCTGCATAGGCCATGGATCGGTACTGCAGTCCTTTGAGGTAGGTTGCATGGTGTAGGGACATGGAGACAGTGGTCTGGGAGGCCTGTATGGGATTGCACAGTCCAAGGTAACACCTGTCTATCACCCAGGCACGAGCATGACTGAGCAAGAGGAAGAGAAGGAGCAGGGAAGGGTGCGAAGGAGGAGGCCCAACTTAACTAGGGCTAAATTTGATGCCTTGTTCAAGGCATACCTCGGCAGGGAACTGCTGCTTAGCAGACAGCGGGGAACACCACAGGCCCATGCTGTGGCATGAGGTGAGGTAGCAAGTGCCGTCAACCAGCAGGGCAGCCACCAGTGGTCCATGCAGGAGTGCAAGAAGAAGGTTGGCACGGACAGGAGGTGGATCAAAGACAAGGTGGCCACCATCAGGGTGGCACGTGCTGCCACCAGTGGGTACCAGCAGGATGTACCCTGCCTGATGCCATGGGAGGAGCAGGTGGCCAGCAGCATGTGGCATATTGCCGTTGAGGGTCTTCCTGGTGGTGGCTTCCAGATGGGTGGCAGCCCATCACTAACAGATCTAGATCTAGATCTGGTGCTGGCAGTGTGTGGGTGGTAGGGGGCATGCCCCAGGGCCAGGCGGAGCCACTAATGGTACTGTGTTCCTTTACAGCTCTTGAGCATCTACATGGGGCAGCGGTGGTGGGTGTGTCCACCGACGGGGAGGCCCTGGACATGGAGGAATGCCCATCCACTTCCACAGGTGTCAGAGGGACTGACCGTCTGCATACCTGCACGTCTGTCTGGAATGATGCCGGTGGTGCGGGGTGCAGACATGGCCCTGCCTGTGTCCCAGCATGACACCACCCTCGGTGTCCAGTGTGCTGGGACATGGATCAGGGCCACCTCCAGCACTGATGATGACATGACACACATCCCGGACAGTGATGTATGTGGGACACAGGATGGTCCCACAGATGGCAACTGCCCGAGCGGTTCCGCGGGTGGTGCTGGCATGGCTGCCTGAACAACAGCCCATTCCCAGGCTGTGTCTGCATGCTTCAGTGGGGCAGCACTGGTGTGCAGCCAGGATGGTGGTGCTGTTGCTGCTTCTGCAGCCGCGACGGTATCCTCTGGCAATCGGCAGCCAGAGGGGCAGTGCCAGCAGATGGCCAATGTCAATGTGGGGACAGGGGTGCGGGGTGGTAGTGCACCGCATGTGGATGTACCCCAGAATGGCAGTGCTGTGCAGCACCCACCGTCGAGGGGTGCTGGGAAGCAGGGCCAGGAACACCACAGGAGACAGCATGCTGGACATGCAGACAACCCCTTGGACGACCAGAGCCATCTTCTCCAGGCCTCAGTAGATCAACAGATGTGGCTCGTGGTGGTGGTGGATGCACTCAGAGTGGTTCTGCACCAGGCAGAGGAGCAGTGCAGCAGGGACCTTGACTTGCTCCTGGCAGAGTTGGCCCAGCAGCGGGCAGATGTGACTGCTGCCATTGATAGGCAGACCAATGCAATGGTGACAGTCATGGCTACACTGGCCACCAGGTTGGGTACCCAGCCACCGCACACCATGCAGAGTGCTATGTCCACCCCGTTCCTGGTGTCATGCAACCCCTGCAATGCTGACATCGGGTTCGGCTGTGGGCATACCAAACATGCCTGGTGTGGGCATGTTTGGTGGCCTGCAGACCCCTGCACAGACACGGTTGTGTTCATGCAGCGTCACCCCTGGGGGCCCATCAGTGCCACCCCTTGAGGCCACTGGTCAGCCTGGCATGGCTGGCAGGTCTCAGTGGGGCTGCCCACGCATCTGTGGCAGCTGTGGTACCGTGCCACATGACTGACCCTTCTCCCTCCACGGCCACTGTCTGCCACTGCCTTGTGTGCACTGTGGTGTTCTTTGTGTGATGCATGAGTGAGGTGCCCAGCCCTGCACACACATGGTCCCTGTGCACACCCTCCCATCTGCTGGCCACAATGGCATGTGCATGATGATGTCTGTGCAGCGCTGTCCACCACTGTGCAATGGTGCTCAGCGTCTGAGGCATGCACAGTGCCAGCCACTGGGCATGGTTGTGTGTGGTCCTGTGGGGTGCCTGTTGGAGTGGGCATGCCTGTTGCCCTGTGGGCATGTGTTTTGGTGTGTGTGCATGTGTGTGCACATGACATGTGCAGCCCTGCCTGTCCCTGCTGCCGTATGTGGTCCCCCACCCATTCCCTTTCCCTTTACGCCGTCTGCCCAGTGTCCACCCTTGCCTGCCTGTGGGCTGTGCCCTTGCCCTTGGTGGTTGCACATGGCACCATTGTCTACCTGTGTTGTCCAAAGTGCTCCTCTGCGATGGTGTCCCAGTGCTGTTGTGCCATCTGGGCCAGCCGGGGGTCCCGTCACCCAGGGGGTGACTGCCCTACTCCAGCTGGACCGGCGTCCTCATCATCACCACTGCTGTCCCCCTCTCGACCTCAATGGCTATCCCACAGTCAGTGGCCATGTTGTGCAGGATACAGCAGGCCAGGAATAGCCCACAGGCCTTTGAGGGGCTGTACTGTAGGGCACCGCCTGACGTGTGCAGGCAACAAAACTGTGCCTTCAGCAGCCTGAACACCCGCTCGATGACATTCCATGTTGCGGTGTGTGACTCATTATGTTGCTTGCACACATGTGCAAGAAACATAGTGCCATCATCGGAGATTTCGGAGGTGTGTCACCTCCTCCTCCAATTCAGTCAGTGTGCTGGCAGGTGCGGCCCCTGTAAGCCAATGCATTTTGGAGCTGTCTATGACACGCTCCAAAATGCAGTGGCATACATTTGAAAGGGGGAGCTATGCTTCAGTGAGCACCAATAAGAGGCTGCTCATCGCAGCTCCCCACCAGGCGTCGCACCCGCTCCCATTGTATAGCCTGACGGGTTGCCCAATCCCGTCGGCTGAGCCTGCGTCCCCTCCCCAGTAGTAGTTGCCACGTTGGGAGCCCACCCCAGCGTGGCGATGACCTTTACACGGGGTGCTCAATCCCCTTCAGCTGAACGCCCCATCCAAAATTCCATGGCCGATGGGGTGCCCAATCCCCATCGGCTGAGCGCCCCCCAATGTCCTCATGCCGCTGGAGCCCACCCCAGCGTGGCAACAAATCTATAGCCGGACGGGGTTGCCCAATCCCCATCGGCTGAACGCCCCAATGTCCTCATGCCACGCTGGGAGCCCACCCCAGCATGGCAAAGGAGTCCCACGTCGTCTTTTTTTTTTAAATACCTGAAAACTGAAAATGGTCTCGTGCGCTCTCCCAACCCCCACAACCTGCACCCACCCACTGCGCACCCAGCCTCCCCACCCCCACCCCATACATACCTCAGACTCTGGCGCGCGATCTTGATGTGGACTGGGAACACGTCTGCACTCTTCAAAGCCGACCAGAACTGAGGAAATGCCAGTAAGCTGTATAATGGGCTACAGAGGGGTTTCAACTTGTTGCATATCTCAGGCATTTTTGGAATTTTTGCACCAAATTTTCAACATGGGGTTTTGGGACCCCTTCTCGATGATGTCACTGTCGCGCTATTCGGGCCCAAAGGGTGATTCGGCGCAGTGACTGTGAAATCATCCTTTGGGCCTGAATACTGCCATGACAGTGATATCATTCATGAGAAGGTCCCAAAACCCCATGTTGAAAATTTGTGCCAAAATTCCAAAAAATGACTGTTTTACGAGCGTGCATTGCGCAGTTCCTACGCAGGCTCGTAAGTTTGTGAATTTTCAATATTTTCACTCCAGATTTTCAACATTGGCATTTTATCACACCTCCTCATGAGCAGTACAGCTGACATTTTTCACATCCTGCCCAAAACATGTTTCCGCCCATGTAGTGCACAATGGCGCAGTCGGTGTGCGAACTCAATGTATGGGACACATTAAGAAAATCACAGTGACACTGATCATGAGCAGAGGTCTTAAAATGCCTGTGTTGAAAATTTGGTGAAAAATTCCTAAAAATGACTGTTTTACGAGTGTGCGTTGCACTGTTCCTATCACGCTCGTAAGTTTGCGAATTTTCAATATTTTCACTCCAGATTTTCAACATTGCCATTTTACCACACCTCCTCATGAGCAGTACAGCTGTCATTTTTCACATCCTGCCCAAAACATGTTTCCACCCACGTAGCGCACAATGGCGCAGTCGGTGTGCGAACTCAATGTATGGGACACATTAAGAAAATCACAGTGTCACTGTTCATGAGCAGAGATCTTAAAGTGGGAATTTTTAAAATTTGGTGAACAAATTCTTAAAAATGACTGTTTTATGAGTGTGCGTTGCACAGTTCCCACGCACGCTCGTAGGTTTGCAAATTTTCAATAATTCCACTCCAGATTTTCAACATTGCCATTTTACCACACCTCCTTATGAGCAGTACAGCTGTCATTTTTCACATCCTGCCCAGAACGTGTTTCCGCCCATGTAGCGCACAATGGCGCAGTCGGTGTGCAAACTCAATGTATGGGACACATTAACAAAATCACAGTGGCACTGTTGATGAGCAGAGGTCTTAAAATGGCTATGTTGAAAATTTGGTGAAAAAATTCCTAAAAATGACTGTTTTACGAGCGTGCATTGCGCAGTGCCTACGCACGCTCGTAAGTTCGCAAATTTTCAATATTTGCACTCCAATGACTTCCAAATACCTAAACAGCACATAGAAGCAAGCAACATTCAGCATTGACAAATGCTTGTTGTACTGTTGCTACACTGGGGTCATGGGGCGCCAGTATGGTGTGAGCAGCCAGGGCCGTAGCGAGTAACCACTGTCACCTGTGTGTAGAGGGGAGTCATTAGCATGGTGGTCTTCATCACTGTGCCATGGGTCATCATGGCCATTACCCATGGCACCCCTGCCAATGCCCCCCCACGTCTGCACACATCATCCAGCGTGCATTGCATACTCACCTACCAGATGGCCAGTGGGGATGTCCCCACTCTCGAACCTGTGGCACAGTGTTGACTGGTGCCAGATGAAGGCATCGTGCTCCTCCAGGGTGCATGGCACAGACATCGATTTTGCACCCCCTGGCATCAAACACCACCTGGCAGTTGACACTCGGGTAGCCCTTGCAGTTGAATACTTAATTGACAAGTATTTAAACTAGTCAAGGGGGGAGGCACTGGAAAGGAGCAAGGAAATCCTAGCCCCCCCCCAAAATATCAGGGTACTAAGTGAGGTAGACACCAACATAAAGATGTCAATAGGGAGAAGTGCAGGGGTAAATGGAGAAAGTGACAAATGCAATAAGGACAGAGATGGGGCAAAAAGGGGTAAGGCCATCAAGAAATGGAGGGTAATGAGTACCAATGCCCGTAGTCTGGGCAACAAGCTCCCTGAACTGGTGGCCTTGATGGAAGAAGGATGCCTGGATATTGTAGCAGTCACAGAAACATGGTACACAGAGAACCATGACTGGGATGTTAACATACCAGGGCACACAACCTACAGGAGAGACAGGGAGGGCAGAAGGGGGGTAGCTCTCTATATAAGGGAAGGGATAAAAGCAACTGAACAAAAGAGTAAACAGGGAGGACAGGAGGCACTGTGGGTCACCTTAGAGACTGGAAATGGCACCACAATCTGCACAGGGGTTGTATAAAGACCCCCATGTCAGGGAGAGGGAATGGACAAGAATGTGATAGAAGGCATACTTAGGATGGCAGAGAAAGGGGAGATACTGTTGATGGGGGACCTTAACATGCCAGATGTTAATTGGAGCACTTTTTCGGCAGCTACATTCAAAAGCATGGCCATTCTTGATGCCCTTCAGGTGGCATGCCTCAAACAGCTAGTTTTGGAACCCACTCATGAGGGAGCAATCAGACCTCATACTCTCAAATGGGGACAGTGAGAGGATCTCAGATCTAGAAGTGGGTAGCCATTTGGGAACCAGTGACCACCAAACAGTGTGGTTCACGATAAACTCTGCTACAGAGTCAAGCTATACAAAAGTGAGGGTTCTGGACTTCAGGAGGGCTGACTTTGGCAAGATGGGAGAGTGCCTTAGAAGAGCACTAGCAAACAGACTAGAAGGAGGGGTGGAGCAACAATGGGCAAATATCAAAACTGCCATCACAGAGGCAACAAGCCTTTGTGTGATGCAACTAAACAAATCAAAACAAAAGAAAAAGCCACTATGGTTCTCAAAAGAGGTGGCGGTGAAGGTTAGGGAGAAAAAGATAGCATTTAAGAAGTATAAGGAAACACAGAAGGAGCAGGACAGAGAACTGTACCAATTAAGGCAGAAGGAAGCAGGGAGGATAGTCAGAATAGCAAAGGCACAAACTGTGGAAAAGATAGCTAACTCGGTTAAGAAGGGGGATAAAACCTTTTATAGGTATGTCAGGGAGCATAGAAAGACAAAGGGAAGGATAGTGAGGCTGAATAGAATGGATGGTGGGTGGGCAGAGAGTGACAGTGGTAAAGCAGGGATACTGAATGAATACTTCTGTTCCGTATTCACTAAAGAGGAAGTGGGGGAGGTGCCTAATCCAATTAACAGAAGCACTCTGGAGAGGGGGGGTTGATCCCAGTCCTTTCACAGAAGAAAGGGTTCTGAAAGAACTCCTAAAACTGAAGGTGGACAAAGCACTGGGGCCAGATAGAATTTACCCCAGAATTCTAAAAGAATTAAGCAGAGAACTAGTGGCACCACTGACTACGCTTTTTAACAAATCATGGGAGGATGGCATGATACCTGAGGACTGGAAGAAGGCGGATGTGATTCCCCTTCACAAAAGTTGACCAAGACAGAGGCAGGAAACTACAGACCTGTCAGTTTGACCTCTGTGGTAGGGAAAGTAATTGAATCACTTCTGAAGGAAAGAATTGTTGAGTACCTAGAGGCCAGTGGGGCATAGGACCCAAGGCAGCATGGATTCACAGCGGGAAGGTCATGTCAGATGAATCTAACTGATTTCTTTGACTGGGCGACCAAAGTAGTAGACCAGGGAGGGGCTGTGGACATGGCCTAACTAGACTTTAGCAAGGCATTTGACACAGTCCCACACAAAAGATTAGTAGTCAAATTAACCAGCCTGGGAGTGGGTCCCAAGTTGGTAGCCTAGGTAAAACATTGGCTGAACAACAGGACACAGAAGGTAATCGTAAATGGAGTCCACTCTGAAGAAAGAGGGGTTACTAGTGGGGTACCGCAGGGTTCAGTACTGGGTCCAGTCCTTTTTAATGTCTTTGTAAGTGACATTGCAGAGGACTGGAAGGAAAAGTATGCCTCTTTGCAGATGACACAAAGACCTGCAACAGGGTTGATACACAAGGAGACATGGAAAGGATGAGAAGGGACTTGGCAAGGTTGGAGAAATGGTCAAGTATGGCAGCTTGGATTCAATGCAAAGAAGTGAAAAGTAATGCACCTGGGAAACAAAACCCAGGGAAGATTACACAATGGGGGAGGTAGTAACAACAACAAAAATGGAAAGAGACCTAGGGGTAATCATATCAGATGACCTTAAGGTTGTCAAGCAGTGCGAGAAGGCAGTAGGGAGGGCTGGGGTAATACTGGGATGTATAGGGAGAGGTTTCACCAGCAGAAAACAGGAAGTTGTTATCCCCCTGTACAGACAGTTGGTAAGACCCCATCTGGAGTACTGCGCCTAGTTCTGGAGACCCAGTCTCCTCAAGGACATAGACAGGATGGAGGCAGTTCAGAGGAGGGCAACTAAAATGGTGCAGGGTCTGCAAGAGAAGCTATACAAGGAGAGACTAAAGGAGCTTAATATGTATACCCTTGAGGAAAGGAGGGGGGGACATGATAGAAACGTTTAAGTACCTCAGTGGAATCAACAAAGTCCAAGAGGGTAGCATCTTTCAGAAAAAGAGATGTGCAAGAACAAGGGGACACAATTTGAAGATAGAGGGGGGACGGCTCAGGGACAATGTGAGGAAGTATTTTGTCACAGAGAGGGTGGTGGATGTATGGAACAGCCTTCCTGAGGAGGTTGTGGGGTCTAAAACTGTGGGAGAATTCAAGAATGCATGGGACAGACATAAGGCAATTTTTGTGGGGGGTAGGAAGAAATAGGCTGTTGGTTAAGTAGGATCTGCAGCTTATCCTCTAGGTAGGGAAATGGGCAGACTAGGTGGGCCAAGTGGTCCTTATCTGCCATCAAAGTCTATGTTTCTATGATGTACGCCACCCCCTCCAGGCCAGGTGGCATGCCACTGCCTACATGGGTGCAGTCTATGGCCCTGAGCATGCCAGGAAACCGTGCTACCCTGTGGAACTACTGTATGTGTGCTGTGCGCTCCACCTGTGTGCTGGGGAAATGAATGTACTCCGCAGCATGTGGCAGCAGTGCACTGAGGAATTGTGTAAGTAGGTGTGACGCAGCTGACTGGGTTATGCCTGTTGTGTCCCCTGTTGGTCTCTGAAAGGTGCCCGTGGTGAGCAGGCACATGACGGCTATGATCTTCATCTCCACAGACAGCGCATGGCTCCAACGTGTGGGTGCCTGCATCTCATCACTGCACAGCTCACAGAGTTGCCTCAGAATCACCCAGTTCAGGTGGTACTGGCCCACTATCTCAGTGTCACTGTACTGTTCAAAGGTAGTGTGGACTCGGTACAGCCTGTTCTGGGTGTACCGTCGATGGGCCCTTCCACGGCCATGCCTCCCTGCTGCCTGCCTTCTCACACCCCTCATTACTGCCTCCATCTGGAAGGTGGCACTGGCCATGTCCCTGGCTGGTGTTACCCCCGGGTGGCTGTCTTCCTGTTCCCCCCGCTGTGTGTTGCTGGTGCTGCCCCTGCACTGGGTTCACCTCCGGCTGTTCACCTCTGGGTGCCCTGCCTCTTGTCACTGCCCTCCGTCCACCGTGGCACTCTCAGGCCCTCTCGCACAGACAGGCATAGGCACATGCACTCCTTCTCTCACTCAGACACACCTCCAGTGGGCCCTGTCCAACTCCTGGCCACTCCTGCCCCCTTCTTCCTTTCTTGCCTCCCTGCCACTCTGTCTCTGTACTCCCACTTATGGCTCCTCTGTGGCACACTCATCCTCCCCTGTCTTGCTCCCTTTTATTTTGGCTAATTTTTGCTGTCGCGGAACTTCTGCTTGCTCCGCTACTGTGCACGTTGCCTACTGATGAATATCGCACTGTGCATGTTATTCCTGGTTCCACCCCCTGCAGTTGCGCATGCATTTATTGCTGTTGTGCTATGGCACATTGCAAGTTGTGCTGCACTGCTGCTCCCACTGAATATCACACCATGGCAAATTTCCACTCTTTCACTGGTGCATCCCTATTACGCATGGCGCATCTGCTCTGAATATCCCACCCACAGTATATATATGTTTACGTAAATAATTGTAACCACTGTTTACTTGCTTTTGTACATTCCTCTAATATTGTTATATTTTTATTTTGTACATCCCATTCTGCACCTTCCCCTGGGTTGCCCCTGAAAAAAGGACAGTCCATCTCAGTGGACTTACCTAGTTACCAAAATTCAAATAAATAATTAAGAACAAACTAGTGAAAGGAAAAGAAATAAGCTGCTCAGAGATACTTGTGACTGTGAAAACAGTCAGGTGTACTTCTGGGATAGCCTGCAAAGATCTCCAAGCAGAAACAAAGATCAAGATTATGTCAGTGGTGGTGATGATATAATCAGAGCCATTCCAAATCAGTAAACAAGAGTTCAAATAATATTAAATCCAGTATTGTTAACAACTTGAATACTGCCAAGGCTGTAACTTTTTTTCCCCACAAGGACAGACACTGGAGTTGAAGAAGAAACAACTAGCCAAAATTACTGAAAAACAAGGAGAGGTAGATGGGGAGGAAGGGGTAGCACCCACACAGCATTGAAACCTATGCAACAGAAATTTCAAGTCCTAAAACACTCTTAAATTTTGCTATCCAATGGACATTTACAAGTTCTGTTAAATGAACCAAATTTCATCCCTGAGCCTGTTGTGAATAATTTTAATACTTTCATAGACCTAAGGAAATTCTTCAGGAAACTAAACCTACGGAAATTCTTTTGCAGAGAAAACAAAATGTGTTATACACCAAACATAGACTTGTCTCAAGAACATAATGATGAAAGCCGGCCCAGTGGCACTGGGGGTTGAGGTGCTGGATGCCACACTTCGCCCCACACCGGCGACCGGAGTTTGGGAACGAGCTCGGGTGTCAGGGGTCGGCAGGGGAGGAGAGAATTGAGTGTCCAGAGGACTGCTCTCCTCTCCTGGGGTGGGATCCTGCAGAGCATCACTGTCTAGTGGCCTCTGTTGGAGGCCAGTAGTAACACAGGAGCAATGCTATAGATAGAGTGGGGCATGGCAGATGCCAGCACCATGCTGCACCAACATCATTCCGAGTCTGCATCCTGGGGGGCACCTTTCACTATGCAAGCCTAAAATACTCCTGCTCATGACAGGATGGCACCTTCAATGGGGTCCTGCACACCACTGCAAAACAAAGCCCATCCCTGGGGCAGGGCTTAAGGGTGATTCGGTCTCCCTTCCCCTGCCATCTCCCCAGCAAGCCACGGTCCTCCCTGCTTTGCTGATTGTGGTGGAGGCTGGTGGTTGATTGGGTATGAGATCCTGCGTAACAGGGTTCATTTGGGGAACAGCTCCCCAGTCTTGACACAGGTGAGCAATAGAATTGAAAAAAAAAAAGAACATAATGATGACTCCGCCCTGTCAACACTCATCAGCCTCTTAAATAAGCATGAAATCTCATATAATCTGGATGATAGTTTTGAAATGATCTTACCCCCAATAACCATCTACAAAGGGGAAGCATCCCTGCCTCTGGCACAACCAGGGGTCTTATACTGGAATATGGGCAAAATCAGAGTGCAAAGGTTTGTGCTGCACTTACCCATGCCCATGGCCCTGAGGATACCATATTCAGTCGGACAGCACACAGCACTAAACGACTGAATATGGGGCATGTTGGCACAGTGCTAAGTCAAGTACTGCTGCTGCAACATGGATCTGGGAAGTGAAGGGAACAGCACTCCCAAACCTATAGCATTGGGGGCCCCCAGCACAATATTCATTTGGCACTATGCAAATGAGCCCATAGGTCGTGCAAGGCACTAAGGGGCCATATGAATGCCCACTATGGGCTCAGCTGCATGGGAAGTGGTAGCAAGTTTGCTCCCCTCCCGTGGCTGCTTGCCAAATCTGGCATGGTCATGAGTGGACCCCCACACCCCAAATGCCTGTCTCCATATGGTACATTGTATTGCCTGCTGTCTATTGGCACCCCCCCACACTCTGATCCCCATCCAAGTCAAAAATTAATAGTCCATAGTGTTAAGTGGCATCTCCCACCCTCCGATTCCTGTCCCCATACAAATGGACACAGTCCTTGGTGTCTAGCAGCCCCCCCACACCACTGGTACAGAGTAAACCACCCTGCTAACACCCCCTTACCTCTGTCGCTGGTGCCACAGATCTGATACAGTGACTGACACAGCCCTCTTCTCACTATTATATACCATTATGTGAGTGACATAATTAGGACACCACAACTAGTTTGTCTGTCATGCTAGCAAACTGGATTCTGTGGTACTCAGCAGGGAAGGCACCATCTGGGTGTTGCACCCCTTGCCTCATACACCTCCAACCTGGAGGTGATTATATTGAAGTACAGAGGTTGACGGGGGTGCAGTCCTCTGCAAACAACCAGAATGTGCCCCGTTGGGTGGCACATTTACCAAATGTAATGTTCTCCATTGGCATTGTGCTGGTGCCCTAATGACAGATGCATTTTTTCTTGTCACCGCGATATGGGTGAACCTCTCACCATCTCAGCCAGTCACTATATGATCTGACAGGGAGCGCACATCCTGTGTACTCTAAAGGGAGCATGCATATTGTCTACAGTAGACAGTATGTGTACTCCTTTTACAGTACACAAGTTTCACACTCTCTGTCTGTCCAAACGGTGGTTGGCCAAGGTGGTGAAAGAAGGGCTCTACTGGTCACCATATTGGATCTATGGCATTGGCAAAAGAGGTAAGGGAGATTGGCAGGATGGTTTGTTCAGTCCCATCAATGTGGAGGGGGCATTAGATGCCAGGGACTGTGTGCACTTATATGGGGATGAGGATCAGAAGGTAGGGGGGTGCCACTAGACACTAGGGACTTACTTTCTTGGACAACAGCGAGTGACTGGAGGGTGAGGGGTGCCACTAGACACCAGGGACATCACTGGTTAAATGGGTTGGGTAGGTGGCTGCACTCCCTTTGCCCACCACCAGAGCCATGTGCCCCATTAAATTGGTTGCAAAGGGCTTAATTTGTGTCCATTCAGGTGGCATGTACTGCCTGTTTGGACCTCTCAATATACCATTGCTCCCATATGCAGTGGGGAACCCCTGCATTTACATGGTCGAAGTGATAACATAGCGCTCAGTTGCTAACAGGTTTTGCCTGCACTGTGGGGGTGTTTGAATGTTGACCCCACCCACAAATGGATCGCAAAACCCAGTTAGTATGAGCAAATACCCTTAGTGCCCTGGGCTAAGTTTTGAATATCTGGCCCCAGATGTCATACAAAGAAAGGTTGGTTTTAAGTTGCTCCTCCCAGCAGTTCACTTGCTCTCACTACCTATCAGCAATTGATTATGAGAGAAGTAAATGATTTATTTAAATCCAAGTGGCCCAATCACGCTACAAATATTTTACCACAAGAAACAACATAGCATTAAATGAACTCTCAAACATGCATGAAATAGAAATTAAGTCGTAGACGGGGTGAAAGGTGGGGGGGCTGGTGTCTGTCCAATTTAAGGTATGCTATGAAGCACAAATTATGAGACAGCTGAAAGATACCAATAAATACTGCAGACTACCCATGGACCAGACACCAGAATTCAAAAGGAAGATTCATAACTTCTTTCATCAAGCACAGGATAGAGAGGAGAGATCACAACACCAGAAAGAGGCTTTATGCTAGTTGAGTACCCTGTGATACTAATCTAAAAGGCCTCTGGTGGGCACCTTAGTGGAAATAACATACAACATCCCCAAGCCACCGCACTCAGACAACCCCCATAAAGAAGTTATACTAATGAAGGATAGCATGGGGGAAAAGGGAAGAGCAGAAAGGGGGGGGGAGGTAGCTAACAGAGCAGGATAGATACAGTTGAAGAGAAGTGCTGGCGTTGTAGAGAGCAAGGCTGAGGTTGTAAATAGTCAAAGATCAACAGATGGGAAATAGTAGTCAGCAAGTAATCACCTGTTACAACTGCAGGTTTCTTTAAAGCTGCATGCAAACTTAAATTTGAAGGTGGAAGGACCTGAATAGTGGTAATCCTTAATGTTTTTGCCGGGTGTTCCACAGGGATGGGAGAGAGAGAACATAATAGCAGCCAAACCATACTGTGCCTTTATCCTAGGTACATTGAAAGTGATTAATGTAAAACATCTCAGACTGTATGACCCCTAGGCATGCTCATATAGACTAGAGATGTAGGATGGCAGTTTATCGGTTACTGCCTCGTAAAACCAGAGGAGAGCATTTCTTTGCCTAAGTGTGAGGGAAGACCAGCCCAACGTCTCATACAGTTGGCAGTGGTGGGTCATAGGGGAGAGTTCAAAAGGAACCTCAAAGTATGATGGTGGAGGATATCAAGCTTACGTAGTACCGAGTTAGGACAGTAATTGTAGATAGAGTTGGCATAGTCAAGTAGAGGTAAAAAGGTTGTTTAGACTAGTCTCTTCCTTACCTCTAGTGGCAGAAGGTGCCTAATGCGGAAAAATACACCTAGGCGTTGTCTTAATGTTTTTGTTAATTCAGTCTGATGAACCAGAAAGTTAAGCCTGTTGTCCAACCAGAATCCCAAATATTTGAACTTATCCACAATTTCTAATGGTTTGCCAAGTAAGGTGTGTAACTGAAGGCTAGCAGATGAGCCTGGGGTTTGGGAGGCATGAGATGAGATTATCATGGCTTTAGTCCTTTTGGCATTAAGGAGCATCTTAAGCATTAGAAGATTATACTGCAGGATGACAAAATTGTGCTGTACTTCCTTAAGTGCAAGTTCTGGAGTGGTATTAGAAGTGTAGAGAACTGCATAATCTGCGAGTAGGTGTACATAAGCTGTACAGATGTGCGAATCAATATTGTTATTGTAAACAACAAAGAGTATAGGTCCCAAAATGGAGCCTTGCCGCACACCTTGAGGTACAATGTTTAGTGGGGACAGGTCCCTTTGAGCTTTAATTTGTTGCAATCTGTTGGTGAGATAACATTTGAACCACTTTACAGCAGCACCATCTAAGCTGAGGTTACTCAAGACATCCATCAGTAGGCTATGGTCCACACTATCAAAGGCCTTGCTAAGGTCTAGGAAAAGCACATAAACATGCTTCTTTGAGCTCAGTCTGTAGGCACTTTAGCTAAGGCAGATACTGTGCTGTGTTTGGGTCTAAAACCCAATTGGACTGGATTTAGGAAGTTTTTGGTTTTGAGGTACTGTCTAAGCTGGGAGTTGATAATTTTCTGCAGAAGTTTTGAAAGAATAGGAAGTAGAGAAATTGGCCGGTAATTATTCAAATCACTTGGATCACCTGACTTAAAGAGGGGAGTCATGTGTGCAATTTTCCAGAGAGGCAGTATCACACCTTGTGCCAGAGAAGCATTGAAAAGGTGAGTGATGGGAGCAGCCAGATTATGATCGCCTGTTTTCAAAAAGAAAGGTTCCAAGTGGCCTGCGATGGCACTCTTTTTTAGTATCCAGTGACAGTAGGAGGTCCTCCAGTGGCTAAAGGTTATTGGCTGAAAGCTGAAAGAGGAGGATCTCACTTTGAGGACAGTGTCAGAGCTTACTCCATCACTAACGTCACCTCATGTGCTTATCTGATTGACAGGAGAGGCATCAAATGCAAGGCCTATTGTGACAAAATGATTGAGTTGTTCCAAGATGTTTGCCCTATCAGTGTATGTGGCGTCTCCAGTCACTATCATGGTGACAGAAGAGAGGCTGGCAAATGACCCTCAACCTCTCTAAGGATACTCCAAAACCTGACAGAGCTGTTTTTATTTACTTCAAGTGCTGTTTGGAAATAGCGGACTTTTTCTGTCCTAACTAGGTTAGTGCAGTCGTTTCTCGATACATGAAAGGCAAGCCAGTCAGCATTTATCTTTGATGTCCTTGCCCTTTTCCACAATACATCCCTATTCCTGAGGGCTTCCTTTAGTGCAGGAGAGAACCAGCTGGGTGACCTTTTCCTGGTATTGATGTTCCTAATTGGGGCGTGTTTATCTATCAGTCCCAGTATTAGACTCTGAAAGATGGGTTCATGTCGAAGCGGGAGAAATACTTTGAAATAAACAATCCACCTGGGCAGCTAATGATTTCTGTGCAGGTTTCTCTTACTGCAAACTTCTCGGAGTTCATGAATCATTTTTCACAACCTATAGTTTCATCTTTATGGAGCATATTAAAGATACAACTCATGTCTTAGCCCAACTTGAAGATCTTACTTGAGCAGAAGATTACAGATTGTTAATCATTGATGTTAGCTCTCTCTAAACATGAACATGGACTGGCAGCTCTGCTTTACCATCTTACCCTTAACCAGAGTGACTTTAATCTTCCTTTGAACTTTATTCTACAAATTAATTAATTATTTTGACTACTAATTATTTTGTGTTTAACACCTTTATTTGTAGGTTTGGGGTACGGCCATGGGCATGACCATGCCCCCCCCCATATGCCAGCCTATTTTGGGGTTGGTGGAGGGGGCCAGGATCCTAAGCCATGGTTGCCAATATTGACCCCAGATCATATACTGGAGCCAATATATAGATAATATCCTGGTACATTGGAAGAGTGATAGTCACTCAGCACTCCACTTTGCAGAATATTTGAACCTAAAAAATTTAGGCTTGTGTTTACTACTGTTAGTGAAAAATATGTACATTTTTTAGACCTTTATATTTGAGTCTCTGATGAACAGGTTATTGAAACCAAAATGTTCAGGAAACCAACATCAGGCAACACCCTGTTGCTGGCACAAAGTGCCCATCCCAGTCATATTATTCAAGCCATATCTTATAGGCAGTTTGTCCATTTCTGCTGCAATTACAGTACCTTGGAGTTATTTGAGGAACACGTCATTGCCCTGTGATTCTATGTCATAATGGCGACTGTGGAATAACAATCACTGTTAGAGCAAGTGTATATCACCAAAAATGAATTTCAATGATGCACACTCATGGTGAACAGCAAGAAGGTGCCCAAGATCTAGGGACTTTTATTTAATGCAGGGGCCGGGGGACTGTGCCCCCTGCATGCCCCTACTAATTGATTATCAACTCCAGGGGGGTGCACGTTGGGGGGTGAAATACTGTGAAAAAGAAAAGCCGCCTGCTGGGAAAACAAAACGTACTGCACCAGACCCGAACCCTGCACCTTGCACCTCCCAACTGACCACCCTCCCCACCATGCTACTGGACCAGCTTGGCAGCTGCCCACCACACCCTCCCACATACCTTCCCTCCCTGCATCCCCATCCCGCATGTGCCACTTTGCCACGTCGCATTACTTCCCGTGCCCTACCTCCCCACCTGGTATCTGGTCACCCCTGCCAGGTAGTCCTGAACATAGGTGCCGAAATTGAGTTGCCATTTTTGTAGTCACTCAATTGCAGTCACCTTGTTCATAGATTGCCCTGACCTTACCACCACATTCCTTTACTGAGGCTATTCTCTTAGTCAACACAGACAGAAGTAGCTCCACTGCTTGTTTGTGACTGCTCAAAACAACAGTAATCTGAGCAAGTATGAAATAAATTACTTTTGTCATTACCAATGGTGTTGATGCTGCTCTTTTCTGGAACTCTGTTCTCTTTTAGACCATGCCTTTACTAAAGCATTGTGTCTTCACAGAGATATGCTTCCTACAGCATGCAACAGAGACTAGGGGCTCGATTTCCAAAACCAAAACTTTGGGGCAAGGTGCATATGCTAAAGGACTTTGACACAAGTGGCACCTTGTGACAAAGATTGTGACAATCCTGATTTTCAAATGCAGGCTGCATTGAAATCAGGATGCTGTGTGCCAAAGGCGTCCTCTACCACCCTTGTGGCAAAAGCATCCTTGCACCAGGTCGGAAGGGGGCTTGCACCATGGCAGGGCTACACCATCATCCCCTTATTTGGAATCCCTGAAGCCCTACCATGGCCGCAAGATGGGGCTCAAGTTAGACCAGCTAGGAGCCAGTGTAAGGGCCCTGTAGTGCTGCCTGGCAGGGCAGTGATTTGGGAGGACCTGGAAGGTGGGGATCAGGGGACTGACGGAGCAGTAGGGATGCCATGGGGGGTGATGGGGGCATGACAGCAGTGAGACGGATGTGAGAAGGTACCTAGTGGAGGTGCCATGTGAAGTGGCACAGAACCAATGAGCCTGGGTAGGGGATTGGCAGGGCTGGACCATCATGACCCAAACCCAGGTGACAGCAGCCCCACCTTCTGTGCCACCCCCTCACCCAGGCTGATCAGGTATGTGCCACTTCAAATTTCATCAAGCTCTGGTCCCCACCTTTCTGGCATAATAGCCCCCCCCAACCTCCGCGGCTCATCTAGGCTTGCGCCTTGCCAAGAGGGGCTTGATGGGACCTGCCATCAAACCTCTCAGGTGTGCTACATGTTTGGTGTAACACTGCAGCTGTAGCAACTCTCAGAACATTGCTGCAGGAACCCCCATTTTTATAAAACAGGGCACAAGGCCCCTGAAGCACCTGGAGTTTTTTGCAACTGTAGATCAGCACGATCTAAGGGCCAACTAAAAATTGAGCCCCAGGGACAAATCAACATGGTTTTATGGTTTGCAAAGTTAGTTCCTTGTTTTTGTTACACATTTGTTCTAGTTTCATATTCATAGACTTAATAAATTTATCTTATTCGAGATATGGAAAATGTAAGACCTTAGAATAGATGTTTTCACATCTTTGCATAAGAATAGTATTTTGTTTTCACAAGACAGTAATTGTATTTTCATTCACATTTAAAGAATATGTTTAACTCAAGGCGAACATTATCAAATGGCTAAGGATTTGATTTTACAGTGAATTCTGTATTGTGTAATCTCATTGGTTGGTTCACAATTTGTCTCCAGTTGTATAATTGTTTCATCTATCAAAAGTGATTGTCTCTTTGCCAATAAGTAAAAAAAGAAACAAACCAAGGGTAAACAAATACATATACTGGAATCTGATTGGTCAGTTCACAATTTGCAATTTATTTTCCAAATATTTTACTTCTTTATAGTAATTAACTTCTTGCCGATTATGAAAGTATGTATCAAATGAACAAAATTAGATGGTAAAAATTTTATTTTTCATGGATCTATGAATACTGCAATCTGATTGCTTGTTTCACAATTTTTCATTATTTTTCTAAATGATTATGTTATTGTTGTAAAGCATTGTGATATGTTTATGAAATTCCATTTGGTTGGGGTCGGAGCCAGCAGCCAAAGGGAACAGACGTCTTTCAGAGAGCTCCCTGGATCCGATCTTTTTTCAGAACTAAAATACCTTAAAAGCTCATTAAAGCCTCAGTAATCTACACCAGCTTGAGCTATTTTCAAAAAGGGGCAGACTGATATGAAAATGAACTCGCTTCAAAATGGTACAGCTGAAGAAAAAGCCTCCACAAGACAGCAGTAGTGCGAAGTTGAATAGGCCCCATGATCAGTCAACAGCAAGAGCCTCAAGTCACAAGGTGAGCAATACTGGACCAACTAATGGGGCACTACTGCAAGCAATTCAACTGTTAGATAAAAGAGTGGACACATTAACAGATCGTCTGGCAGCCATAGATACTAAAATAGTGAAGGTTTCTGCAACCGCCGAAGGAGCTGCCGAATCTGCTAACAACACTGCTACGGCCATATCGGGAGTTATTTCAGAAAATAAACTTCTGAAACTCTGGATGGAACAGCTCGAAAATTCGGTTCGCTCAGCCAACCTTTATATCCTAGGAGTCCCGGAACAACTGGAAGGATGAGATTTAATGGGATATACTGTATGGAGTCACTAATATTCCAACTTTGGCAGACTGAAATAGTGGGGGAGATACTGAAGATGTACCAAATCACTTCCAGACGCTGTGAACTTTTCTCAGATTTGCCACGTGCAATTTTGGCAGTGACTACAGGGCAACATGTCCGGGACAAGATGCTTGCAGCTGCTAAAATGAAGGGTGCAGTGTCGTTAACTTCTGGGGAGAAAGTGCATTGTTTTCTGGACTTGAGCTTTTCTACTTGACAACGTCGTAAGGCGTTTGATGCAGTATGATCTGGATTGCGAGCTCTGGGGTCTCCCATGCTCTACAAATCCCTGCCTGACTACGAATCCAGTACATGTGGGGAAAACATACTGTACGTCTACACTGATCCTTCTGAAGCAGGAAAATGATTGTCAGAGATACAGAAGGATTTTGCTCAAGAGGACACAAATAAGGACTCTGACGAGGGGGACTGATGTTACACTTAATCAAAATTTCAGTAAGTTGACCACCATGGGGTGGGCCTATCGTTAACTACGATACAGACTCCTGAGTTGTTCTGGTTAAATGCTTGTTGCACTTACTTCTAGCTAGTAACACCTACATATATGTTTAAATCTGCCTGTATTTTATTCTTTTACTTATTGTAGGCCTAGGCTGATGGGGAGACTGAGTTTGTTCTCTTTGTTTGTTACAAAATGTACAAAATCAATGTCTGAGTTGCTCTGAGGGAATGTGGGGGGGGGCTCTCGCTGTGACATCTGCTGGAATAATGGAATTTAATAAATTATAGCTTTACGTAGACAAAACTATCACCTTGGGTGGTACAGTTTAAGTGCTAAATAGGCACATGGACACTTATTTGATTTAATAGCAACTAATGTCCATGTTCCTGCTGACAGGCAATTAGAACGCATATTTTGTCTGAAAATGCTTAAATCTAGATGCCAGCCCTCATATGATGTAACAATGGATGATGAGTCAATTATCCTAGTTATTTGATGTATAATTCTTAACATACTGTACTCAAAACCAAGATACGACTTTCTTGTATGTCTGTACTATGAAAAATAATAAATAAAAAGTTTAAAAAAAGAAATTCCATTTGGTTTTTATTTTATGCCTTTTTACAGGCAAAAAAAGATGGTAAAACACATTATAATCTGGTTGAATTGATGACAAAGATAATGATGTGCCTACTGTATAAAAAGGTAGTTTAACACCAGGTGCTTATCCCCTGATGAAGCCTTAAACTGATGAAGCACTGGGGCACCTAGGACAGAACATGCTTAGTGTGTCTTGAGTGAGTTTGCATTTGATGATAAAATAATTATTTTTCTTCTAAATATTGGAGTTCGGACATCCTTCATTGGGGTATCACTCCCCTGACTCTGGAGTGCAAGTTATTTTGTTTCTCATGTGTTGACTGGGCCCGGCAGCTCCTAACTCACACCCTGCCTGGCTTGAAGTGCAGTGCTTAATTGTTTCTGACAAATCAACATGGTTACCTTTGTAACTGGATTCAATTCTAGCTCCCGCTGCATAGCCAGAATTATAAAAAAAGTCCTGGCATGTACTAAAGAGCGATACTGTCCTCTATGATTCTGTTGACAGCAATCCCAGAATGTCCCACTGTAAAAGTAAGAATTTGGTAGCTCTCCTTATCCATAGTCTGTACAAACCCAATACCTCTACCATTCCATGTATATAGCTCCCCCCACACCCCTGGCTGGCATGCATCTCTGTGGCTGTTGCAATGTGTGTTATTTTTGTAGCAATGGTACCACATTTGTCCAGCCTTCTAAACCAATGGCTGTAGAAATTTGTGAATTCATTATCTGCTCTACCCTTTTTACTGTCTATGCCATCACTTGTTCCTGCCCAAAAATGTGTTGGTCACACCATCAGACCTTTACATTGGTGTATACAGGAACACATACACTCTGTTAAGGATACTCCTATTGGTTCTCTTTCTGAAAAGTTTCATGATAAGGATCTAACCTGTTTGAAATTTACTGGATTGGAACATGTTCCAAGAAGCCTGAGAGGGGGTGACAGAATACGTACATTGTTGCAAAGGGAGGCAGCGTGGATTAACACCTTGGATGCCATGCACCCATCTGATCTGAACAAGAGTACAGACATTGTATGGTTCCAATACAGTTAATTGACATTTCATGTTTTTGACAGTTTTTTCATTGTTTCTTGGATTTTACAGGTTTTTAGTTCAAGCCTTGAGTCCAGCATGGCACTGTGTCTCCAGCTGCTGTCCTGTTTTTTCATGTCCCATTATTTTCACCTCATCAGTTCTTTCAACCCTTTTTTAACTTCTCTTCTCCTCCCCCCATTGCTTTTACTTTCCATATGTAATATCTACTTGCAGTATTCTCTTATCTTCTAGTTTAACTATTTATAGTGTATGGTGGAGCACTATTAGGGATGGAAATCCATCCCAAGAATAGTGTTGTTATGCTGTAGCTACTTCATCATAGCTGTTATGCTGCACTAGCTATGTAGCTTCTGCAACATAACAACAAACACCTTCACACATGCGCATTAGAACCTCCACCAGTCAAGAAGTGGCAGCAGTGGTGAGAGCAACAAACAAGGAGAGTGGCACAGAGGCAACCCCCCCCACAAAGTAAGGACACAGCTGTGCACCTCCTTGCTCCATTTATTATAGATAGATCATACACTATAAAAGACAATGTATGGTCCTCCATCTATGACAGCTGTGAATTGCCATCTCGAGGTTGCCATGGAGACAAAAATCCTCTCGAACTTCACTATAAAGGTTTAAACAGTTGCCATTGTCAACCTCTTGACAAGAACACACAATTGTTATAGATAGAAGACCATACATTATCCTCTGTGTGTATTTGTGCTAGTTTTGGCAGTAACTCCTTTTGTTTTCATTCTTTGGGATTCATCATCAATAGTTTATCAGTCAGCTATACATCCATTACAATAGCAAATTAGCTTCAGTACATATTGATTAATAAAATACATATATTAGTATTCGAACAATGTCAGTTAGAACAATTAAATTTATATAATTAATTGCCAATACCTAATGTATATTTCTCAGAAACCAAATAGCACTTCAGTATAGAAGTAAGTTAAAATGGGGTTAAAAGCAAGTCCTGAAGGATATACAGGTTATTATATTCATAAATAACAAAATGTAACAGTTTCCTGTTCCTAATTTGAGTATGCAAATATTGTATTCTGAAGTGCCACAGTAAATTTTGGAGATAGAAAAATAGTACCTGGTCTATGAACTGTTCTGTTTACCCATTCTGCTGAAGCCCTCTTTGCACAATAATTTTAAAAGGGAGACCATGGGGACCAACACATCCAAATTCTGGGAAGTCAATAAGTGCACCAGCAATTGTGGTGGTGGTTGATATTGTCGGTTTTCTAATATTTTGCCAATTAAACAGTGATAATATTTTATATATAGGGGACATAGGATGACCAGATGTAGTAAGGAATCTTGTGCCAAGTCACATTTATACATGGAATCTTTTACTGATCTCTCTTCATGCAATGTTTTCTTCCTATTAGTTAGATAGGACTCGAACCTAAACTTTGCAAGTTGTATTCTCTGCTTTGAGTCCTCCATTATGATTCCATTTTTTCTAATCTATGTGTCCTTTTATTTTTTGCCAACCATTGATAAGCTGAAGAAATCCTGCCTGCCTCAATGTCTCTTTGAATGTAAATATCTTTTATTCAGTTAGTTACAAATTCTTTGATACCTTCGATGGGGTATCGTAAGCTGTGTGGTATGATGTGTAGTAAACCATTTAATTTGATTACATCTTCCAAAGCCCTCAAAGAGGAAAATGATGGAACAGAGTGCCTGTAATTGATTGCTTCATCAATACATAGACACGAGTATTTGTCTGATGGCAACAAAAAGGCTTTGATCCAATAATTGATCATTCTTTGGGCACAATAGCATTTGATAGATAGCTGGCCTAATTCTGTCCTTACTAATGATGTTGGGGTACAGTTTGGAACAACCAGAAATTTCTTGTAGAATGTATTCATTGTTGGTTCCAGTTTGTCTTGACAATGGAGACCCCAAATTTTGGTGCCATAGAGCAGTTGGCTTCAAACTTTAGCAGATGCTACCACTAAATTTCCTTTAATCGATTTGCCTCTGAATTTGTGGGAAAAGGAGGTCAATATTGGTAGAAATCTTTCCACTTTGTGTTTTGCATCTTTCAAATGATTTCCCCAATTTCCATTCTGATTAACTATAATGCCAAGATAACAGAATTATTTCACTACTTCTAAATTGTACTTATTAATATAATAATTATGAGATGTCTTATTCCCTCCAAAGACAATTACTTTAGTTTTTTTTATAGTTGATCTGTAATTCAGCTTTTTGGCATTATAAATAGAATGTTTCTAAACTCCTGCTCATGCCCAGATGGCTGCAGGAAAATAAGGCAACATCATCTGCATACACTAGATGAGATATTGCCCTTGTTCCAGTTTTGGGCAAATGAAAATTGGGATTATGTGTGTCCATTTAAGGACTGTTGAGAAGTATGAATTAAATAGAAGATGGGGCTAATGTACAACCCTGTTTTACACCAGTATTGGTTTGAAACGAACTGCTCGGATCACCAGAGTCCGTAAAGTGGACACTAGTATAGTTATCTTGGTGCAAAAGCTGAATAATTTCTAACAATGAGGGATCAATCCCTAATTCACGCAGTCTTCCCCACATAAGTAACCTATTTACTCTATTGAATGCTGCCCTAAGATGGATAAATATACAGTGCAGTTTCTGTGTTTTCACGGTCTTGTATTTGTGAATTAGATGAGCCAGTGTATAACATTGATCTGCAGTTGAATAATTATTTATGAAGCCTGCTTGGGCTTCTTCAATTATTTTGTTAGTCTCTAACCATTGCTTCAGTCTATTATTTAATATTTTTGTGAAGACCTTGTCGGTTGTATCCAAAAGACTTATAGGCCTATAACAGGCAGGATCTCCCTTTTTGAAGATAGGGACTATAATATTTAACTTCCAACTTTTCAGAATATTGACCGTGTTCCAAATATAATTAAATAATTTGTGAAGAAATGGAATCCAATAATGCTTTGTTCTTATAATTACATCAAGTGGCACTCCATCTGCTCCTGGGGCCTTCCTTCCTCGAAACAAGTCCACTGCAGTTTCCACTTCTATAAGTGTTATTTCTATCTCTGGAGGATACTGTCTGGTGGATGTCCTGTCCTCAGTGGGTCTACTCAGACATGCCTGATCTTCCCAGAAGAATAATTGCTTGAAATGATTTACCCACTTCTCTGATTCAATTGATGCTAGAGTATAATTATGATTTTTTATACCGTAGTTTACAATATTCCAAAAAGTTTTAATATCCTTTAAGTTAACTGCTTTTTGTAGATCAGACCATAACTGTTTTATATAAATATATTTGTTTTTAATTAATATCTCTCTGTAATCCTTTCTTGCTAAATTCATAAGTTTGCTGTTACTTTTGTCTGGTTTTTGTTTTATAAGCCTACATTTTTGATTGAGTTGTTTTTTGGCAACTTTGCACTCTGTATTATACCATGCAAAATATTATTTTTCCTTGATTACATAATTTTAGTAATAATATATGATACAGTGTTTATAATAGAATTAAATTCTGAAATAAGGCGAGGTCCTGGGGACAGGTTCACTGAGGCAAGGAGTCCCAACAGAATGCCTTTGTTTTTCAGAATTTTCTCAAAAGAATTGATTTCAATAGCTTTCCATTCAATACCCTTTCTATTGATTTGTAAATTTGAGGCCCTTTTTTGCAGATTTAAATTAATGTTTTTGATGTTAATTGCTAACCCAACCGACAGATGTTGACTTCTGATCTAGGTACCAATTTTAGTGAACAGCATCTGTTAATTAAATGTAAATTAATCCAGATGTAATCAATAGTGGAAACACCATTCCCTCCAAGGAAGGAGTAATCTCCTTCCAAATCCTGGGGTGTCCTACTGTTCAGGAGTAGCAAACCCCGCCCTGTTAAAGTATCACATATTTCTTTACCTTTTTTATTGATGGTGCTATCTCTAGTGTTTCTGCCTAATTTAAGTTTCATTTCAGGAAAAAAAGAGTGCTTCTGCAATATCTTTTATACATCCCTATAATCAACCTAATCTTGTTTTAAAGTCACCCAAAATAACTATGAATCCCTCTGGACAATCAGTTTGAATGTTATCAATCAATTCAGCTAATGCAATGAGATAATTTGGATCCCCATTGTCAATTCCTACTGGATGAGAATAAACGTTGGCTATATAGCAACCTCTTTTGTTTCTTTCTGTCATTTTGATAGCCAAGATACTATTAGTATTTATTTCCTTAATCACTGTATTATTACTTAATTTTACAAATATAGCTAGACCCCAACTCCCTGCCCATAATGTTTTAATTTTTTAGCTTTTTCGGTGTAAGAGCTGTAAGTGCTTAGAAATAAGCTATTTAATGCCCAAGTTGCTTGTATGGCAATAAGGTTAAAATGAATTATATATTTGTTAACATCTGGGTCTCCTATTTTTTCACCTAATCCTGATGAATTCCATGACAGAATTTTATATGTGTCCTCTGGCACAACAGGCAGTTTTCCTATGGCTGAAGTATGAACACTACCCAGGACTTCCAGTTTGATGGTTGATTCCCGTGGTCTCCCCTCCCCAATGTTACTCTGTCACTGGTTACCTGTAATAAACACTTCATATCTGTTTGAGGTTTCAACCAGGCATTCTCATGTCTCAGAGTTTGTTTAGATTTTATCTTGGTTATATAGCAAGGATTCATTTTCCTCTTCTAGATGTAAATGTATTCCAAATTCATCTAGGAGTGTTTGCTTAGATAACAGATCCCTAGCCATTCTTACTTAATTGACACAGAATGATATTTGACCATCCATGTCCAGTCTGCTGATGCTTCCTATCTGGAGGTTATTAGCTTGAATCCCCAAACATGCAATTAAGAAGTCAGTTAGTTTTCCCTTTATATAAAATGTATTCTCTTTTGGAAACATTTTTAGCCCAAAGAATGAGAACATTATTTTGTTTTCCTGCTGTAGTCTATTAGCACCTTTATGTGCATACAATTTGGGAAAAAGTTCCTTAAATTGGGTAATGATTCTGGTTACAATTCCTAAGTTAGTTAAATGTTTAGCTTTATGGGTTATAACATTTAGAATATAAAATTGGTCCATTACCAGTAAAACCATCTCAGAGCCAACTATTGGTCTAATGATGCTGACTCTATCTTTTGTTGAGATACAGCCTCCTAATAGGGATTGCAGCAGACCAGTTACAGATTTCTCTAATGCTTCTTGTGTTTCATTTGGCAAACAGATGATGGTCGCGTACATGAGAGAGAAGAAATGCCAGCTTGAATTGGTAGCTTTAAGGCCATAAAATATCCTTATTAAATTAAGTTGTCAAAATCCATTTTTGTTCATCGACCATCATCTCCAAAGTCACAGTATAGTATAGAGAATCTATTCATCCTAAAATAGTAAGCATTCTGTCAATTTACAGTAATGTAGAAGCACATAAAGTTCAACGGGCATCTCCAGGTAAAATGTCCAGCAACAACAAACACTCTGTGGTGCATAACTGTTAGAATGGTGTGGGCTGATCTACATTAATCAAAGCCCTGACTGAAAAACTTTCAAATCCTTCAGGTAAAAGCTGTAAAACTGACAAAACAGATAGAAGTGACTTATAATTCATTAAAGACATGCTGGTTTCGATTATGGAAGATTAGCTGACTTGAAAATTAAAGAAAAAAGTGCAGAAGATAAGCTGGTGGGTATTTCAGCTCAGATGGACTTATTCAAGGAGAGACTATCATTTATGGAACAAACTGTCACTAAATTAGAAGATTTTACAGAAGGAGAAGCAAGGCAACTCAGTCGGGTAGCAGATAAGCTAGATGATCCAGAAAACAGGGGATGTAGAAATAATTTATGTTTTGTAGGAGTTCCTGAGAGGCTGGAGGGGCATGACATGATTATGTTTTCAATAAGAATTAATTCTAGCTCTACTTAACTATTAATGGGGATGGCCATTAGAAGTGGAAAGGGCACATAGGGCTCAGACAGCTAAACCTAAACCTGACCAGAAACCGAGACCAAAAATTACTAATTTTTTTGAGATTTTCTGCTAAAGAAGAGGTGCTTACAGTGGCAAGGGAGAGGAAACATCAGAGTTGGAATGGCGAAATAATCTTTATATTTCAAGATTTTTTGGCTGAAATTGGGGAGAAAAGAAAATGTTTTACACCTGTCAGAACAGCTCTTCAGAATCTAGGAGTAAAATACTTTATTAAATACCCCACTGTTCTCATTATTCAGAAAGGAGGAGGCTGGCATGATTTTAAAACTGTAGAGGAGGCGTGGTCTTTTATACAAAGAAATTGGCCTAATAGTGTGAAACACAGTAATTCTCTGAATCAGAGAGAACACCAATGGCAGCACTCAGCAACAACTAGCTTGAGACAGTCTTATGATTCTTGAGCCATAGACCAAGGAACACATGCACAGAATAACTTTCAGGGGCCCAGTAAATGTGTTTACTCATCTCCAAACAAAACTCCTCACAAATCCTCTACCCCCAACACCCTACAGTTTAATCCTAAGCCAAAATCACTTGCATGGTCTCTTAAATCATATAGGAAAGCCATTCCGGTGTCAAAAAACAGATATCGGCTTCTCGATTTGTCCTCTAAACTTCCTGAACAAAACAGACATAAAAATGAAGCTGAAGAGCCACAAATTGATGACAGTGAAGTTGATTTCTCCCTTCCAGTAAATTCCTTCACTCAATCTATGTACATAGAAGACAATTCGACATATGAGTCTCATACTTTATCACAAGAAAAGAGTATTACCTGAATAAACTGTAATACTTTGTTTAAGTGGTGAAAATCCAAAATTACAGAATGCTTTGGGATTGTATGTTGTGAGAAACTTTTTCAAAAACATGCAGAACACTGGAAGAATGTTATCTGCAAAAGAATCGGCTTATTCAGATCACATAAGCACCGCTCTACAGTATTAAGACCTTAAGGTGACAGAGTGTACTCACTTGTGCCAGAAAGTCAAGATGACTTAAAAATCTATGCAAGGAATTTCATTATTCCAGTGGGTCATTTGGTTTCTCTTAGGTGATAAAATCTCAGGGAAATAAGTGTTTTAAAGGAAAAAGGAAAGAAGTTATAGTAAATGCATGCTTGAATGTATATTAAACAACAAGCTAACAAGTTTACTGATATTAGGAGGACATCTAGTGGATGAAAAAGTGGATGTTACCCTTTTGTTATGATATTGTCACTACTTAATTTTTTTCTTCCAAAAAGATGTGCCTTTCCTTTTCTTCCTGATGCAGCCTAAGCATACATTAATGATATGCTAAGAATCCTTTACTGTCAGTTGTCTTCATAAGAATTTCCAGGTTGAAGGACAAGAAGCTAGCACATGCACATCATTGGATGCCATAGAAAAGAGAAAGATAATGTTAAGTCACAATTTTAGTATGTACTCTCTCCTGTAGAATATCATTATACAGTATTTCCAGCAAATATGAATTATAAAAATTAATAAAAGGGGATTCCTTCATTCTAGCTGGTGTTCTCATAAAGGTATGCCTCTAAAATACTGTGCATTGCTCAATGGTGTTGGTGCTCTTTTGGCAACAGATGACCCATTGTCCCAGTCTTGGTCACTATATCCTGAATATGGATAGGAATATCTGTGTAAGGATTAAGTACTGAGGTGGTAAGTACCAAGGAGTTTTAAGGAAAAGACTCTAATTTGGGCTTGATGGGTAAACTGGAACCTCTAAGGCACACCTATAAGCACAGATGAAATAAGATGTCATCCTGTGTGTGATGTGACACTGTTCACCAATCAGATACCTTGTTAGTGGAAGTTTTTTTTTCCAATTGTTTAACAAGGTGAGACACACTAAGCTGAAAGCTTGTTTACAGGTGCAGCCTGGGAGTACAAGTAAGTTAAGTGACTTGCTCAGGGTCACAGAGTATGCAAGTGGGGGCTGTGGGATTCAAACCCAGGTCTCCAGATTTGCAGTTCAGAGCCTTAAACCATTGCGCTACTGCCTCGAGAGATAAAAGCAAGTATATATTTGGTTGGGGGATATAAATTGCTTTATAAAATGCATCAATTACCCACAATAAAATAAGACTTTTTAGGGATATTCCTTACAGTTTTGATGAGAATACTATGTTATGCATCCAATGGTGGGGTAGAGTACTGGTGTCTTATGTTCATTATAGTAGGTGAATCTATGACTAGACACTATAGGCAGGAAAGGTAGGCAGAATAGAAGTATGATGGATACTTTTTCCACTGCTTGTTGCTCAATTCATGAGGTTTTATTATTTTAATGTACTTAATTGCATTTTAGAGATGGAGATAGGGATGCAAGTACATACATTCTTATAATCTAAACTAACTTGTTATTGTCAGGAGTTCTAGTATTATATTGAATTTCTATTAAAATGTGTTTGTTCTTTTTAAAACTTAAGTTAGAAGAAGGTTGGCTATAGGATGTGTTACAACAAATAATCATAAATGACACGGATAGTTGCTAGTCTCACAGGTGTCAAAGGATTACTAAGGGTTCATTGGGTCATTACTCAGTACAATTCTTTAATGGTTCTTTCCTGTTGTTGTTCAAGAACCTTAGTTTAACAAGGCTCTTATAGTTTAATAAGTACTGTAGAATTACTAATATTCACTGACAATAAACCTTCACTATGTTTGCGGTTGATGTGCCGATCGTGAACAATTATGGGCAGTGAAATAAGTTTGGCGGCCTAAAATACTTTATTTTGCAAAATGAAATAAAAACAACAACAAAAACATACCAGCAAAAAATCAATACTGTGCATTGCTACATGTGCTGTTAATGCAAATCAATTAAGAAACAAGCAGTAGTTCAGTAGCTCAAGTTCAGCTTGCTGTGGAGTGCCGTATCAGAGTATCAGAGCAGCATTCACTTCAATGGGTTCTAAACATAAAAAATAGCCAGCAAAAAAGGCACTGATAACAGGCTGTTACATCAAATCTTGTCAGGTAATTTATCAGGCTGTCTCAATTGTCTCTGGCTAGGAAACTACTATGAAGTGTCTTATTGTGTAGCAAACATTGAGCTTCACTGAGATCAAAGTACCACACAAAGTTCTAAGCAGAAAGTACAAGGGACTCAGAGTATGATCTCAGAAGTCTCTTTTAGCTATGTGTAGTCAAGGCAGTAGAAGTCAGACGGAGTGCCAGGGGAATGTCCTGGGAAACCTGACCTCTTAATCGCAAAGTTTGATTCCCGCTAATACACAGCCAGAGGCTGGAGCGCTAAATTAAACAGCCAAGATACAAAGTAATTCTACAGTATTACAATAACTATGTATCGCATATTAAAGTTTTTAAGTAACATTGACATTTTTCTGGATATCAGATAGGCTAAACTATTACATTTTAGTGTGTGTAGCTGCTTCAAGTAGATACCTGTGCTATTCTGATACGTTACAGTAGAATATACCTTTGCCTGTTATTATGAAGATTTGGTACTTTAGTAATTCTAGACTGTTAGAATAACTTGCGTTATGTCAATTTGAACTTGATCACATTGAATGTTAATGGATTAGGTTCCCCAATAAAAAGAAAAAAGGTCTTAAATCATTTGAAGAAATAAAAAGGGGGCATTGTGTTCTTACAAGAAACACACCTTATATCTGATGAAGCAGACAAATTACAGAGACAATGGGTAGGTCAAATTGCACATAATTGTTTCTCATAAAAAAAAGAGGGTTGGCCATTCTGATTCATAAAAAACGTACCTTTTGTAAACGGAAAACATATTGATTCAGATGGCAGGTTTCAAATTCTCACAGGATCTTTATATGGCAGGGTTGCTATGTTATGTAATGTTTACACCCCTCTGATACAAAAAGTAGAATTTTTTCAGTTTACTGGCTACTTTGTTGCCCTTTAAAGATCAAGATATTATTTTGGGAGGGGATTTTAATAATGTGATGGACTCTGTTTTGGATAGATCAAATAATATAGGTCTAGGTAGGTCAGAGATTACACATTATTTGAAGGAACTAGTGGAAGACTTAGCCCTTCTCAATATATGGAGATTAGTCCATCCTCAGGGAAAAGACTATTCTTTTTTTCCTGCTCGTCACAATCCTTTCAGCAGGATAGATTATATTTTCATGTCCTTATCATTATGTTATATGTCCTCAGATGCTCAATATGATTCCATTGTTATTTCTGACCATGGTTTATTAAAAGTAACGTATTCTGGAAGGGGCACCTCATAAACAATTTAGGTGGCGCTTGTTTGTTACAAGATGAAGATTTCAAAGATTGGTTATCTAGTGTCAGTGGCTCAGTAGGTAGCACACTCACCTCTGAGGCTGGGAGATCAGAAAGCTGTGGGTTCAGTTCCCACATCTGGCACTTCGGTTAATATCCCAATACTGACACTGTAGTGCAGCATAAGGCAGTGCTGCACTTCTGAGGTGCCGTCTTTCAGATGAGACATTAAACTGAGGTCCCATCTGCCTGGATTGGTAGTAGTTCAGGTGGATGCTAAAGATCCATGGCACTTTTTTAAAAAGAGTAGAGGTGTTTTTATAAAGGACATAACTTATACAAAACAATACATATAAGTAACACATAGTTACATAATTACATCCAGTAAATTACAACGATTCACACTTAAGAAATGCAGACAAGATCAACACAGAAAAAGCAAAAAAAAAGTTTAAAGGTGGATTATACCACCAGTTCAAGGTTTTTCCATAGTGATATCAACTTCTTTTTAGAAAGTGTTGTTTGCTCATGAGTATATAGTGACTGTACTTGCTGTTGTACAAAATGGATTACTTTCTGCTGAGTCCACCAAATCTGCTGGAAGAGCCATGTACATCTTGATAGCCAGATGTAATATTTTAAAAATCCAGTAATCATTCTCGGAGTACTAGGATGTTATTTAGTCTGCACAGTTCTATATTCACCTAATACCAAAGTTCTGTAATCAATTGTTTCATATTCTGGATTATTTAAGATTTTGTTAAGGCTTTCCAAATGGTAATTACATATGAACATTCTAAAAATAAATGTCGAGTTTTCAAGAAGTTCATTACATGTATCCCTTGGACAAAATCTTTCACTTAGTTGCTTGTGCTTATGGGTGTTCCTGACACCTAGGCTACCATGGCATGATAACCAAGTTGTTTCCCATAGGTATTCTTGCAATCTGTGTTCTGTTAGTAATTTGAGGGTAGATTCAAGATATCCTGGGGATTCTTGTGGAAATACCAAGGGTTCCCAAAAACTGATTTCAATAAGATGATGATACAAGTTTTTTTTGGAAAACATGTGAACTTCCTCTCTTGGGAAGTTCCACTGTTTTATTTTTTTAAAAGCAGAATCATATGTGTAGAAATAGGCTCTTTTTTCCAGATAGTTTGAAAATTTTGTTTTCCATTTTCCCATAGGGTTATTAGGTTTTGTAACTCATTGAATAACCACAAATGCCAATTTTAACTCTAGATCTCAGAATAGGCTTAAAGTTATAAAATATTAAATTTGTGTAGGAAAAAAGCAACAGGGTTAATCATTCCTAGGCCCCTTTTTTTGCAAGGTAGATAAGTAAAGTTTATTTTTATTGGATTGAGCCGACTGCCCCATAGGGCTTGGAAAAAAAGACTATATATCCTAGACTCTAATTCAATAGGTAATGGAAAAATTGCACTAATGTATAAAAATATTGGTAGTAACAAAGTTTTGATTAAGAGTACACACTTTTTCTTTGAAATTTGCATATTTTTCCATTTTGCTGTAAGTGCAAACCCTTTATTAATTTTGGCTTCCTAATTGTTTTTCCCTGCATCTGGCTGCCCCCAAAAAAAATACCCAGAATTTTAAAACATCCCTCTTTTATGGGGATTCCAGCTACTTCAGTAAGCTGCTGCATCTTTTTTCCCAGTAGTAATGCTGTACTTTTTTGAATGTTTATTTTTGCATTTGAAATAGCTGAAAAGTTTTGAAAGACGTATAATAATTCCTTCCCTGATTTTATGTCTTTTAAGAATATGCATATGTCATCTACATATGCCAGAGTTTTAATTTGGAGTGTCTGCTCTGAAATATTGATACTGTCTATGGCTGGAGATATATCTATTTTTTGTAGTAATATGTCTAACCCAGGGATTTGGACTTAAAATTGGACTTAGCGGACATCCTTGCTTGACCCCCTGCATTTGTTTGATGACTTTCCCTTGAAACTCATTTATCATCATTTTAAAAGTGGCATTCTGGTATATCATTTGTATCCAAAGAATGAATTTCTTAGGTATACTATGATACTGTAATGCCTGATATAGCTATTGGTGGGTAGTATGATCGAAAGCTTTTTCTTGATTGATTGAAAGAAAAAACCCATATACACTTTGTTATCAATACTTTTTTGTAAGATCTCCATTATTAGTATAAGGTTATCAGTTATATTCCTATTTGGAATAAAGCAGGTTTGAGAGACAGATATAATTTTAGGTGTAATTTTGTTAACGCCCTCAGTCAGGATTTTAGTTAAGATTTTCTGGTCAGCGTTTAACAGGGAGATAGGTCTCCAGTTTCTTAAATCTGTAGTTTCATCCTTTTTATAAAGTAGAATCATACTGGCTTGTAACCACTCACCAGTAACATATCCAGTTTCTAAAATGTCATTACATAGTTCTTAGTATGATTCTAAGAATATTTTAGAACTTTTTGTAAAATTCAGAAGTTAACTCATCAGGCCAAAGGAACTTTGTGTAGAGGGAGGGCTTGTATAGCCTCGTCCACTTCAAGTACTGTTATAGGCTTAATTAACAGATTGGCCTCTGAATCAGCTAAAGTTTTAGGCTGCATATTTGTATTTTAAATTGCTCATATGATCCCAAAGATTCTGTTTGTGAGAACAATTTCTCAGAAGAGGTCTCTTCATGTTCCAAGATTTGCTCACTATGGTTTAGTATAATACCTTGATCATTTTGTTTTCCTCTAATGGTTTTTGTTTTATTCTTTTCCTGATTACATTTAAAAATGTCTAGAGATTTCTTTTTTAGCATGGTTCCAAAACATTGTTCTGTTTCCAATGATCTGGCCCTATCATAAATATATTTTTTCATTTCTGACCAAACACAGTCAATTTGGGGTTTGTAAGACTGTTTAGTAGTGGACTGTACAATAATGAGTTTAAAAAGTTGTGCCCTTAACCATAAATATTTTAAATAGTTCACCTGTTTCTTTTCCCTTTTAGCTGAACAAAGTGTCTTAAATCTTGTTTTGTGTCCTGCCGCCAGTCTAATAATGTATCATAAAAAACTGCTACTGAAATTCTAGCTTTTAGTAATTCAATGCAGTCAGTACATGTAATATCTTATGTCAGTTAGAAGGCATTAAGTGTCTAATAACCTTTACCCAGTTTCCTAGATTTTAGCAGATTTAGGGAAATATGCAATTCCATATGATCTGAGTTTGCATTTGCTTGGGTCCGGGCCTCATAAACCTGACCTCGATCCGATAAAAAGATAAAATCAATTCTAGTTGAAATATAATTTCTATGATGAGTATGTCCACCTTTTGGATGTATTTGTCTGCAGGAATCTATCATTCCTGCAGTCTGTATAACAGATTTTAAAGTGTTTGTATCACAAAATAATTTGGTTTTGTTGCCAGTTTTATCTTTTAAGTCTAAGGGACAGTTAAAATCCCCACCTAAAATAATGAATTTTGCTGTATGTAAGTATGGTTGTACCAATTTCAATAAAGCTATTCTACTACTTTTTGTCTATGGGGCATAAATATTCCCTATTCTCATATGCACACCTCCCACAAGTATATCTAGGAGTTGTAACCTTCCAGACTCTATGTCTAGTACTCTTATAACTTTTAAGTCAAGAGACTTGAATAATATGCCAACCCCTGAACAGGGCTCTGTTCCTAGGGACCAAAAAGAAGGACCCCAGGGCCACAATTTCTGATCATTTGCAATATCATGTGTTGTTTATAATCTGATATCTTGCAAGAGAAAAATATTTGCATTAGTTAACTGTAGAGAAGAAAATAAAGTTTGTCTTCTTTTAACATTCCTAATACTATTTACATTCAATGAAATTAAGTTTAATTTAGTTAATGCCAAAGCACAAGTTTAGGTCAAGTATTTTTCTTCCTTGTTCTTTTGTAAGTATTCCCTTTCTTTTGTTCTTCTTCCCTGTCTGATGCCTTTTTGTGGGAGGAGGCTACAGAAGATAGATCGGATTCTCCTCTCTCCTCATCTGCACCACTTTGCAGTGCTGCATAACTGTTTCTTATCTTAATGGGTTATCTCCTTGAAATTTTGGGTTTGGGTTGCTGTCTCTCTTGTTTCCTTTTCCCTCCGACCACCACAAAATCTCTTCTATTAGAGCTGTGGGGGGGGGGGCACGATTTGGACATCCACAAGTACAGTAGTCCCTTCTTGATTTTGTAAATCAGGAATATTGGCATAATTTTTTCCTGGAAGGGACACAGTTGGATCTGAAATGTTATCCCCTAGTGGCTGTTTGGGGATATTCTCTTGTGCCTTAATAGAAAGTGAGGATTGCATTTGTTGTTTTTTTTCTTGGGCATCAAGAACCATTTCATCCTGATCATAAAAAAAAACTTCATTGTGAGCTGCCCATGGGCACATTTTGTATGAGTTGCCTTTCTCATCACATAAATTACAACGTACTTGATTTGGGCAGTAATGGTTAGAGTGACCTATTTCCAGAGAGAGGTCACATACTCTAGCTTCACAGGCATTACTAAGATGGGTTAAGGAGCCACATCTGTGGCAGGATTTGGGTTGACTCGAATAGAAACAAAAACCTCTGTCTCTGCCAATAAAAAAAAACTACTGGGTAAATGTGGAATACCAGTGTCTGTGCTTCTAAATTTTACTTTGATACACCACCCCCCAGTCCATATATTTTCTGAGTCCAAAATTGGCTGTGGTCTTTCAATTGCTTCTACATGTTTAACCCAGTGCTAAATATTAGACACATCAACCCCTTCATTTTTAAACAAGATATTGACTATTTTCCATATCGGTTTTGTTAGGCGTATGACTATGAAGGGAATCTAGGCAGGGGAATTTTTAATAGAATTGTATTTAAGGCAAAATCTGTCAAGCAGTACTGAAGATCTAAAGCTTACATCAAACTGCATGTCCCCAGAGGTGTGGATAAGAGCAAACACCTCTGCTGCCATGAAATGCATAGTTTCCTTAAGCAATTTTCTGGCCACTTAAATTCTATCTGGTGGAATTTCTAAACCTCCTGCATATTTTAAGCAGACAATATTTTTATGTTTTGCAGGTTCCCCCAACTTGGCAAACAGGTCTGAAAGCTTGAAAGTTTTAGGTGGACCACCCAGTTCCTGTGCTGTATCAGCTGTATTTTTACTACTTGTCTGTTGAGGAGTAAGAGGCAAGTCAGTATTTACATGTTCTAGGGGAGTATTTTCATCCATTATATCCACCCATGATGTACAGGGGAGCATTTTTACAGCAGGAGGATTACATGGTAATGTAACATTTGTATTAAATGTTGTGTCACTTACTTGTGAGCCAGGTAGAGTTTGCAAGGGTTTATTGTCAGGTTGCTTGCTTGTCGTTTGTTCCTTTGCCTCTCGAGAGATCTGAACACTGGGTGCAGCCTCTGTTCTATCACCAGCATGGGTTGCTACAGTTACCAGAGCATCCTTGTCTGAGTAGCTTACTGGCTGTAGTAGAGGAGACTGAAACTTGACAGGTGCTGAATCAACTTTCAATCGCTGAATCTCTGCAGCAGTCTGAACAGAGTCAGTAAACCATGCCCTGCCGTTTGCAGTTTTTTTCCAACTTGCTTCACTCAAAGCATGTTCTGGGGTCCATGTTTGGCTATTTTGCTCTACACTTTGTACACATACTGGAGATGAACACTCACTTTTTTCTGTGCTTGGAGCTTTCTTCATTGGAGATGGAAAATGACCCTTCATGTTTTTCAGGTGCTGTAGAGCTTCGTCCTCTGCTTTTAATAATCACAAAAGTTTTTCTCTCCTTTGTTTAATTTCCAGTATCTTGTGTTCTGAGACAATGCCCTGTTGTCTATTTGTGGCCCTTAAAGTTTCTTCAGAAAGGCATTTTTGTTTCATAGCTGCAGCAGTTTGTTCTTGAAAAGTGATACTTTCTGGGATAATTTGTTCAGTACTTTGTGTGAAGATGTCAGATTATGAAAAATCCATATCTTCCAAAATAATGTTCTCACTGCATTTCTGTACAAGAAATCCAGTTGTCTGATGCTGTTATCCCTTGAAATCCTGAGAGGAAAATTTCTGTGCTGCTTCACCTGCTCTTGAACTCCCAACTCCTTGGTCGGCCATCTTGCCATCCTCCATCTTGGCTAGGAACCAGGATGTTAGGTTCTCCTACTAGTGAGTAGGGGAATTTTGGGGGAAATAGGAAAATTATAATTATTTTACTATCCGTAATAGGTCTTGAACTTCCATTTCTTCAAACAACAGAGATCTGTCTGTCCATGTATTCACCATATCTTTTGTTTATTTCCTAAGTTTCTCCTTATTTATTTATTAGTTTTTTCCTTTTCTCCATTCTCAGTCATACACATTGTCCTTCTCTCTCCTTTTTTTTTCATAATAAATTGGTACAGGCAAACCATTCCACATCCATCTTCTTTTCTGAATACCTTTTCTCATCAGATCCATAAACTTGTCTTAAAGAGACCTGTAAATTTTTGAAAAATACTTCTTTACACACATAGCATTGCTGTAACTCCCATTTGCATTTGGATTGCCAAATGTAATATTTAATAATCGCAAAAATTACTTGTAAAGTTTTTGCTGAGCAAGAGTCTCAACATGAAGAATATACTGAAAAAATCAGTTCTACATATGATAGTGAAGACAAACACTGAATTTTCCAAATCTGAATAACTTCATCCCATAACTGCTGTACATAAGCACATTCCAAGAAAAGATGTTCCTGAGTCTCCAAAATACCTTGACATGTATTTCGTGGACAAAATCTTTCTTTTCTAGATTTATGTTTATTATTGTTTTTCACATTTAATTTTCCATGACTAGTCAACCAAAATAAATCCCAAGCAAATTCAGGTATTCTTTCATTTGTCAGTTAAGAAATAGCTATGTTCATTCCTCCAGCTGGACAATTAGGTAAGATTACCACCTCCTGACAAAATGCTTTAATGATTATGTTGTATACTTTTTGTTTAGGAGCCATCAGAAGTTGAGTACAAAGAATTTTCCATTTTATTAATTTCTGAAATAGTGGTTTAACAAATGGTGGTACAATATTCATTCTGGATAATAATCTACTCTTCCCCTGTGCCTGGTGAGTAGGGGAATTTCCCCAGTGTCCTGGCCAAATTTCTCCCATTCACTAAAAATACCACCAACAGCTTAATCTGGTTCAATTTCAGTTGCTTACCATCTGTATCCCCCCTCCCCCAGTCACCCTGAAAAGGGGACTTCTAGACTCAGTGGGCTTAATGGGTCAACACAATTCAATAAATAAATAAATCTAAAGAGACCACAGTTCTTTCTTAAATCAATGATAACAGAGAGACATCTTATCACACTTTATGGGATGCTTACAAGACATATATCAGCCTGGGTATTATTAGATACTCAGCTTATCAGAAAAGACTAAGATAAAAAGAAGTAGAAGGTAAAGAAAAAATGATTATAGAAATTGAAAATACATTGAAACAAGATCCTCAAAAAATCAAGCTCATATATAGAAGTTAATAAAACTAAACTTTGAAATAAATAAAATCAATTCCAGTAAAGCTGAATTTGCTTTATTTCATACTAAACAACAATATTGGGAAGCAGGGGAAAAACAAGGAAAACTTCTTGCATATAGATTGAAGAAACAACAAAAGCAGAAAATAATACCTAAGATTAGGGCTTCAAATAACAAAATTACACATAATCTAAAAGAAATTAATACGTTTCCTAACATATTACAAAAATCTTTATAAGCCCTTTTCTGCAGATATGGTTGCAGACATTATAACATTTCTAGTGGAAGCCAAACTCCCATGTCTATCTATTTTAGAAAAGGAAGCCTTGGATAAGCCAGTTACAAAATCTGAAATATTACAGGTCACTCAAACATCAAGCAAAAATAAAACTCCTGGTCCTGATGGTTTCTCCAGTGAGTTTTATGAAAATAATGACCCTATTATTATAGAATACCTGGAAAAATTATTCCAAGAATCTCTGCAACTGGAACAAATCATAGGTACCCTAAATGATGCTTATGTTTGTTTACTGGCCAAGAAAAATAAAGACCCTCTAGATGTGGCAGTTATAGGCCCATATCTCTACTAACCTTTGATTATAAAATATTGATGAAAGTATTGGCAAAGAGACCAGTAAACATAATTCAAAAACTGATAGGTAAAGAACAAGTAGGATTTGTCAGAGGTCACCAAGTCTCGGATAATCTCAGGAGGCTATTCTCTGTAATCTGGTCTGCAAATAATAGTAACAAACCCTCAATTGCTTTATCCCTAGACATAGGCAAAGCATTTGATTCACTAGACTGGAAGTATTTACAAACTGTTTTGGAGCTATAATTTTGGGCCTACCTTTAAATGATGGATTAATACAATTTATTCAGAGCCTTCGTCTACTATTATTTCCAATGGCTTGATTTTAGAATCTTTCCAGTTGCATGGGGTACCAGACACGGCTGTCCTTTATCTCCTTTTCTGTTTATTTTGGCATTTGAACCCCTTTTAAGACACATACAACATTCCACACGGATTCAAGGAATACGTTCAGGAAGGGTAGACAACAAGACATTTGCTTTTGCAGATGATTTATTAATCACCTTATTGAATCCGACTAAATTCCTCACAGCTTTAAATAATCTACTGAATTACTTTGCCAAATTCTCCGGGTTGTCTGTTAGCTGGGAAAAATCAGAGGGAACAATGCTATAGGAATCGATTCAAGAAAGAGAGTTTTTAAATAGTGCATTTAATTTCCCTTGGGGCAATAAAGGATTAATGTACTCAGGCATTTGAATATTTAATAGAATTCCCAAAATGATTCAAAATAACCTGACAGCTATTATAGGAAATTTACAGAAAGAACAAGTGAAGTGGGCAAAATTAAACTTATCTTTATGGGGGAAGATCAACTCAATGAAAATGATTTTAGCACCCAAAATCTTTTACATACTTAACAACATTACTGCAAAAATACACACTGACTGGTTTAAAAAGATGGATAGGATCTTTCTCAGATTTCTTTGGGACAACAAACCTCCAAGATTGAAGACTGCTAAATTAAGAGCTTCTTGGAAAGTAGGGGGTTTTAATTACTCTTGGTGGCAAGGATACCACTGGGCATTCCTACTTAAGAAAATGATTATGAGGACATCCAATGATAACACAGTTGGAATTCCCTTATGGCTACTTACAGAGAAATAAATTATTATCCATAAAAATCCCATAGACTTTCTCTTTAAGCCAATCACAGCTGAGTTAAATTTTCTTCCCACTCTGTCAGTCTCCATTGGACTTTTTAAGACCTTTGTCAAACAATTTCATTTAGGTCTGCTACCTTTAGAATTTAACCCAATTTGGAAAAATCCAGGTTTAACATGTGTGGGCAGACAACTTAATCTGGAATGGAGAAAGGTGGGAATATCACAGGTAGGAGATTTACTTGATACAGATACAGGGAAAATGTTGTCTTTTCAAGAAATTCGAGAGAAATTTCATATTACAAGATTACATTTTTGGCTCTATCTACAATTAAGAGAACAAATTAATCACTGTGTTAGTCCCCCATCTTGCATGTTTCTGAAAGACTCTAAATTGCAACAAATAGTGACAAAAGCCACTCTGAAAAAAGGAGCTAGTCTCCTGTATAGATATATTTCAGATAGTGGGAGTATTGTTACATTATCAGCTAAAAAAGCCTGGGAACAAGACCTTAAAGTTAAAATGTCAAATAACATTTGGGAAGGGCTGTGGAAAAATGCATATAAATGTAGTAGAGAGGTTAATGGAAGGCTGACACAATTCAAAATTCTTCATAGGTACTACTTTTCCCCGTCATGACTTAATAAATCACAAACTCACAAACTCATGTATGTTGGAAATGTGGTGCACAGAATGCCTCCTTAGGTCACATGTTTTGGGATTGCCCTGTAATTATCTTGAAATGGATTGAAATCCATAGTTTTTGCCAAAAGATTGTGAAAGATTGATTTTCATTTTCTCCCCATATGTTTATTTTTGGAAGTTCTATGTTTTTATCTCGTCTTCCCAAAGCCTTGCAGTTGTGGAATTTGACAGTAGCACTGTCATACAAGAGACTTTTATTACAAAACTGGAAATCACCTAGAACTCAAGGGATGAGAGAATTATTAGATTCCATTGGTAATGTAGCGGTTAATGAAAGGATTAGCTATATACTAATTAATAAATTAGACTGTTTTAATGATATGTGGGAGCCATTCCTTAGTTCTCTCAATGCCTGAATGATATTCAGATCTAATGGTTATGGGTAACTGTATAGCACAATTATCAAACATTGTCTCAAACTGCATTCTTGTTTGTTTAAATGAGCTGAAACAAATTATACTTATTATATTACGTGAGCATATGCATTTATCATCTGTAATGCTTTTTGTTTTGTGTATTTTTGTGTATTGTATATTATTCTATTAAAACAATAAACTTTAAATTGAAAAAAAAAATTGGCAAACAGATCATCTAATATAAGAGTAGTACATAATCAGTTCCCAAGGTTTTTCCCATCAAAGGTCTAAAATAATCGTTCTGAGTATTTAATTTACTTGAGTTAAGATGTATTTATTTATTTAAGAATCAGTTTACAACCTTTGAGCCAGAGGCTCGTTTCCAAAGGTACTTCTTCACATAAAGACAAATATTGTGTTTTAGTTACATAGCAAAGATTTGCAAAACAATAGGCGTTCAACAGAGGCGCCACGTCACATGGTGGTCAGACAAATACAATTGGGTACAGGGTACATGTAATTGATAACAGGTGTTACACAAGTTGGTATCAAGTGAGCATTCTGGTAGGTAAACACTGAAACAGCTGGCACTGGCCAGTTTAAACATAGGCATGGTGTACAGGGAAGTGGTGGAGGGATGGTTAGGTGGAGAGCTGCCCGGGGCATTGTCAAGAGAAGCAGAGGTGGAGGCTATGTTCAGAGACAGGAGCAGTTACGAGGCTAAGATGTGGTTCCAAGTGTGGTTTTGAACTTGGAGATGGTGATGGCATTGGTGATGGTGGCAGGAGAGAGTTAAACCAGGTTGGGGCTCTATAGCAGAAGGACCTCTGGCCACGGCTGGTTCTTGATCTGGGGACCTTTAGCGTGGTCTTGTAGGAAGACCGTGTTGCAATAGTGGGAGGGCTCTGGTGGATGGATGCCGTTACCCGGGGGAGCCCGAGTAGGGTTTTTTTGGTGAGGAGACAGGTTTGGTATCAGAGCCGTTCATCCAGGGTAAGCAGGTTAGCATCGACATACAGCTGACAGGTGTGTGTGAGCCTGGGGGCACCAGTAATCAATCTGCATGCTTTATTCAGGGTTAGGTGAATTTTGTTGAGTGCAGTGGTGTCGGCAGCACCATATACTGGTAGACCATAGTCTACAAGGGACTGAACGGATGATGTAACAGCTAGCCGAAGAGCATTTGGGGGAAGGCAGGTTTTATGGCGGAATAGGATGCCAAGCCGTGTGTTGGTGGCGGATGTTAGGGCGTCGATGTGGTTGTGAAATGTGAGGGCTGAATCAAGGTAACCCTAAGGTATTTGTAGGAGCAGACTTGTTCCAGTGGCTGGTTGGTACTTGAAGGATATAGAGGGGTGGTTGCTAGCTTTGTTTTGGGGGTGTGAAAAGAGCATAGTTTTGGTTTTCTTAAGATTGATGATGAGTCTGCGCTCCTTAAGCCAAGCCTCGGCACTGTTGAAAGACTGCTGTAGGGAGTTCTGTAGGGAGATGGGATTGCGGTGGGTGGCAAAAAGGACAGCGTCTTCTGCATACAGTAGAATTTTGCCAGGGCATGCACTGGGCAGGGTGTTCAGATACAGCGAGAAGAGAAGGGGGCCCAGGATGGAGCCTTGGGGGACCCCAGAGAGAATGGGATGGGTATCGGAGAGTGTGCTATTAATTTTGAGACACACTGAGTTCGAGTGTCAAGATAGCTAGCGCACTCATGCCAGGGGCCAGCCGAGACAAGTGGCAGAGTGCATTCAGCAGAAGTGGATGGGAGACAGTGTCGAAAGCCTTTGAGAGGTCAATGAACACTGCACCAGCTAGGAGCTGGTATCCAAGGAGGAGTGTAGAAAGTTGGAGAATTCAATAAGGGCAGTGCTGGTACTGTGACCCGCATGGAAGCCATGTTGCTCTGGGCATAAAATGTTATGCTTAGCCAGATAATCAGTGATTTGAATGGCCACCACTTTCTCAGGGCTTTAGAGAGGAGGGAGGATGGAGATTGGCGGTAGTTGTTGGCCAATGACCTGTCGCCTTTATGAATAGGTGTGATAATGGCTGTTTTCCAAGCTGTGGAATTGTCCCAGGCAGAGTGACTGGTTAATTAGGCTTGTGAGTGGTGCAAGGACTTCATCTAGCACCAGCCTGAGGATGCTGGGGTCCAGTGAGTCACTGCCGGATTGTTGCCATTGAGAGCTTTGATTAGGATGGGTCTGGCTTCCCAGGTGGAAATCTTTCGTAGAAGGAAGCTGGGGTACTGGACGACAGGGGAGGTTGGCTGGGGAGGGTCAAAGAAATTACTAGGAGGACTGAGCTAAGGTCAGTGAAAGTGGTGTTGAACCAGTTAGCTATGGTGGCAGGCTCGGTGGAGGTGGTGCCATTTCTAGTGAGCTGGGATGGGGCAGGGGAGCAAGCTTTACCATTGAGTTGCTTAATATTATTCCAGAAGGTCCAGGCTGAGCCCCAGGAGGAGGTAAGGGAGGCCTGGTAATGGTCTGCCTTGGCTTTCCTGATGGCCCATGAGCACTTATTCCAGGCTGCATTGTATGCTTGCCTATCAGACAGATGACCTGTTTCAGTGGCAAGATGCCAGAGGTTATCCCGGTTTCTAAGTAATTGTAGGAGGGCCGGGCTAACCCAGGGTGCGTTCTGTTTTTTGGACCGGATTTTGGTTAAGGGTGCAAAGAGATCACAGGCCATGTTGAAGGTGTGAGTGAAGAAGGTGAGGGCAGTGTCAATGTTGGTTACCTGCCGAATGGGGGACCAGTCTATCTGGGTGAGGAGTGCTTTAAGTTTCTTCAGCCCACCAGGGTGGAGGCGCCTTCGGAGGGTGGTCTGGGCTTTGGGTTTGGGATTGGGGCTACCCAGTGGAATAGGATAGGGAGTGGCTCAGGGAGTCTGGGAGGACCTGGATGTTTTGGATTTTATGGGGTCGAGTTAGTTATAATAACATCCAGAAGGGTGCTGGTACCACTCTTAGGGTTAAGTCTCGTGGGCTGGGTGACGAGTTGTGTCAGATCTTGGGTGGCAAATGAGTCTCTGGTGGCGGATGAGGAGGTGCTGAGCCAATTTACATTAAGGTCCCCCACTAGGATTTGTTCTGCCTTATGGTGGAGGGTGGCCAGGTAGTCTGTTAAAGATATTAGGGCTGGGTGCTGGTTCTTTGGGGGAATATAGGCTGTGGTGAGATAGAGAGGGCTCCTAGAGGGGTCTGGGGTGAGTCTGAGGGTAAGGGCCTGGGCCCCATTTATGAGGGCAGGGGTGGGGAGTGCGTGTCCAGGTATTGTGTCCCTGGTGTAGATTGCACAGCTTCCCCCTCATTTGCCTACTCGGTCCTCCCGGTATAAGGTATAGCCTGGGAGGGAGACAAATGAGTCAGGAGTTGATTTGGACAGCCAGGTTTCAACCAGGGCTATGATGTCTGGTTGGTGAGCCAAGGCCCAGCACTGTAGGGCGTCAAATTTCTTCAGCAGGCTGCATATGTTCATGGAGGCTACTTGAAGACCAGTGGGCTGAGTGGGTGGATGGGAGGGGGCAGGGCCTGGGTTGGGATGTATGTTCCCTGTTAGGAGTAGAAGGAGGAGAAGTGCTCTGGTCAGAGGGAGGCAGATGGAGAGTTTACGCCGGGAGCGATAGAATGAGGAAGGGGTTTAGTTGCACAAGGGGTGGGTAGGGTAGCACAGGCAGAGAAGGCCTGAGTGATCAGAAGTGCAAGGGGGCTGTGGGGGGAGGACAGGTAATGTCTGGAAGGGGGGTGAGGTGGAGAGGAGCATATGGGATGTGTGGAGGAGGAGGGAGGGGGAGGAGCAGTGGTAAAGGAGGAGGGGAGGACAGGAGGGTAGGTAGGAACACTGGAGTAGTGAGGCTGAGGGTTAATAGGGACACTAGGGTTGGTGGAAGGCAAAGGAAGGAGGAGGAGAAGAGATAGGCTGGTGAGCAGGGGATGCATGTGCATAGTTGGGAAGGCTGGTTGAGCTGAAGTGAGGAAAGAAATGGGGGGACTAGGATGAAAGAGGGGAGATAGTAGTGAGAGATCACCTCTGAGCCTAGTTGCTGCTATGGTGTAGTGGTTGTGTATTGTTAACAGCTTGTTTCCTATGGGGTTTCTCATCTTCATTACTCTCCCCTACTGGGATGATTCTGTAACTGCTGTTACCATCCAGAAGCCTGTGTTCAGTGCCCAAATTAAATTGATCCCTGACAACCTGGATCTCTTTCTGTGAAGTGCTCATCTTTTACTCTGTTTTTAATTTTGCTATGCTTAATTTTTTCCTTTTTGTTACAGTACTCTTTGGATTTCTTTTTTTTTTTTTACTCCTTTTTGTTCTGTTCTTTATGCTTTAAATGGGGCTCTAATTTATTTTGTCCTTTAGTTTGGCTCTTTGTTGCCTTCTCTGAGATTACTTAATTGATCAGCCTTTTTGTACCCCCATTAGGATGTACTGGTGTAACCTTCTGTGTACCAGGGATATCTGCTTTTCCCTTTCTGCCATAACTCAGCATGTTTAACAACCATTTCTCTGCAGATGCTATTGTCTCTAAAATATTTGCCTGGCAACATGATGCATTCAGTTTGATTGGTGGAATCTTCTCAATCAGAAAGTGTAATTTCCAGTGGGATTCCTACTTCATCCATCAAGGACTTCTGGGAGGGTTCTAGTCTGTCAGTCATTTTCCCTATATTTTGTTTCTTTGCACCAGCTAAATTGCAAGGGGAAGATGATAAGTTAAATGATAAATTGGACCTAGGATACATTTCACTTACTCCAGGCATATTTGAAGAGGGTTGTGTCAGCACTTCAAGTTTAGTTCTGTTTTTCCAAACAGATCCCTTTTATAAATGAGATGTCCTGTCTTATCTAGGCCAGCTATTTTATCAGAAACAGAGTAGTACTAATTGGATTTCTGACAATAGTCAGCATATCTCTAGATATGCCTTCTAAATCAAAAGCACTAAATGTTGTTTTTGGGTCAGGACTCATTGTCCAAGAGCAGAAGCTGTTATTATTGTTTGCCAGATACTTTCTTGCTTGTGCACTATCCCCTCTGTTTCCTCATTCTCCATTTGGTCTGCTGATCTATTTCTTCTGTAGTCAGTTTTGCCACTAGATATATTTAAATCAGCCCACTGTGGGAAGATGTGAACTTGCATCTGATTAGGTTCTATTACACAATTTCTTATTTCATTATTTTTAATCTGCAATGACTCCCTCATACTTCTCACTTTGGTGTCCAGGATGGATAAATTGTGGATTAGTTCAGAGAAGTCTATTTTTATCTGGACTGAGATAGATCTGAGTTCTGATTTCTTTCCTTTTGTAAAGGTAAATTAGGGGTTGTCTTGTTTGATAAAATCTTATGTTCTCTACAGGGTATATAGTCCGAGTAAAATTGAACCTTTGGGATAATTTACTTAAACCAGCCTGTATAGAAAGATTGGTTTTTACTCTTGTTTTTACAGAAAATAACCTATGAATACCTTCATTGTCACCACTAGGTGTTGATATAAACTGGGGTTGAATTTTATCCCCCTGTGATTGGATACTTATGAATTTTTGGGTATTCCCCCTGACATGTACTCCATGTTCATTTATTCGGGTTCTATGTCCCTCTGGTAATCTGTTCTGGTATTTACCTAATACTCTTAAAGCAAGAGTTTTCAGCATGGAAGGGCCTTTGAATTTGTTATTGCATTTCCCAGAGCCCCCTTTCTTTGGCCTAATTTGCATATGTCCTTTGTTTTTACTACAGGTTATAGCAGCCGTAGCAACTTCTAAATATACACTGTAAGATTAACACAAAAACAAAAGATGGAATATATTTTAGAAGATAAATCAAGTTCAGACCCCAGCAGTTCCAGGAATATCGGATAAAAAAATAATACTATAACTAGAAGTACAACAGTACAATAGTACAACAAAATTTGCTTTACTCTGAATGGAACTGCTGAAGACTTACTTGCTTATACAAGATAAGACAAAACACAACTGCAACTACATTGTAAAATCTTTAAATTCTAAAAATAATTACAATAGTAATTGCAAAAACCAACCACAGTTCTACTATTAAATCAAATAAGGCAAAAGGCTTAAGGCTCAATACCCAGTGTCCACCACCTCGGGGCCTCATTATACTTGTTTATAAGTTGTAAGTTCTTTGTGTTTGCTTGCTGCTTATCAGTTTCAGTTTAGGTATCTCTTTGGAAACAATGATCATTTCCATTTCCAGTTTTGTGGTAGCTATCAGAAGGTCTGGCAACTGATCTGCCGGTTATGTAATTATGTAGAAAACCACTACTGGTAAGTCCAAAAATCCAAAGATGCACCCCTGGCAATTTATTCAGCCCCTAATCAGATTGCTATAACTTTTCTTCTTGAATACAGCAGCTTCAAGCAGCTCAGTAAGTCAAAATTGAGTAACAATAAAAAACAACATAAGAAACGGCAAAGGATACTGTCACCGAGCTTCTATCATAGCAGTTTGCCACAAAAGCAGAAAAAGCTGTCTTATGACAAAACAGCAAAAGCTAAATGAACTGCTCACAAAATGAACAACAGCAACTAAAAAAAAAAAAACACTCCCAGCAGCAGAGCTCAGAACCAGGGCCATGCATGCTGCATAAAACACTGAGTGATTGTCATTCATTGGGAATAGCACAAAAGTCATCTTTGCAGCATTGTCTCTAACACTATCTGTACAGCTTTGGGCTCTGTTAATTTGCATACATTCTGTGATACTTCTCTGGTACATGTATATGACTTAAGAACTAACTCATTCTTTCCTGCTTTGTACTTCATGATCCTCTTTTTTATTTTACTTTTATTTTTTCACTCCCGGTTTGTTACCACTACTTCTGTTTTGTACTTTGGGCACCTTTTATTTATACATACACTGTGGAATTGTGTATTATGAAAATGGTGTTGTTCTGATGTGCTGCTTCTAATAATGTACTTGTTGCTTTAAATCCACTGCTTAAATTGAATGCATGAATGTGAGCAGCCACACCCTGTAACAAAGGGACATGTTACAGCCCTGAAGTCCAGGGGTTTTGAGCAATGATTTATTGTTGGATTTTTCTAAACCATGGTGTTTGGGGCAATTTTTGTGCCCTTATTTATCCTGAATGTGTACAGACTTTGTGTTGTTCTCCCTAGAGTACCAACTGCACCTTTGAGGTTACATCTGTCATCTTATGCCTCTACTGCCAGACGGGTAAAGGGGTTCAGAATGTGCATGCCTGGGAACACTATCCTGCTATAACCAGCCCACCTCCACTCCCTCATTCCCCCACTACATTCCGTCCCCTAAAGTGGACTGGATGTCAGGGATAATGGAACAACATCACCCTGTGCCCTGTATGTGTGGACTCCCCTTAGGCACTGAACCTCAATTCTGGGTGGACAACCTCTTCCACAAGGACCTCAAACCTCCTACACATCTGGCATCCTCTCATATCTCCGAGCACCATGTGGAAATTGGTTGTGCCCCATCCTTCACTACTTGACCACCTCCCCCTACTCTACTACCTGCCTGAACCTGGTAGCAGTGACTGCTGAATCTACTGACTAGGTATGGAAACCTTTAAACAGCTTTCCCTGCCCGTTTCCCCCAATCTCTCGCTCCCTCGTCTCAAATCCCTCTTCTCTTAAGTCCCTCTTGGTACACAATCTCATGGCACTTATTTAAGTGGCACTTTCAAGTGGCTTTCTCACTACTGCTTAGCTCATCACTGCTCATAGGAAGCGCCCTTTTATACAGTACTTAATGATGTCACACAAGGGAAGGGCAGAAGGAAGGGGCAGCTGCAGAATAGGGGGTACTAGCTACACATTCAAGCAGACTTGATAGACCTCTAGGCCTTTGTCTGCTGGCAAATTTCATGTTTGTATGTTCGTACAACCTAAAACCTCTCTTCCATTTTTCTTGTCTCAAGGGGCCTATAAATGCCTCTTTATACTCCTCTCTGGACCTGGGATACTTGCCATAGGTAGGCAACACCTCTACTCTCATTATCACCTAGCTGAAGTCCCAGGCCAGACAATTCTCAACCAGCATCCCAAATTCCAGGGCATTATGCAGCTGAAATGTGATCGATTTGGCTGGTCTCCAAAATACAGACATTTCTTCAAAATGGATCATGCACACTAGAGCAAAAACAATGTGGCCAGACGTCAATAGAGCAAAAGCATGATGCTGGGAAGAAACAGAGTGACTGGCACTTACACTGGGTGAGAGTTAGAAGTAAAACACAGTTTGAAAGCCCTGGGCGAACACATCCCAGACAGCCAGTGTGATGAGGGGGGGCTATGCCCCCACACCTCCCCTAAATATTATATAAAGTTCTCCAGTAGGCAGCAATAGTGGAGGAGGGCATAAGTGGTTAGAGCGGAAGGAAGGAGCCACACACTACAAAGTCTGTGCCGCACACATTACCATCACCCTCCTGCCCATGCTCACATCCCCTCAACCCAAACCTTTTGTCAGGATACTCTTCAAACCATACTCTCCACAACTTGCCCTACTTATTTAGTGTAAAAAAATAGCCTCTGCTTCAGTTGCTACTCCCAGTGCTGGCAGACTCTGAACTTAGAATTTACACAAAAGCAGTTTTACGTACAGCGTGGCTTAACCATACTGTATACCATGTCTGAGCATTATAACTAAGGCCCACTGGAATTTTATAATTCTGCAGTTGCGGAATTTTCTGCAGAATATATAGATTGCCAAAGATCTTGTTGTTTTTGGTGAATTTTCATTTGAATATACAGTTTTTCCTTAGTGCCCGGCTCCCTTCCCTATCACTTTTATCCTGAAGCCCTGCCTTCGTGCTTGGCATGTGATGTCATTGATGACACCACCTCACTATTTTAGCTAATTGCAGGACTACATTCTGCCACAGAAACAAATAAACCATGCTGCAGAAGTCAGAAAATGCTGCCACAGAAGCCTAGGATCCCTGCCACAGAAATCAGGAAAAAGTGCCACAGATCACTAGGGGCCTGATTATAGCTCAATTTGTGTTACCCCAACCCTGGATCAGAATAGTATTTTGCACACCCTTATTCTGACACAGACATGTGTTAAACAGACATTTCCTCTTTATCTTCTGGACTTTATTTATTTTTATTTAGGTCTTTGGTAACCAGGTAATGGCCACTAGGCACAAGTGCCTGTTTTCAGGGGTGACCTGGTACTTGGGTGAACAGGAAGGTCCAGGTAAGGTGGCAGAAGTGGGTGCAGACTCCACTGGTGCTCCCAATGAAACAGAGCTTGGAGAGGAGGGGGCAGATAAAGTATGATTAAAAAAAAATAAAATGATCCAGCTATCCAGCCAATACATAATGTTACTGTTAAAAACAGATTTGCTGCCCTACTTGGTCAGGATGCCTGACTGGAGGCACTGAGCAGGAAGGGCGATGATTCAAACTTGGATACTGATTCCCCATGGTAGTGCTTTCTTGGAACATTGCTGGCTTGGTTACTAAGTTTGTTGATGCTGATTGGAAAGATTTTGTATGTTAACATCATATAATTTGCCTTCAGGAAACTTGGCATGTAGGAAATTTGGATGCATCACTTAATGGTTATAATTGCTTTCACAATCCTGGTAATAAGATAAAACAGGACAGATTGTCTGGTGGCCTTGGGACATGGGTTAAAATCGATAAGAATCTTATAGTGCACCCCATAGCTAGTACCACATTTGCGCAAGCTTTTCTGTTACAGATAGAAGATCTTTCATGCTGTTTATTAAACGTCTACATTCCTCCCACTAACTCCAAATATGTTTTCCAACTGTCTGGGAGGAATTGGATTCCCTAATTCACCATAGTTGGGCCACTATAGCTTGTGAGAATATTCTTCTATGTGGTGACTTCAAGGCATGAATAGGTAGATTTGATGGATATGCAGATACTGATATGCATGGTTGGTTACATGAATATGTTCATACATATATTAGACCTTCTTCAGATCTGAGGCTTAATTTCTCTTGTGAAAAGCTCATAGAACTTCTTGCAGCCTGTAACTTGGCCTACTGGGTCATAATGTTGTATGCTTAAAAGAGTATGACATTATGCCGAACCTGAAATAGCGCAGTATGCAAGCGCTAATAGTGCAATACGGCGTATAATGCTGTACGTGGTATTGCACCATTAGCACTTTCCCAGGCAGAGGATAAGACCCCTGCTGGGAGTAGGTTCCATCGAGCAGCTGCCGTGGCTCACAAGACTGAGCCACAGCAGTAGGAACCCAAGCACTGCGTCTGGGACTGGGTTTGATTCCTGGTCTCAGAAATCTTTATTTTTTTTGTACTTGTGCACTCCCCCGAGTTGAGAATCTTTATTGGGGGGGTTTGGGGGTGCAGCCCCCCATAACGGTATGTGTGGGGGATGGAGCCCCCACAGAAAAAATAGATATGCTGCATGGTAAGAATTGCACTGTATTGGCAGCACGATTTTGCCATGCGGCATAGTATCGTGCGTGGTTATGACCCCATGCCATAACTTGGCACCTATAAATGGTAGAATATAGGGTGATCTGAAGGGTAACTTTACTTATTATAATGCAGTAGGGGCCTCACTACTTGATTTCTTCTTTTGGAATGGCCCCACAGACACTTGGTCCTCACTGGAAATACCAGTGAGAGGAGAAAGTGACTATTTTTCCTTGATCTTGAAATGAGGGCATAATTCTATATGTAACTCAAATAAGTTAATTGGATTTAAAATTAGAAAAAAGTTAAAATTAGATGGGACACTGGGAACATAGCTACTGTACTTTTGTTATTAAAGGAAGTTACTTGCCAATTAGATGCTATTCCTGTAAAAGATCTACCATTAGAAATATTATCTGACATGTTTTAATAATATTAGGGGTTTAGTCCTTTCCACACAAAATATAAAACATAGGTATAATGTTCCCAGCACTTGGTTTGATAATGATTGTCGTAGACAAAAGAAAATTCTTAGGCAACTTATTAGGAATACCAAGTCCTCTAGAAACAGAAGTGAACGTAAATTGTTAAATAAGGCTAAAGAAAACTATAGAGCCTTTCTGAAAAACAGACAAAATTTTCAGTTAAAACAGCGGGAACATATGCTTCCTGTAATAGATAAAAATGACCAGCAATTGTTTTGGCTGTTCACTGCAAGAGGTACTAACAATAGCAAACATCAGTTTGATACATCCATTTCATTAGAACAATGGATTGCTTGTAGCCAGCCCAGTGGTGTAGAAGGCTGAGGTGCTGGTACCTTACCTTGACCCACGCCGGCGACCCTGGTAAGGGAACGATCCCGGGTTGCCGGAGGTCGGCATGGGGGGGGAGTGCAGAGCTGCTGGCAGGCAGCTCTCCTCTCCGGGGTTGGGGGATGTGGCATCCCTTGGCAATGTCTGCCCCCTGGTGGAGGCCAGGAGACAATGCAAGCCACAGGGTTTGGTGTTAGACCAATGGGGTGGGTGGAAGGGGGTCGTTACCATGGCCAAAGGCACATATGCACCTCCACACACTTGCACCATTCTCCTGGGGCCCTCAGGAGAAAAACAGAGGCTGAAAATGTCGGCGGCAGGATGAGAACCAACTCCCCTCAGGTGCCGCACCCGGACCAGGGAACGGTAAAGCCCTGGTAATTCTGGGTGATGGGGCTGGTGGAGAAGGTTGGATGGGGGCTCTTTGGGGGTGAAAAAGTCTGACATGATAAAAAAAAAAAAAGAACAATGGATAGGCCTACATCATTACATCATTACTGGATATAAATGGTAAAATCTTCTCTAAAATTATTTTAGACAGATTGGTAGAACAAAAGGCTAAACTTGGTAATCTTTCTGAATACCAAGCAGGCTTCCAATCTGGATATAGCACTACAGACAACTGTTTTATTCTGCTGAACTGACTGAAAAATATGTAACACTGAGGAAGCAAAAACTTTCTGTGGCATTTATCGACTACAGTGCTGCCTTTGACAACGTTTCACATTCCAGCTTGTGGCAGGTCATGCTACAAAAAGGAATTCAATCAGAATTGATCAGTATCATAAGAGAACTTTATAGTGAAATATGGGCGTAAGTAGGGATAGGAACAACTGGTCAACTTTCTACTAAAATACCAACAAATAAAGGAGTCAAGCAGGGCTGTGTCATTGCACCATTATTGTTCTGTATTTATATAGGCCATCTTCTTGTACAACTCTTGAACTCTGATTCAGACCCACCGTTAATTGGCACTAGGCCCTGCCCAGCCCTAGCTTATGCTGATGACTTAGCACTTTTTGCCTTATCACAGTCAGGACTTCAAAAGAAGCTTAATATTCTAAATGAATATGCGGTTTTATAACTTAAAAATTAATGACAATAACAGTCAGGTCCTAGTGTTTGGTTCTAATGGTCTTAGTAAACTCTGGCAAGTAGGGAATAATAAAATAAAGACTGTAAAATCCTATATATATATATATATATATATATATATATATATCTAGGTCTAACTTTGTCAGCTAATGGCCAATGGGATCAGCATATGAAAACCCAACTAATAAAACTTAAGCAAACTGCTGGCGCTTTAATAAAATTTAACAACAGATATGGGGGTAATACAACCATCTGGCACTTGGGTTAATATCCCAATACTGACAGTGTAGTGTAGCATGAGAGGGGTGCTGCACTTTTTTTGTTTTCCCCCTCCTCTCCGCCGGTCTTCCACTCCTTCAGGAGTCTCCAACGGCCCGATTCATCCCCACTCCTGCTATCTGGTGACCAGCGCAGTCCATCCCCCTCACGGAGCCTTGGCTGTACCCCCCAGGTGGGTATGGGGTGGGCCCCTTTACACCCCGATGTGACTTGAATTTTAGTTGGGGGATGCTGGTGCTGACGCCGATAGGAGCATTGAGGATTGTGGCCAGGAGCTCTGTCTACTGGAAGTTTGACTGGGTCTTTTTCCTGGTTTTCTTCCCTGCTCTCAGGACGTCCGCACGCTGGGGAAGCCTAGGGGCAAAGCACGTCATGACGTGCCTGATGTTCCGGCTCCCGGCAGACGTCCTCCCTCCCTGCTACGTGCAGTCTCGCTGCACCTCCACCTGTGGTCACCCAGGTGGCGGTGTTGCAGCAGGATTTTCATCCCCACCCACCCCCCTGGAGGAGGAGAGCAGCTTCTGGGTGCTCAATCCTCCTCCCCCAGCCAGCCCTCCAGCTACCCGAGTCCGTTCCCGAACCTTGGTTGCTGGCATCGCAAGCGGAAATCCAACCGCTGCGCCGGCAGGCCGACCTGGGTGCTGCACTTCTGAGGTGCCGCCTTTCGGATGAGATGTTAAACTGAGGTCCCATCTGCCTGGATTGGTGGTAGTTCAGGTGGATGTTAAAGATCCCATGGCATTTATCGAAAAGAGCAGGTGTGTTTTTATTGTAATAAGAATCAATTGACAAAAGGAGGTACAATCATGTAAATGACAAAAAGGAAACAGGAAAACATACTTCAATACAATACGTGCAAAAATAACCCAACAAGATTAAACCAAGCAAAAAAAAAACTAACCTAAGTATATATATATTTTTTTAATATACAATTTGAAACTCAAAATCTATCTACTTATATTTAATAAGATGTGAAAGACCCCTCCACCACTGTCTAACCAAATACACTGAAAAACTTTCTAATTCTTTAGAATAAATTTTCTGTAATTCATTAGACACACAAATAAAAAAAGCTAAGTCAGATGTCCGTTTTTGATACAATACCCATTGGCACCATATCTGCCATAAACAAAATCACAACACTGCCAAAAGAAGCCATACAGTCTGTTTTTCGTAGATACCAAATGGGGGTCTCCAATTATCAAAAACTGGTAAGAAGGATTCAGTAACCAAGGTAATGCCCAAGAGTTAGCTAAAAAAGTCCAGAGGGGAACTGTATTGTAGCATTCTATAAGGAAATGCTCCATAGTCTCTTCTACATTCTGACAGTGCTCAAATGGACAACCTCTTTCATCCTTCTCTTTATACTTAGCCGTACCCTTAACGTTCAATTTTTACCATACAATGTTAACCATTGAGTTTCCCACATGTATGAGGGTAATCTTGGGTTATTTAATTGATCTATTGGAAGTGAAGTTATAGAAGGGGTGCAATTTCGAAAGACTGGACCTGTGGAACCTTGCGATTTCAATATTATTTTATATAATGATTTTACTGAATTATCACAAATCTGAGATTTTGTCAATTTCCATTTATATAATTTCCTAGCTAATGGGATAAAATAGTCAGGCAAAGGAAAATGATAATTAATTTTAGGAGCTAAGTATGTCCAAGATTTTAATTATCATCCTATACCTGCTCTAAACCATTGTTCATTGTGCTTTGGTAAGGAAGTCAAAGACGATTTCAAAGAACTCGTACAATATAGTGAGAAACAGAAAACCACAGGGTCTATCATTCCCACACCCCATTGTTTTTCTCCAATATGTATAGGCCCGCTAATTGCTAGTCGGTTACCCCACAAAATTGAAAACAAAGACTATAAATCTTAGTCTCAAAATGGGAAGGCAATGGAAAAATTACCGCAATATACTGAAAACAAGGGAGGAGAAACTTCTTCAGGAGATGAACCCTTTTAAGTTTACTAAAACGAAATCATTTCCAACTATGAACTTTCCGTTCCACTTTGTCCAAAACTATTTGCCAATTTTCTACTGGAAGGTTTTGAGGCCCAAATAGCACTCCCAATATTTTAACCTGATCAAACAAAAAGGGTATTGGAGAGCTAAATGCCTTCCCCCTGCCACCAGACCCTATCTGTAGACCTTTCAATTTTATATAATTAAATTTGGCATTCGCTAATTTTGCAAATATTCTAAATTCATGAAGAAAGGAATTAAGATGCTCAGCTTGTTGAAAAAATAAAACACACATCATCTGCAAAAGCCTGGATCTGTAGTCCAGCCTCCATCCCAGGAATCTGAATACCGTCCCATAACTTTTTAAATTGGACTGCTCTGAGGAGGGGTTCAAGGGAAAAAATAAACAATAATGGACTAAGGGGACAACCTTGATGAACACCAGTAAGTATTTCAATAGGGCTCCCCAATTTCCCCTTAATTACTGGAATAACCGATGTTGAGTTATACAAGCTTTTAATGACCTTTACCATTTTATCAGGGATCCCAAAATAACCCAAGGTTAAAAAAAGAAACCTATGATGACACCTATCAAAAGCTTTCTCCAAATCTAAAGAAACCAAACTTCCCCCCAATCCCAATTCTGATAAATATTCAATAGTATCCCTTATAACGGTTAAGATAGACTGTATTCTCCTATTAGGAAGGCCACAGTGCTGTGATGCCGAAATCACTATAGACCCTAGCTGTTTTAGTCTGTTATTTAACAAAATTGTAAAAATTTTATAATCTGTATTCAACAATGTTATAGGCCTCCAGTTACCGAATTGCCCCTTGTCTCCAGATTTAAACAAATAAAATCTGCAGGTCTTGAGTGAAATAGCTCGGAATTAAATTCTTATCTAAAAAATAATTAAAAAGAGTACATAAACATGCACTCAACTCAACTCGGAAAGTTTTATAAAAAGGATTCGAAAGTCCATCCACACCTGGTGAAGTGGAGTCTTTCAAATGACCAATCACTGCCTCAACTTCAGAAATGGAAAAAGGGAGCATCACCTCTCTTAGTAAATCATTATTTAACCCGGGGGGGGGGACAGTTCGCAAATAATCCATAATATCTTGATCTGAAGGGGACGATATTGGTGCTAATAATGTCCAATAATAGCACCAATACCTGACACATCTGACACCCGTCCAGTAGGAGAGTCCAGAAACTCCAGAGCAGTAGAATCTTTCAAATTTTTGCACAAGGTAAAAGGGTCACCAATCACCGTTTTACATACATGATTATTAATTAGAGCTTGCATAGAGTTAGCCCTATTATATTGAAATCGTCTCATATCTAATTTAACTGCAGCAATCTGAGTATCTAAATTGTGCTTTGTAGTATTTACAATTGAATATAACGTTTGCAAATGAGATCTCAATTTTAGATAAGTGCTAAACTGTGATTTCCTCCTGTGGAGTCCATAGGATCGAAACCACCGCACACAATCTGCTTTAGTTTCCACCCACCAGATACCTAAATCATCATACAAAAATCTTACTGATAATCTAGCTTCTAGAATCAATGTAATGGAATTCCTTACCTTTGTGTCCTGAAGACAGGATGAATTCAACATCCATCTACCAGACCTAGGGCTTTGCTCAGGGAAATCATCCACTGCCACTTGCACTAGTTGATGGTCTGAGAATTCTATTGGTAAAATTTGAAAATCATTACCACCAGAAAAGTACAGCAAAGTAAATAGTCTATAGTGGAGCCCTTTATCCCCTTATAAAAAGTATAACCACACTTAGCTTTAGAAAGTTGGTTGCAATTACGCAAATCAGCTTTAAAAATCATAGAAGCCAAAAAATTGGAGTCACAATATATTTTTTTCCATTGATAATCCTTTTTGAAATATAGTGCAGTTAAAATCACCGCCCCATAAAGTAGGCAAGGTGGTAACTAAATAAGGCTGGATTCCTCTAAAACAGTCAATCCTGGTTAGTTTTGTTTGAGGGTTATAAAGATTTATAAACCGAAAATGCCCACCCTTCCATGCTCCATCTAGGATTAATACCCGACCTGGAATCAAATCTATTAATTTAATAGATAGAAGAAGCCAGAAGGGGAAGGAAGGAAACATATTCAATTCAGTGCTTTAGAGTAACTGGTAATTGCTATTTTTCTTTTAAACTTAGATTGTGGGCTTTTAGTGACACTATACTTTCTTTGTTGCCTTTACTTATAATTGTTTTTGGGCTGTTGAAAATTTAAAACATAGTGGTGGTGTAATTCTGTGCTGTCTTTAATTGCTGCAAATTTTCGCCCCCTCCCTCCCTTCCCCAACTCTTAATTATATGCCCTGTTAAATCTGATTGACAGGAGCTAAACACAGGGTATAGTAAGGGTGTGAAGTAGGAGGGCATAAGGGGAAGAAGCCCACCCTCAAGCACGACAAGTGTTTTGACTCATTTATTTATTGGTTTCTTTTTCTTTAAAAAAAAAAAAATTATCTGAGGATCAGTGGCAGGATTTTAGTACAGTAAATTAATAAAGGAACTAGGAGCTTCAGTAGCAGACAAGTAGTGGAATTGCAGTATAATGTGGGAGTGGTGCAATGCAGTGGCTGTGGGGCAGCCATATTCAGGCAGACCTTCTGGACACTGAGGTGCTGCCCTATCTGCATGCATCTCTCTGGACTGTGGGATGAGGTAGCCAGACTCAGAGTGGAAGTAAACTGGGTCAGGAGTACCAACACCTATCCAGGGACCACCAGTTCAATGCAACTGCCTCAAAGGATGCCGAGAACAAGGAGCACTTGGATGACAGTGGGCTCAGGGAGGTTAGAGCAGTCAGGCAGAGGCACATCCCAGATCCTATTCCACTAAGAACTCATATGCCACACTGGCAAATGAGGACAACCAAATAGAGGTACCCAGAGAAGTGGAAGGAAAGGATGTGGAGGTTAGCCAAGAGGTGACCTCAGCGGGAAAGCAGTGGACCCCAGAGGAGGAGGAAGTGAATCCTGGTGGGGACTCCATCATAAGAGGATCCAGCTAGGAACACAGGAGGGAAGGACAGGGAGGTGAGGTGCCTACCAGGTGCCACGGCACGGAGGGATGGAAGGAAGATCCTGGGGATCACTGGGAAGGCAAGGCAGGAGGGTGAGCTGGATGTCATATCCACCTAGGTACTAATGACCTGGCAAATGGGGAGCCAAAGGAAGTTCAGGAAGAGTTTAGAAACTGAGGAGGGTCTCAAGCAAGTAGCTACTTCTGTCACTTTCTCAAGTACTACCTGTGAGAGAGCAAGGGAGGCATGAAGTGCATGCACCAGGAACTTTAACTCATGGTTTAAGAACTGGTGCTGTGAGGAAGGGTTTGGATTGATTGGTGACTGGGGACCCACCTGGAGGGGTGGAGTTTGTTCAAGCCTGACGCCTGCATCCATCCTGGAGGAATCAAGCACTCAATGATAAGTTTAAATGCTACATTGACAAGCATTTAAACTAGCAAAGGGGTGGCAGGCCCAGCAAGGAAGGTACCCTGCTCACTCCCACAGCTAGCAGTGGAACCAGTGAACCAGAGGAGTGGCTATCTCTGCAAAGCAGTGTGCAAAGATGGAGATTAGTGCCCAAGAGGTGGATAAGCAGAAAGGGCAAAATTCAGCAGAAGGGCAGACAACAAGGAGAACCAGGGATAAATGACAACCAAGGAAGGGGCTGGAGTAGAACAGTGAAGCAGTCTAGGAGGTCAAATCATGGAAAGCCATGTGTGCAAATGCCAGGAGCCTTAGCAACAAGACGGAAGATCTGGAGGCTGTCATGGTACAGTCAGACCTGGACATTGTGGCCATCACTGAAACCTGGTGTAATGATAACCATGACTGGAGATGGCCATACCTGGCTACAACATATTCAGAAGAGACAGAGCAGGCAGGAAGGGAGGAGTGGCACTGTATGTGAAAAATGACATAAGGGCCACAGAGATCCAGGAGGAACAAAATGGGGAGAGATACTGTGGGTTAAGCTGGAAAGGAAAATGGGGACAGCCATCCGTACAGGTGTGGTCTATAGACCACCAGCCCAGGAGGAAAAACAGATGAGGAGTTGATGCTAGCCATCAAAGGATGGCAGACAAAGGAGAGTAGTACTGGTTGGAGACTTCAATATTCCAGACGTGGACTGGAGCATCGCAGCAGCAGCATCAACTAGGAGCAGATTTATCCTGGAATCCCTTCAGGGTGCCTTCCTCAAGCAACTGGTCATGGAACCAACTCGGCAGAAGGCAATACTGGACCGTGTGCTCACAAACAGGGACAGTGTGATGGGGGTAACAGTGGGGGAGCACCTGGGAAACAGTTACCACCAGTCATTGTGGTTTGAAATCACAGAAAGAGCAGAACCAAACCACACAAAAACATGTATCCTGGATTTTAGGGGGGCAGACTTTGGGAAAATGGGGAGATACTTGAAAGAGGCATTAAGGGGAATGGGACAGGAATCAGGGGTTGAGGAACAGTGGGCAGTATTTAAAATGGGGATTACAAGAACAACATAATTATCGTTAAGCAGGTTAGCAAGAGGAAAAGGAAGAGGAGACCATTATGGTTTTCCAAAGAGGTAGCAAAGAGGTGAAAGCCAAAAGATTGCATTCAGGCAATACAAAAAAGACACAGGCAGAAGGGATAGGAGAAGTACCAGGAGAAGCAAAGGGAGGCAGGGAGGTCAGTGAAGGAAGCCAAAGCTCAGACAGAAGAACACATTGCAAAATCAGTGGGTGAGGGACAAAACCTTTTACAGGTACATAAGTGAAAAAAGAAAGACAAAGGGAGGATAGTGAGACTGAAGGGGAAGATGGGAGCCTGATGGAGGATGACAACAGTAAAGCTGACATATTGAACAGGTATTTCTGTCAGTCTTTACTGAGGAAGAGGAGGGTAATGGGTCTGAAGGGAGTACAAGGGGTGAGAATGGTGCAGAAATGGACATAAGTCCCTTTACACGAAAGGGTCCTGAAGGAACTGGAAGTAATAAGAGTTGATAAAGCAATGGGGCCAGACGGGTGCACCCAGGGTCCTAAGGAACTAAGAGAGGTGGTGGTTGAACCTCTGGCTATCCTGTTTAGCCAATCACTGGAAACAGGAGGTACCCAAAGACTGGAGGACAGCAGATGTGGTCCCTTATACAAAAGTGGGAACAAAGAGGAAGCAGGGAACTACAGACCAGTCAGCCTCACCTCGGTAGTGGGGAAGATCATGGAAGCACTACTGAAGGAGAGATTGGTGGAACATCTGGTTCTCAATGGACTACAGGACCCAAGGCAGCATGGTTTCACCAGGGGAGGTCATGTCAGACCAACCTCATTGAATTTTTGACTGGCTGACTAGGAGGTGATCAGGGAGGGCAGTGGACATGGTCTATTGGACTTCAGAAGGCCTTTGATACTGTGCCACATAGAAGACTATTAACAAACTGGGGAATATGGGTGTGGGCAGGACAGTAGTGTGGTGGGTAGGTAACTGGCTGGGTGGCAGGACACAGAGGGTGGTGGTAAATGGCTGTCACTCCACAGAGGGAAGAGTGACCAGTGGGGTACCACAGGGATCAGTGCTGGGACCGGTCCTATTCAACATCTTCAATCAGTGACATTGTGCAGGATCTAGAAGGCAGAATTTCACTGTTCATTGATGACACAAAGCTCTGTAATAGAGTAGACACACCAGAGGTGTAGACAGAATGAGAAGCGACCTACAGAAACTTGAAGAATGGTCAGGGGTTTGGCAGTTGAAATTCAATGCAAAGAAGTGCAAGATAATGCATATGGGGCACAAAACCCTGGCACAATATATCAGTTGGGGGTGAGGATATAGCATCACCAAGCAGGAAAGGATCTTGGGGTTGTCATCTCTGATGACCTCAAGGTAGAGGAAACAGTGTGACAAGGCAGCAGGTAAAGCAAATAGGATGCTGGGATGTATAGGCAGGGCATCACCAGCAGGAAAGGAGGTCATAATTCCGCTATACAAGACACTAGTGAGGCCCCACCTGGGTACAGTGTACAGTTCTGGAGACCATACCTACGTAAGGACATAGACAGAGTAGAGAAGGTTCAGAGGAGGGCAAAAAGATGGTGCATGGATTGCATCACAAGTCCTATGAAGACAGGTTGAAGGAACTGAACATGTACTCCTGGAGGAGAGGAGGGAGAGAGGGATATGATAGAGACATACAAGTATCTTACAGGGAGGAACAGGGCAAGAAAACACTATTTTTAAGCGAAAAAGATGTTCCAGGACTAGAAAGCATGGGATGAAGTTGGAGGGAGGATGATTCAGAGGAAACATGAGAAATAATTTCTTCACAGAACGGGTGGTGGACAAGTGGAACACCCTGCCAGAGGAAGTGGTCGGGGCTGAAACAATCACGGGATTTAAGAATGCATGGGATAGACATAAAGGAATTCTAGAGGTCAGGGGTAAGGGGCAACAGACTTCTAGGAAAACAAACTGAACTTACAAGCTCAAATGGGCAGACTGGGTGGACCATAGGACCTTATCTGCCGACACTGTCTATTTTTCTATGTATCTATGTAAAGAGAGTGAAAACTGGGTTACCAAACAGAATTCCAATTCCATCTGCTGTATCTCTTCCAAATGACCAGAATGATGGTCCCCAAGGCCAGTCATTCTGAAAAGAAAGTATCTGCGTCTTTGAAAACATCCAGATTTCCTGAACAAAGCATAACTCAATATTGTTATCATGAAGCAACTGAAAAAGAGCTCTACGTTTCCTAACATTCAACAAACTATGCGTGTTCAAAGGAGCCCATGTAAAACCCATCTAAAGCTTACAGGAATAATTACACATTTAACTTTTTCCTTCGTTTTTTCTTTTTTTCTTTATACTCTATACAAGGCCCACCTGGTACTGATTTTTGAGAGTCAGAGTCCCCCAGATCCATCTCTGAATCACCCCAAGCAGGGAAAAGAGCCGCATATGTGTTGTGTGTGTCTAATTCCAATTTGGTGGGAGCAATCACAGCCTTAAAGGTCCTATTAGACTGTCTGGGGGGCAAAGCAATGGGTGCCACCAAAGTGGCATCTTGTTTCGCCCCTGTATCTGTATAACAGACAGGTTGTAATAAGACCTGATCCTGGGCATAGGAACCACTGAAGTGGGGGGGGGGGAAGAATTTGCCTCATCCATTAGAATAACTGTGGAGGGCAACTGACTTTTCTGATCCTCTGTAGGAACCGCAACTTTAGAAGAGACCTCAGGACCTTTCTTAACAGCTTTAAGGACATTCTCCTGGGCATGTTGGACTAACAGATCCACACTTTTACTAGAGGTTTTATTCTTAGCCGCCCATATGCAGTCCTTGAAAGCATGGCCATAAGTCTCGCAAAGATCACATCTGGTGGAGTTAACACATTGCATAATACCATGACCCAGTTCTCCACAGTTATCACAGCAAGGCAGTTCGCAGGTACTAGATAAATGGGTTTTTAAGCCGCATCTATAACAAGCACGAGGCTGGCCGCTGTAAAAACAAACCCCCTTGTCCCTCCCCAACAAAAAAGAATTTGGGATGTGCTCAATACCTTTCTCTGTTTGTCTCAATTTAACTTTGAATTTCCAGCCCCCTGTCCAGAACTGTTCCGCATCTAATATAGGTTCTGGATCCCCTTGTAGTTCACATTTTAGGGACAACCAATGGACAATATCTTCAACATGAATACCTCTGTTTCGAAACATGAATGTAACAAATTTAATCAGAGGGGTAGAAAGGGGAATAACCAAAAAAGGAGACCATATTGGTGAAAATTTAACCTGTGCATAACGTTCCCAGAACAATTCTAATAAATATGCCGAGCGAAAACTAATATCAAAATTGTCCTCTCCTGATATATGAATAAAAGCAAACACATCACGTGCAGAAAACCCCAAGGAATCCTTAATAAGCAGTTTCCCCGCATGATACCTATCTGGTCTGTCAGATAAACCCCCTTTATAACGGAGTCTAACTGCGTTACGCCGAGGCGCAGCTTCCCTTTTAACATTAGTAAACAGTGCTGACATCAATGGTTTAGCAGTTGGAATAGCCCCATCTTTGCCAGATTTACTCATTTCTGGTCCTGTCTCCTTACTATCACCTCCACCCCCACATATATTAGTGGCTACATTAACCAAAGGCAAACACTCTTTCTCAGAAGCTCCCCTCTTCCTTTCTTTAGGGTGCCAAACTGGAGTGTGTTTTTTAAAATCAAAAGCAGAATCCCAATCCTGAGAAGGAGTCCAAACACCAGCCCTTGATTTACCCCATCCTGCAGCTTTCAGAGCCCTCTGGGGAGACCAGGAAGCATCATGGGCCAAAGTAACATCAGCCTTGGGATTTTCCACCTCCAGTACAGGATGTTTTACAGTTTTTGCCTCAGTTTTAGGAAACCTCTGGTTATCAACAGCCTGGAACACTGTCCCGCCTTTTTCCCATTCTTCAAAATTAAACTCAGTTAAACCAGTTTGATCCCCTGGTTTGGATTGAAACTGTATAGTGCTTTGTATGGGGTTGAGGGGGTGCTACAATGGGTAAAGTTAGAAACTTAAACCCAGAACTGTCACGTAAGGTAGAAGCATTAGCCTTACTCACCCCCATACCAGTCTTCTGTCTCGACTCCGGAAAACCTGTTGCCTTAATCAGACCCGCTTCCGAAGTAGTTTTAGCCGTAACTGTTAGTTGACTAGCTGATAGAAAAGACAATGCAGGGATTCCTTTTGGGTGCCGAACAGGCTTGCCCAAATCTGATGCTGCCTGTGCCCAAGGAACTTCCGCCTCATCATTCAACGTGCTGGGGTCACGCAAACCATTAGACCAACCATCCGCAATTCTGGCGGACCGTCCGTAACACAAACAACAATCGACTCCTCTTCTTGATCCTCCGTGGATTCCGACTCAACAACAGGTATGGCCAAAACCTTTTCCAATGTATCCAATTCTGAACATGCTTCATGAAACACTTCGTCGTTTAAATTATGCGATGCAGGTTCCTCCGAAGCCTGTCCCTGCCACAGACTATCTGTGCTCAGCAGTGGTACCTCCGCTAACTCCTCCGGTGTGCACACCGCAGCCATCCTGCCAGTAGCCAGACAGCCTCCTACTGACGATCAGTAGGGGAATTTCCCCGGTGTCCTGGCCAAATTTCCCTTATTCACTAAAAATACCACCAACAGCTTAATATGGTTCAAAGTCAGTTGCCATTCATCTGTATCCCCCTCCCCTGGGTCGTGCCTGAAAATAGGCCGGATTTGTCTAGTGCACTTACCTGGTCAACAAAAACTAAATAAAAATAATAATAATACCTTTATTGAAAGTAACTCATGCCAAATATACACCACAGGCACTTCATCCCTGTGAAATATGGGGTTGTGAAAATAAAAACACTGTTATCACCATTAAATAAATTTTATCATGCAGCCCAAGGGGTACAGGGTACTATACCAGCTCCTCTGGTCAGAGCTAAACTAGGAATATCTAGTCTGGAAGCCCTGGCAGTGGCCAGGACAATAGGCTACTGGATCAAGGTTATCAGGATGGATGCTCAAAAGATGCCTTATGAATGTTTAAATGAGAAAAATAAATGTATTAGTTTAGAATGTAAACAATCAAAATGGTATAAACATGTTGATATCACCATACACAAATACAGTTTACAGTACCTAAAAGGATATGTTGCCAAGGGAGTTAAGGTTAGTTTGAAATAAAAGTCACATTGTACAGAGAAAATAACTTACAATAAGGAATGTTCTTACAGACAATACTTTGAGAAATTTATATACAAGATACAGAATCGAGTTATTCAAAAGCAGTGTATTAAAAGCAAGATATGAAAAGATGACAGATCCAACGGCAAAATTCTGTAATTGTGCTTAATTGTTTTTGATTCTTTTTTTTTTTTACCTCCTTGGCTGGGAGGGGGGTTGTACCTATGGTTTACCCCCATTCCAGTGTGGTCTCCTCTGTTCCTGCCCTGGCCACGGTCAGCGCTCAGGGCCTCCTCGCCTTCCCCTCCCCAGGTCACTTCACAGCGGGTACTGACCCAGCACGTTGCAGAAGACTTGGGGGGCAGGCTCGGGAGGAGCTAAATTGGATGCATCGATTGTGGAGATGATAGGCCAGCTTTCATGCATGCCGCAAAATTGTTTTTTCCCCCCTGTGATCCCCCCCCCAGTGTGGGTGTGCAAGGACATCAGGGATGCTGCTGCACATGCTTTCACATGCAGCATTTGTGACATCGGCCCACGCCAACCCACACATTGGACCCCAAGCATGCACTGGCCTCCAGCCAGCACCAGGAGCCAGTACTACCCAAAGTAGGAGAGCAGTCGATGGAACACTCAATCCTCCTCTCCCCGGCCGACCCTCTGATACCCAAGGTCACTCCTGATCCCGGGTCATTTGCATGGTAAGAGATAAGATGCCAGAGTCTCAGCCCTCTATACCACTGGGCTGGCTGTAATTGTACTTACAAAGAAAATGAGGACTTATTTCATGTCATCTTTTTATGCCTTTGGTATACTAAACCCTGGGTATATTGGTTGTTCCCTTTATGGTCTGAAATAGGAACTTTGGATAAGCACACCCTACTAAATATAATGTTTACCTTGGAAGATGCATATATAACAAACGAAGTAGCTGGCTATCTTAAGGCTATTGCAGTCATACGTCTGAAACATGAATAAGATCCCATTTCAGTCAATTGCATACAAAGTTACAGGATATAGTATAATTTTGTGATCTTTCTGCACCTTATGTATGCAGTACTTGAAGATGTATTTTATATGTCATTTATTTTTATTTCTTGGTTGTAATTGGATTTGTTTGTATCTATATATGTTGTGTATGTATGTTTTGTAATGGTCTATGAACGAGCAAATAAAACTTGAATTTACCTCTTCCTTAGTATCAACCCCGTTGCAGAGTTTTGTATCATCTGCAAATTGACACATGTTAACCTCAGGCTGCTCTGCAATGTTGCTTATGAAGACATTGAAGAGAACAGGTCCAAACATCAAACTTTGCGGCACCCCACTAGTCACTCTCCTATTGCCTGAGGGGCTACCATTTGTTACCACCCTTTGCCTTCTGTTCCTTAATCAGTTAATTACCTAACTTGTCACTTTCTCCTTCATCCCCAGGCTGCTTACTTTCTTAATTAGCCTCCGGTGTGACACAGTGTTAAAAGCTATCCTGAAGTCCAGATGGGCCACGTTCACTGTTCTCCCTTGGTCCACCTCCTTGGTAACCCAGTCAAAGAAATCAATGAGATTAGTTTGACATGACTCCAACCTGTGTAACCATGCTGCTGGTGGTCCTGCAACCCTTTTGCCTGCAGGTGCTACATGGGCCTCTCCTTCAGTAGTGTCTCCATTATCGTCTTCACCGCTGATGTCAGACTGTTTGGCCTGTAGTTGCTAGCATCCTCCCTACTGCCACTTTTGTGCAGAGGGACCTCATCAGCCTTCCTCCAGTCCACTTGAACTTTCCCATCTCCAATGAGGTGCTAAAATATGCTGCAAGAGGGGCAGCCAGCACTAAGCCAGTTTCTTTAGGACCCTTGGATGAATTCTATCTGGCCCCATCGCCTTAGTCTCCTTTAAGGCTTCCAATCCATTCTGGACCCTCTCTACCGAGAAAAGACCTGTGTCCACTTCCCCCTTCCTGTTGCTTACTGCAGCATTCTGGTCCATCCTCCCCACACTCTACCATGAAGACTGAGCAGAAGTAATTGTTCAGTATTTCATTTCTCTTTACCTTCTTCTATGGACTCCCCTGCTGTCTTCCTGATTCTCACTATCCCACCCCTTGTCTTCTTCTTTTCCCAATATACAGTACGTGAAGAACATTGTGTCCCCTTTTTTGACCTACTTAACTATCTTCTCCTCTGTTAGTGCTTTAGCTGCCCTTACCTTCCTTCTGCCTCCCTTTGCTTTGGCAGATATATCTCCCTGTCTTCATCCTTATGGGTCTCCTTGTACTTTCTAAATGCTGTTTTCTTCTTCTTCACTACCTTTGCCACCTACTTAGAGGACCGGAATGGCCTTTCCTCCTCTTTCCCTTCCTCACTTCCTTAAAACAGCATGCCATTGCCTGGGCTATGCCTTACTTAATTTGTCTCCATCAAGTATCCACTCCCCCTCTGCCTCCCCCCTTCAAGGTATTCTTTGAGGCAGTTTTCCATTTTTTAATATCTGCCCTCCTGAATTCCAGGACCCTCACCTTACTGTTTTTTTTTCCCAGTCTTATCCATACACCAAACCTCACTGTATGATGATCACTTGTACCCAGGGGTCTACCCACTGTGACATCAGCAATGCTGTCTCTATTTGTAAGTATCAGGTCCAGCACTGCCCCATCCCTAATGGGTTCCAAAACCAGATGAGAGGGTCATTCTTTTGGTCACTGGGGGAGGACCAATGCTAGGGGGGCTGCATCCTGTTTAATTCATATGAAGTCCAAGTACAAAACATTGTAGATCTTTCACCATCTCTCATTTTATTCTGGATATTTTTTTATAAGGGTCTGGATCTAAGGCTGCTTAACATGTATTTCCCCTAAATTAAAACTGGCTGCATAAATGTGTTTAAGAAAATTAGACCTTGTTTGTACACAAAAAAGGGATAATTCTAAATGGAGATTTTAATTTGCGGATATGTTCCTCAAAAAAAAAAAAGATGTGGTGCTAAGAAAACTTATTGTGACTCAAGATTTCAGCAAATATGATTGCCTCCACACTTCTGGTGGATGCTGCGACTGCTTCTAGGTCTACCCTGGAAAATACATTCTTTAGAGGGACATTAGCAATAAGAAATTATTTTTTTCTTTTTATCTCTATGGCCAACAGTCACAAAAATGGATGTTATACCTGTTGAAACATCAGACCACAAGGCTATTAAAATTGCTGTTGGGTGTGACTCTGTTCCTAGAACCAAAGCCTCCAGGTGAAGGATGGATTATTCTATGTTTGATGATGACAAAATAAGAGGTCAAGTGAGGTATTTCTTAAATAAAAGATTATGTATAGTTGAAATGTTTGACAGTTTGATTGATTGGTGGGAGACTGTAAAAACAGAGGTCAATGACATATGTGTGGCATTTTGGTATTTGGTCTGCCATGGGACCCCTCACCTTCTCCCGTATTCTGCTTTCCTATCTGGTGCTTCTGCAATAGTTGACTGCTGGTACCGAACAAACTGAGTAGGAGGCATAAAAATAATAAACAATATAAGGTTTATTCTGGAACACAAGCAGGGACATCTCATCAGCACGAGGTACAGAATAGACTCTGACTAGACAGGAAATTCGGGTTTCCTAGCCCCTGCAGGAAAATAATTAGCATAACATGTGACAACTCTCTGGCTGCAATATTATTGTCCTTGGTTAAAGGAGAAGCAGCTAATCTTGAGCCCCATGCTCAACCTATACTCCACATCACCCTGGGGTTTGAAAATGTGAGTACCACTTGAACAGTACAAAAAAAACATTGTTATGCAAGAACAACAATAAGCATTATCAAAACCTTATTAACATTAATACCTTATTAAACATTAATATGAACATTTATCAACATCATGGATGAAATTATCAAGATGACTTTTAATTGAGTGATAGGCAAGCACAATACCTTGCTTCAGAGGAGGGGAGGAAAGAATCTGGACTACACTGGTGGTCAGTCAGTGTAATGCCAGGGGAGGGGGGACACCATAGCACTTGAGGCTGGCCATACCACAAGCACTAAGGTGTGGGGAATGGAAAGGAAAGACAGGGAAAGGGGAGCAGCGATTATTACCCAAATCAATACACAATTTGTGTTACAATTGGAACAACACCATTTCTAAGAGCTAGAAAAGAAAAATGTTATAGCAACATAAAATTAGAACCAATAGCATAGTGTTAAGACACAGAATTTACAGAATCACCACACTGAATCTGAATAACAAAGTTCACTTGTTTCTGTGACTTTTACTGTTAGTTGGGATTGATGAATGGGTGGCTTGAACTAGTTCTTGACAGGGTGTGGTCAGGTCACAGAAGGGGGCCCAACAGTTCTGAGCACTGTCAAAATTATACCATTTGACACGGTATGACCATGATCCATGAATGTACTTGCGCAAAATCTTCTCGATCTGGAACACTGATTGGGGTACATGAGAGTCCTGAGAAGATGCAATAGACTGAGAAGTCCCAGAAAGTCCATCTGGCTGGGCAGGTAGAACAGGATCCGGCAGATAAGTGTCAGTACCGTGGGGTTCTGGTGAAACTGGTGTCAAATTGTCAGCAGGAAGTTCCGTTTCCAAAAGTATTGCAGGTTCAAGTGCAGCTTCATTACTTGGGAGGCTGAGGTAATCAGGGAAAGTATCATTCAGGTAGCCATATTCAATCTGTTGATGTACATTTTATTGTGTACCAGCTTTCCATCGGACTTGCGGCACAAGTGAACATGAACAGGAGGAAGCTTTTCCACAATATAGAAGGGACCAGTCCAAGGGCGTAGCAGTTTTTTGGTGGCACCCAGAACTAGTACAGGTCAGTTCAAATATACAATGTCCCCAACAGAAAATGAAGATTTATGTGACTTGGCTGCTGACATTTTTTGCATTGTAGTTTTTCTCTGGCCCAATGTGTCAATTGCAACATGTCTGGCAAGTTCAAGCTGTTCCAGCATTGGGATGATGAAGGATGAAGCTGACATTGGGACCTCCAGCAGTGAGAGACCTTTGTCCAGAGGTGTTCTTAGGTGATGTCCATGGACTAGGAAAAACGATGCGTACTCTGTACTGTCGACACAAGGGTTGGTATTGTAAGCAAACTGAATGAAGGGAACAAAACGATCCCAAGTGTTGTAAATCTCATCCAGGTACTCGGATAGTGTATTAAGAATGGCAAACATCATTCTCTCACTTTGTCCATTGCATTGTTGATAACTGGTTGTGTGAGTCTTTTTGATGTCAAGAAGTTTATAGGTTTCTCACACAATAGTTGAAAGGTAGTTAGTGCCTCTATCAGAATACAGGTACATGGTGGAACCATGATGGCAAATGATTGTGTTGAGGAAGGTTCTTGCCACTGTAGCAGCTTTAATGTCTTTTAGTGGGATTAATTCCAAGTACTTGGTTAGGTAGTCCACAAAAACAAGAATGTACTTGTTGCTGGAGTCAGGGCATGTAGGCAGTTGGCCAAGAATGTCCGTATTGACTCTTTGGAAAGGTTCAGTGGCTACAGGCATTGAAATGATATGTGCCTTTCTCAGTTTGGCAGAAGGCTTTCTTTGGGAACAGGACTGGCAGGATTTGACAAATTGGACAATGTCCTTGTTCATGTGAGTCCAGAAGAAGAGAAGTTTTGTCTTTGAGAGTTCTGCGAATTCCCATATGACCTCCAGAAAGTGGAGAGGCATGTGTGGATTGAAGAACTTCGGTGACTAGAGAGGCTGGCACTACTAACTGTGCACGAGTTCTATCGGTGCGATGGCCCTTGCCCGCCTTGATCCAAACGTGAAAAAGCACACCATCATTGAGAAAATACTGTGATGCAAAGAATAGTACATCCTGGCAGTGCTTCTTTTGTTGTGGTAAAGTTCCAGTCTCCAGATATGTGATTATGTCTGTAAATTGAGGATCAGTTCTTTGTTGCATTTTAATCGTTGCCAGGGAGATATCAGTATTAGAGGTTGTAAGAAGCTCTTCGGCTGCTTGCAATAAGTGAGGATTGGTGCTTTTCTCTGTAGAAGCAGTTGGTAGCAGCAAAGCGACCTGAGGTGTTGTAGGAGTGTCCACAGGGAGCTCATCTGTGGAGTGGAAAGGAAAGGAAAGGCTTGTAGGCAGGCTTCTCCATCTGGAGAGGCTGATGCAGAGGGATACCATCTCTGGCTTACAGCACTGGCATTAGAGTGAACTTGACCTGGTTGGTATTGAATCTCAAAATTGTAGCATTGCAGTATGGCAATCCATTGGGTGAACTTTCCTACTGGCTCCTTCATTTTGAACAACCACCTGAGAGCAGAGTGATCTACGATAACTGTGAAGGAGGAGTAGCGAAGGTAACAGTCAAACTTCTTTACAGCAAAGATCACAGCTAGGCATTCTTTTTCTGTGATGCCATAGTTTTGCTCGGCTGATGGAAGAGAGCATCCGGCATAGGAAACAACTCATTCTGTTCCATCTTGGATTTGACACAGCACAGCACCCACTGCAAAGGAGCTAGCATCTGTGTAGACCTTGAATGGTTGGCCAAACCTTGGGTTGGCCACTACTGGGAAAGAAATAAGTTTTTCTTTCGAGGTTTCAAAGGCCTCTTTGCATTCGGTAGTCTATAGATAGTCACATCTCCTTTTGGAGAGAGCGTACAGTGTAGCTGCAATCTTGGCATAGTTGCAAATTAATTTTCTATAGTAGCCAGACAAGCCAAGGAAAGCACTAAGGTCTTTGCAGTAAAAGACTATCCAGAACCTACAAACCTCAGAGAGCTCATCTGGGTCTGGTGAGATGCCTTGCGACTGACCACATGTTTCAGATAATGGATTTGATGCTGAGCAAAGCAACATTTCTCTGTGCGAAGTTTGAGGTTGGCTTGCCTGAGACATTCGAACACCTCTGTGAGATGCTGGAGGTGCTCTTGGAAAGTTCTGCTGAAGACGATAACATTGTCTAGGTAAACTAGGCAAGATTTCCAAGACAGGCCATGTAATACAGCTTTCATAACATGTTGAAATGTGGCTGGGCTGTTCCAAAGTCCCAAAGGCAGATGTTTAAATTGGAAAAGTCCCAAACGGCAGTGCCGCATGTGTATGGGCATGAAGCTGGATCAATAGTAACTTGGTAGAATCCACTCTGAAGGTCTAGATTGGTGAAGTAAGCTGGGCTGGCTACACCAAGGCTCTCCAAGGCATCTTCGGCTATAGGAAAAGGATGTGCATCCTGTACCATGTAGGCATTGAGCTTTCTGTAATCCATCACAAACTGATACCCTTTGTCTTTCTTTACTACCAGCAAGCAAGGTGCACCCCAGGGAATTGTAGATTCTGCAATAATGTCCTGTTCAAGCATGTCCTTGATTAAGTCCTCCAGGACATGTTTTTGTTTGTGTCCCACTTTGTAGGCTCGCTGATGAATTGGCTTTTGGTTGGGCTGCTCCTCAATGGTGTATTGCAGGATATTGCAGCATCTGAGTTTGTTATCAGGACAAACAAAGACATCTGGATAGTTCTCCAGGAATTCCAGAAGTTGCTGTTTCTCTGTTGGGCATGCTGGAAGTTTTGAGGCAGATAGCCACTGACTGAAGGGTATCCTTTTGAAGCTGGAGTGGTTGTGATGGTACTGACAGGATGAATGTTAGTGGGACCAGGCTGAGGCTCATGCAGAAGCTGAAGCTGGTCCCCTGTAGACAGACAAACAAACTTTCTAATGTTGGCACCCTTTGAGATGACCACTGACTCATCTGTAAAGTTGCAGCATTTTTGGAATACTGAGCCACCATTCACAGCAGACAAGGTGTTCCCAGGAGGGAGACCTGAGGAGTGCAGAGACCAGGATCCTGTGACAATGCTAACACCATCTTATGGGAGTGGTTCACCTCGAATCTTGGCAATCAAAGCCATCCCTGATTTAGAAGGCACAGAGACTGAGTCTATTACTGCGAGCTGCCTCCGGGGTTCTAGTGAAAGTTTGTTTGAAGCAAAAATCTGGGATGGCTTTGTGTGCTTTGAGAAAGCCCAGGCCAAGAATCATGTCTGGTTGTAGTTCAGGCACTAGGTAGAATTTAACAGTAGCTTGTTGTGAGCCAAAGTGGAGCTTAAGATGGACCACACCTGTGATAGGTACTGCAGCAGTGCTTGCTGTGGTAATGTACTTTAGGTCAGCTGGAGCAACAGTAGGTACATGGTGAACAGCTGGATTCTCTAGTATACTGCTATGGATAATGGAGATTTCTGCTCCAGAGTCAACCAAGGCATGTGTGGACCAATTTCCAATGGTGACAAAGACATAGTTTGAAAGGAGGGATGACCTGATGACAAGAACATTGGCTCCTTTAGGAAAGATTATGCCTCATTCAGCAGCTGGGGGGTGCAGTTTATTTGAGTTACGAGAGTCAATGGGGTGGTCAGTTGCTTTATTTTCCTGACCAACAAAAGCCCCTAGTTTTCTGGACAGTGCTCATTTCCCTGGTCCTGTGAATAGTTGCTAGCATTTTGCTGATTGTGCTGCGGTGTATGACTTTGGCTTCCTTGATTTCTGTGAAAGGTTTTCAGTTTGCGGCAGACCGCAGCAGTGTGACCCCTGAATCTGCACCACTGACAGGTCACTGGCTCCCGTGAAGGTGGAGGCAGCTCAGGTGGCTGTGGAGGTGGCTGCAGGACATTAACAGGAGAGGCAGGGGAAGCCGCAGTACTGGAATGTAATCTGTTGACAGTTGCGATAAGCTTGTCAATCATTACTTGTTGCTGTTGGACACAAGTAGCAAGTGCAGCCAATAGCGAGGACTGTAGCTCCTGAACAGTGGTAGGCCAGAGCATGGAAATAGACTCCTGGGCTAGCTGCACAGCTTGGACTGTGTCCATCCAGGTGGCTGGCTTTTGCTGGATAATGTAGATATGAAACTGTAGGAGGCAGTCCCAGGACAAAGGCTATGATTTGATCTTTCTCTGATTTTTGTAAATGTTTACACCATGATTCAATGTCCACCATAAGTGCTTCCAATGATTCAGAGGGTTGCATTATGCGCTCTCTCACAGTTGTTGTTTGTTCTAACAAACAGGGTGGATATGCCTGTAGGAAATGGCCCTTGAAGGTGGTAGAGAGGGTAGCAGTGTCCCCTTTCATCTGGTCTGGAAGTGCGTTGAACCATGATATGGCCATCCCTCTTAGGAGTAAGTGCGTGGCGTTAGAAATTCACAAGGGATCTAACCACTGAAGGATATCCAGGCCTGAAATTGCTTACACCAGTCGACAGCATCTTCATGGGGTAGTGCTGAAAAAGGTACTGGCTGTAAGCTGGTATGGACCATTGAGTGTGGGGAAATAGCTTTAATATAGGTGAGGTCATCCTGAATGGCCTGCATAGTGGGCGTCTCTTGGGGCTGAGATGGACGACTGGGTGTCGTGCAGGATAGTTTCAATTTTGAGACCACATGCTCTCAAGGCAGGTGAAGCTGGAACCCCAGAGCTTGCAGTGCTGGAAATGGCATCGTCCTTAGACCTCATAATTAGAGATGACCTGTGTGTCTCTGAACGGAGGTTGTAGGAAGGAGTAGGAGTGATTGTCATGTAGAGAATGAGACTTCTTTGGAAGAAATAAGTTGCAGAGAGAAAATTGTTTTGTAGGCAAAACTACAGTTATCTGTAAGCAATTTTCATTAATGGACATCTTAATAATTTCCACTCTATTTTAGTGTTGTCTCTTATTTAAATAAAGTTGCATCACAAGATCAATTATTTGTTATACTATCTGTTTAATTGCATAGGTTTGCCATTAACTTGTACCTAATACCATTCATTGCTTTGAATAGAGGTAGTTTCAGTGCTTGACTGTAGCAAGGTAACACCACCATGGAGAGCAAGGTCACTGCTTTTATTGCTGTTTGCTCACAAAATAGAGGCTCCTTGCCACGAGGTTGCTGAGCAAAGGATAAATTGGCAATTTGCTAGGCTGCAGACCATCTTTCCCCCTTGAAATTTGGCAGGCTCCCCTATGGTGAGTGATAATTGCTGGAGAAAATGTCTATATTTTGTTGTAGCATTTTGTTTCATTTTATAGTGCTTTACTTTCAGTTTATTGTTCTTTGCCCTTGTTTTGTCTGCTGGCATTACTTGCAGTGATCTCCAGGTTGAGAACTTATACTGTCCCTGTTTTGCCTTCTTGATTGCTTTCTCTGACCGTCTCACTGATGCTTTAGTTACTGTGCCCTTTTTTGTAGTGTGGCCGAGTGGAGAACAGTAGGGATCTGTGTGTGCTGCTGTTCAGGAGGCGCTATCAGAACTACAGTGTAAGCCAGAGGAAGCCACGGTCCTTGTAATTTGGGAAGACTGTGCAAGGTTGTGAGCAGCCACAGGAGCAGAAGGGCTGCAGATATGGCTGTGGGGGAGTGGAACTCTGGTGCTACAATTTGAGGCTGAGGGAAGATTGGGTAACAGTTCGTAGTGTGGCTGTAATTAGGGCTGCCTTGACCCCTGCCTTGAATTCAGCCTGGAGAGATCAGGAGAGGTAGCTGTTTTTGGTAACGGAAAGAGAGCCACAGTTTGTTGTGGTCAGCAGGGCTGAGCCATGTTTTCTGTGGAGAGGTAGAACGGGAGAGCAAGCAGCTCACTTGGTGCTGGAGAGAAGTTGAGTCTTTCCCTTGGATGTTTCTTATGGAGGGGTCCTGACTGTTTAAGGCCATGTTGCACTGAATTTGATGTGGGGAACAGGGTGGTTGATTGCTGGGGTGCAGGCCAGAAGCAGCAACAGGGGTTTTGATTTAAAATTTATTGCACCCTTTTCTGGTGGCTGAACCCTGCAGCAGAGGGCAGTTTGGCAGGAGTTGCTGTATAATGTCTGTGCCTTTGTTGGCTTGGAGCTCAGTTTCAAATGTTGGCATGCTGTCTGGACACTGAGGTTGTACAGGCCTGCTGGGGTTTGCAGCATGCAGCTCCATGGGGTTTGTGGAGGCTTAAAAAAATTACTTTTATACTGTAGCTGATCCAACAGTCTCCCAAAATGAAGCACATTTATCTTTCCTTAGGCAGATTGCAGGAGGGTTAAAGTAGCAGGAAATAGTTCAGTTTTATTTTTCCTCTCTGCTGCCAGGTTGATTTTTTCTGAGCATGCAAACAATTCAGGCATACTTGGGTGATCACTCTGGGGTACCGAACGATGCAGATAAGCGAGATGAGGGTCTAGGCAGAAGATCCACATTCGCCACCATGTGTGGTGTTTTGTTATTTGGTCTGCCACGGGACCCCTTACCTTCTCCAGTATTCTGCTTTCCCATATGATGCTTCTGCAATAGCTGGTTGTACCGAATTAACTGAGTTGGACGCATAAAATAATAAACAATATAAGGTTTATTCTGGAACATAAGCTGGGACATCTCATCAGCACAAGGTACAGACTAGACTCTGACTAGACAGGAAATTGGGGTTTATTTACTTAAAGGTATCGGAGCTGCAAACCTTTGAGTCAGAGATTCATTTACAAAGGCTCCATGTCAGAGTACATAGAACAATGTACACATAACGAGATACAGTAGATATACAATATTCAAGGGTATAAGGTTCCTATACAAGGTAGTAGCTAAAATTAATATTACTTGTTACACACAGAAAACAAGCATTAAAGGAACAAACTAATGACAATAAGGCAACCGGAAACTAGGTAGCAGAGCATATTAGGGAGAGGTTTCCTAACCCCTGCAGGAAAATAATTTGCATAACATGTGACAACTGCCTGGCTGAAACATTACTGTCCTTGGTTAAAGGGGCGGCAGCTAATCTTGAGCCCCTTGATCAAGCTATACTCCACATATGCATAAAACGTGGGGGTAACAAAAAAGGTGGGAATACCTAAAACATTTAAATCTGAGGCATCAGCTACAGAAATTATCAATAGCTGTGGAAACAAAACAAGCCTGTCAGATCAGATTTGTCAAGGAAAAAAACTGAAATGAGACAGTATCAGTCTAATGGCTTATCATCCCTAATTTCAGAACAGAAATTTGGCACACAAGGGAGAAAATAAAATCAAATAAACCTTTTTGATGACTGAACTGAAAGGGTCTCAAAAAGAAGTATGACTAAGGCAGAACACACAAGTCACAGAAGGACTTAATGAGAATTGTGGATACATTTGTTTTAAAACATTTGGAAAAATAAAAGGTACAGTGACCAATAATGAGGGATTATGGAAACACTTAAAAATACCACAATTAAACAGGGAAGTGAAAGGACAACTAGTTGCTGATGTCCAAACTTACGAGGTAATGGAAACCATAAAGTCATTAACCAATGGCACTGCAGCAGGCAGTGATGACATACTGGCAGAGTTTTCTAAATTATATAAACAGGAACTTGTAAGACCATTAGTTCAGGTGTTTAATTAATTTCTGTTGTGACAGAATGCAGGACAGACAATATTGCAAGGAATTTTAATACTGGTATAGAAAAAGGGTGAGCAGGAAGATATCAATAACTGGAGGCCCTTAAATCTGTTAAATCTATTAAACATTTTATAGACAAGATTAGCAGCTGCAGCATCCACTATAATATTCCCAAAACATTCCAGGGTTTGCAAAACAGGTATGGCCTCCCCACAGTGATTTTTGGAAATACCTTCAGATGAGAAGTCTCTACCAGTCTTGGGTTAAGAAAAGATGCACCTGTGTCATTTGTATAAAATGTAAAGTTGTTAAACCCTCCCTTCCTATAGATGACTGGATTATGCATTCCAAAGGTAGGACTGGTCTTATACAGAGATTTCAAAGAGATAGTGCTCCCAACCCCTCTCTGCCGGCCAAAACCAAGTGGGCCACTGCAATACAGATCACCATTACTGACCTACAATGGCGACAGTGCTGGTTGAGAACTCGCCAGGCCTGCTGTATTCCCCAAAGTCTTCTTTTACAGAATAAAATACTGCATCTCTGGTACTATACCCTGTCCCAACTAAACAAGATGGGTCTTCTCTCCTCCAACTGCTGTTGGAGATGTGAGGCCCCAGACGCGGATCTGCTTCACATCCTGTGGTCATGTACTCCTTTGAAGTCCTATTGGGAGGCAGTAATCCTACATTGTTCCCTTATCTTAAAGACATCCCTTCCAGCAGATCCTGGTCTTTGACTATTAGGCCTTATACCCGAGGTTCTCACTCTCCCCAAAGCCTCTACACTGTGACTCATAGAGGCCTCGGTAAAATGTAAGCATCTTATCATACATTGCTGGAGATTCCTAGAGGTTCCATCCCTGGTAGAGTGGCTCAGTGCCATAGAAAGGTTGGCCACCCTGACCAGGATATCTTGTGTTAAAAAACAGTGTTATAACAGGTTTGAAGCACTTTGGGCACCTTATTTAACTTATGTTGACCACAGTAACCATGCCTTGCCCTCCAGATATTCGAAGGACCAACTGAAATCCCCATGACCTCCCTAGTAGTAATGGTTGATTAATTGTTAAAAGATGCAATGGCTTTTCTTTATAGCTATCTTGAGTGTCTCACCTCCAGATGGTCATACAGGTCCCCCCCTGCCAAAATCAAGTTTCTACACCTTATGTGAAGATGCTCTGTCGTTCTTGAGCCCACCTTTTTAGAGTGAGTAAATACCTTTCTCTGGATTTTCTTAGTATACCCATGGTAGGATTTTCCAGATTTAATGATGCTTCACAGTTAATACTTAGTTAAGCCAGTTGTAAAACATGTACACCAGCACAATATGGTTGTTTGTATGGTGCCTCGGCTGTTTGTATTAAGTGGCATGTTTGTGACCACTTTGTCAGCCATTTGGTCTAATGGTTCTACATATGTAATAATCTGAAATCTCCTAATAAAAAGATTAACTGCAAAAAAAAAATAATATTCCCAACACAAACGTGGGCTATAGGTGACAAAAAAATCAAGGAGGACCTGATGCTGTTATGAGAAACAGTGGAATGGCGAAAATAAATCAGATGCAAGGTATAAGGCATTAGATCAGAAAAATGCCTTCCAGAGGGTAAATCATGATTATCTATCAAAGGTTTTAGAACAGTACGGTATGCCAGTTAAATTCATTAATTGGCTTCAGTTTCTCTATGCGAGTGGGACAGTACTCCCAGAGGTCAATGGAGGACATGCTATCGAACATGTACTATTTTCTGGGGACAGACAGGATTGTCCAATGAGATGAATATTATACTTTCTTGTTTTAGATCCAGTACTGTGCAGTATTGACAAAGACCATCACATACGGGGGTTGGCACAGCACAAGGGAAGTTACAGTCTAAGTCTATAGCATACGCAGATGAAGAGGTCTTACTAGTAAAGGATGTAAAGGCAGGGCCTAGAGTAATAAAACATTTTGAAAATGTTGGGAAAATATCAGAGTCAAAAGAATATGTGGAGAAAAACATGGCAAAAGTAATGAGACACCCACATCTGCAGGATCAGAGTAGGCTGGAAAAATTAGAAGCACTAAGGGGCCAATAAAAATTATAGAATTTTGGTTTGGGAACATGGATGCGGACAGATATAACTGAAATTTATGGATAAATACAATGGGCTCTATGGGCCAGATATTCAAAAGGATTGCGCTATGCGCAATAGGGTTGCGCTTGCTCAAGTCCGAACTTGCTCCATTCTGCGATATTCAGCAGGAGGCAGTTGTGCCACAGAAAACATGCTGAGCAACAGCACAATGCAAATGAATGCATGCTGAACTGGAGGGGGAGGAACCATGCATAAACTGCACAGCCCGATATTCAGCTGGGATGTGCAGAGTTGTGCAGGCGCAACCCCCAACCTGCGCCTGCACAACTTTGAGCCAAAAAAAAAAGGATCAAGTTGAGGGCCACCCACAGGTGAGCTGCTGCATTGCTGAGGCATAACACAGCAGCTGCCACCTGTGGCTGGCCTCAACCCATCTCTGTGCCCCCCCCCAGCCCGATCGCGGGCAGCAATGTGCCCCCAACACATCCCTGGTGGTCCAGTGGACCGATAAGCCCGATCGCGGGCTGGGTTTTCAAACACACCCCCACCTCCTGATCATATCCCTGGTGGTCCAGTGGACCGAAAATCCTGATCGCGGGATGTGGTTGGCAACCCCCAACACATCCCTGGTGACCTAGTGTCCCCACCCCACCCACCCGAAGCCTACCGCTCCCCCCTGCAGCGGCGGGCGGCAGCATCCCTCGCCTGCCACCCGCGCCGCTGACGGCTGCCGGTGAACTGCCGCCCGGTGGTGCGGAGCAAGGAGCCAATGGGCGTGCAATACTCCGTACAAGACAGTTCAGTTTTGTGAATGAAATTCATTCACAAAACTGGACTGTCTGGTACGGTATGGGCTGCACGCCCATTGGCTCTGCTCTGCACCACATGGCGTGCAGCCCACCGGCAGTCAGTTGGCGGGCGGCTGGGCGGCAGGTGGGTGATGCTGCCGCCCGCCAGCTGTGGGGTGGGGTGTGTGGTGGGCTTTGTGGGTGGGTGGGTGGGGACACTAGGTCACCAGGGATGTGTTGGGGTTGCAACTACATCCCGCGATCGGGATTTTCGGTCCACTGGACCACCAGGGATATATTCGGGAGGTGGGGGGGTGTTTAATTACTTCAGCCCGCGATCGGGCTTATCGGTCCCCTGGACCACCAGGGATGTGTTGGGGGGGAGACACATTGCTGCCCGCGATCAGGCTGGTGAGGCAGGGGTATTTACCCTATGCCCGCGATCGGGCCAGTGGGGGGTGGTGGAGGGGGTTTTACGCTCTTTTGCCAGCGATTGGGCTGCAGGGGGCGTCCTTCCCCAATGGCTGCTGCCTGGCAGGGCACCATGCACAAGTCCTCGGGGATCGGCGCACTTGCAGGCTAATGGCATGCAAATGGGGCCATAATCAGATGCAAATTACCCCCCCCCGTGCCTTGCATGAATTATAGCCCCATTTTCATGTCACCTTTTGAATATCGGGATTTTGGCGATGGCGCAATGGCATTGCCACCGCGTTGAATGTCTATTTTGTCAACTTGCGGTGGCGCAGTTCCACTCGCGCCATGCACAGTGGCTGTGGCTGGGGGTGATATTCAAAGGAGTTGATCATAAAGCGCAACTCCTTTGAATATCACCCCGGACACACCCCTGCGCAACTATTTTGTGCAGCACAAGGGCTTGCGCCTATGAATGGCGCAGTTTGAATATCCAGCCCTATATGTTTAAATCATCGCACTTATCCTAGCATTATTCTGAAATTGATTGTTTTTGTTCTTCTAGCACTTTTACTGGGTTTTTAATATTTATTGTATAATATTTAAGTTACTTTCCTGTTCTTGTTTTCTATCTATTATTTCTGTATTCAGTGTATTTTGTCCTACTGCGTTGACCTCTATGTATCTGCCCACCTCTCCGAATGCATCTGGAAACAAGCATTTTGTTTGCTCAGTATGCCTTCCTGGTGAAACATTTAATTAAATAAAATAAAAGAGGCAGAAGTTAAGATAGCACACTGGTGCCAATGGCCCACATCTAAGAAGAAAAATAGTTGTATACAGTATTTTCTTGTTTGTTTGTTTATTATGGGGTGGTAGAATACATCCAATAAAGAGAGGATGTACAGGAAGTTTAATGAAGGGGTGTGGAGATGGTTAACCCCATTATATTTTACCTTTGTGTAGTTTTTAATTTTAATATGAAGTAATTGCTTCCCTCATCCTTGATGATAGAGTTACTTTTATTTAGTATAACATGTGAACCTTATTTGGAGGTATGGTCACAGCAGAAACTGAGACTAATTAAAGGGAAGGCTTTTGCAAATATGTCACATGTACAAAATTGCTTTAAGAAAATAAAGACGTTTAAATTATCAGTAGCTCAAATATCAGAAAACAAGTGGTAAGCTCTTATATAAGAAAGCTGTAGAGGAATATTTTTTTTTCCTTACAATGGTATTTGATCCATCCTTTGGAATAGAGGATGATATTATAACAAAACTGCTGCAGAGGATAGACTAGCACAAAAAATGTGGGCTATAGTCTGGCTGGGAGCACATGGGAGAACAAATGTAAAAGAGAACCTGTTTAAGACCAGAATGTGGAAAACATATAGAAACAGTGGATCATTTATTCTTTACATGTACATACATTGCCCCCTTGTGGCCGTATTTGGCATTAACCTGGAGAACACCCCGTTTCTGAGAATAAAATGTCATATCGTGGAATATGGATACATAGATAACTCTTGGAAAGAGTGGTGCATGAGTACATTATTAGTGATTTTTGCAGTATTAAAGTGGAGTATTTGGCAATGTATGTGCCAATATGTGTTACAGAAGAAGAATGTGGATGTCACTGGAATTAAGAAAATGGTCAAGAATGAACTATTAATAATTAGAGAAAGAGAGTATGCTATCTTATCAAATAATTTGTTTAAATTGCTTTGGAAAAATGTCACATGGTTAGATTAATGTGAAAGAAGCAGGAGGTGTTAGGGTATGTTTATTTTTTGGTGAAGAGTAAGCGTGAAAAACACAAACGCATAGGGTAGTTTGGACTGTATTATACATAATTTGATATGGAAGTTTTTTGTTGAGAAAAACTGAATAAAATGTACTGTGTATTTCTTGCTGTTTTAACTCATTTAATAAAAAAATACCCCTACTCCTTTTGAGAAGTGCCATGGGATTAATATCCACCTGAATAATGGTTTTAATGTCTTATCCAAAAGACGGCACACCCAACAGTACAGCATCCCCCTAGTATTGCCCTAGCATCGGGTACCAGCGTTTGTGGTATGAGTCAGATCCTGGTGTGGACTGGGACTAGAACCCACAACCTTCTACCCAGAGGAGTATATGCTACCAGCTGAACCATGCTGACAATTACTGCATTTGGAGTCAAAGTGCTACAGCCGAATTTTCAAGGCTAAAACTGAATTCATGGGGCCCAACTCAAAGCTGAACCAAAGCTGTTGATGGATCCACTTCTCTATCTCTTCTCAATCAGGCTTTTTGGCCTTTCAAGCCATCTTCTGCTCCTGTCTGTCAGGCCCCTGCCAGTCCACAGCTCCATTTTCAGCTCCACCCACAGTCAAGAATGTTGGTATCTGCATGGTGCAGAGCCAGGGGAACCAGTGACTGTCTTTTGGCTTGAGGTGCAGTTCTATTTTATATTTTTCTCCCTATCCCTTGAGCTCTCCCTGCTCCATGACATCAGGTGATGCCTCTGGCTACCTAGGCTGCAGCAGCTCATGTGGGTCTGACACCATCCCACATGAGACAGCAAGCTCCCTGGACCACTGTGGAGGAGCCACTGCTGTGCCAGAACCTGAATTTCTCCCTTCCCATGGGGGCTTGCACTCCCCCTGGGAGCACTCCCCAGCTTTGGCTGCATCGATCCTGCCTACCTAGGCTAGCTTCTGAACTCAGATTGCCTGCAAGGAAATGTACAGTACTTTCACTGAGCCATTGTGTGGTCCCTACTTCTCTTACCCTTAAACACATGCATGCCTCATGGAACCATGTGACATCCCCTTCCCTGTTACTGGGCTAGGGATACCACCTGTGGTCACACAGCTGGTGATGGAATAGCAGAATCAGATAGCATTTCTCCCCAGAGGAAGCAAGTGGTCTGTGGGATACTGGAGCTACCTCTACTCGAGGTCCCTCTGAACACCTAGGTTCTTTGGTGAACTTGGGTCTCCAGCACTGTGAGTGGAAACCGTAAGCTGGACTGATGGTAAACAACAAACCTCACAGCTGTCCTAAAAGAAATGCAGACTGTAATGTGCTCAGGTTTTTCAGTTTGACTACTCAAATAACTAATGAGCAGAACTCTCTCAATACCCAGAATGAAGATTCAGATCATCCAAAATTTCCTGCTGAAGCTGATCAAAAAGCCAGCAACCTGGGGAATAAACTGGCAATTGCTACCAGGGAACTGTGAAGTGCAACCAAGCTAATGCAAAAACTAAAAGAATGAATGACGATCAGGACAGCAGAGATCATAGATCTAACATGTGGATTATGGGGCCCCCTGAGGGCATAGAAAGGAAAAATGCAATAGAATTGATGCAGCGATGGTTACCAGATACAGGTCACCACCTTGCTGCTTGAGTGCCTCTTAGGGGAGATTTGGGATGCCACAGGATGCCACGGGGGAACCACACAATACCCTAGGCCCCCCAGGTTGGCAGTGCACAGGTCACTGTAGCTATGTAGAAGGAGGGTGGGATGGCAAATTCTAGGGGAAAAACCACTACCTGCAGTGTGCACAATGGCACTGCATGTCCCCAAGCCACAGTCCCTGAAGTCATCTCTACCTCCCCCTGCATCACACAATGGACTTGTAAAAATCCCTGAGGCCTTCTAACTCTACTGTGCCTGCCAGAGAGGGAGCTTTCACACAGAGTGCAGTCATGAGGCAGTGTTTTGGCTTGACCTGTTGTGGACAACCTGTGAGACTGGTGGACAGAGTGTGTGCAGGCACCAAACATTTGTGATGTGTTGCTCTCAGGTAAGGAAAATAAATACAAGATAAAACACACAAAAAATGAAACAGTTTTTAGGGTGTCCAGGTGTCAGGTTAAGAAAATAAAACCATAATCTGTGTGTGTTCTAGTGTCAGATATACATTAAAATGTGATTGGCTACTGAAAGAAGTGCCAAGGGTCGGTTGTGCTGACATGCAGCAGAGTCAGCCAGGATACAATACTCTGTGATAGGCATGTCATACTTTCCTGCATGACAAATTGGAGTAATCACCACTGGATTACATTGTGTTCCTGCAGTATTCGGCAGTACATCACTGGCAGAAACTGTGATAAGAGTGCTGCACCCTGGCTGCTGCCACTGTAGTTACACTGGTTTCAGTAGTGTCTGCCAATCAGATTGAAAGCCATTTTATAAATTTTGGTAATCACCCCCTTCCCGATGGGAAGATTCGTGGCATGGAGGCCAGGCTATAATTGCCCACTAAAAGTAACCCACCTCTTGACATATCAGTCACTGAAATGGCACAAGGACAAAACTTCTGTCTTTAACTCTCATTTCCTGTTAACATCTAGCACTCGCCTAATGCTTCTGAATAATCATACAGCACAGATACAAACTGCATGGGTCCACCTTAAATATGTACAGCAACATTTGCACAGGATCTCTTTGTGGGAGGATGCATTGGGAAGTATAATATCAGAAACACAAGGGGAAATGAAACCTAGTCAGCTCAGAGCAGACAGAATGGCACTGTACGAAACTCCTGCAAAAGACCTTGATAAATTCATAATGGATAAGCTCCAGCCAAATGAGAACTTCCTGTCTCAGGTGAAGACTGCTGTCCATATTATCTGTGAATTCCTGAAGACAAACTGCTTCAAGAACTCAGATAGCAAGATTAAAGTGTTAAAGGTCGTTAAGGTAAGAGTATGGAGGAAATGTGGTCTTGAAACTTTCACTGGTGGCTCTGGCTCCTTACTGACTTTGTTAAAATCCTGTTCCATTGCTCCTTTTTTAAGTCACTGGTAAAAAATGCTCCCCCCCAGCCATTCACACAGCACATATACTTACTGTACATGCTCTCGGCAATGCTCAGGCGGCAGGTGGCCATAGTGGGGAGAGGTAGGCTGTGCCAGTCGTTGACTCAGCTGCCGGGTGTGTGGTGTGTGCGTGTGCATGTGTGTGTGTGTGTGTGTGTGTGTGTGAAGCTGGGTGGGCTGGCACTGTCGGGTGGGGGGCACTGGACTATCAGGGAGTTATCGGTACCACAGTGAGGTAGGGGGGTTCGGCATTGCAAGGAGCTTATGAGTGGGCATCAAGTAAGGAGGTGGTGTTATGAGCACCCATTGGGGCATGTAGATGTGCTCTGTTGGGATTGGGGGGTGCGATTGCCCACACTGGGCTGTTGGCACTGTTGGATCTATGGGCATGGGGGGATGTTGGATGGCTGGGCATGGGGATGCTGGGGGTCTGTTGCCCACAAGGGCTCTCTGGTGCTCCAGTGGTGGCATGGTGCCAACCACAACTGGATGGCAAAGATCACTTATGCCAGCTTTTATCTGGCATAACTAGTCTTTGACAGCTGTCCAAGGGTGGTTGTCTCTGAATCCCAGTTTGGGTACTTAGCAGCCACCCTACCTGAATCAAGTGCAAATGCTGCAATAAACCACCTTATGCCATCTCGCAAGGGGGTTTATGGTGCATAGGTCCACTTTGGTGCAAGCAGCCTGCAGCATGTTGCAGGCTGCCTTTCTGAATCTCATCATGGTGCAGCTCATGATGCAAGTGCTACTTACACCATTTTTGTGGACACACATTGCCTTGTGTCCTGGGTTGCCTTTTGTGGATCTGGCCCATCAACTGAAGGTGAGCATAGTTGTGCCGGCAGTAGCTCTGATTTTAAGGGAAATTCATTATTTTTCTAATTACTGAAACAGTGACCCCCATCTCATTTTGGGGGGTGGGCAGATGCAATACTTACACTTTGCCATGTAGTTGGTTCAGTGTAAGTGAGAGAGTGTCTTCATTTTGTCTATCGCAGACAGAGATGTGCTGCTGGCTTGAGGCAGTAGAGTGAGCAGCCAGAGGATGGAAGTAATGAAGCAGGTGGATATATGTCATAGCAGTGAAACCCTAAAGGCGATCGCCGTTATGCAGAAGTCAAGAGTGCCGAAAATTTATTTCAGCACTCTGACACCCAAGTGCACAGCAAAAGGGTGCCAGGGACTTTGTTTTTGATGTTTTCTGTGGTGGGGCTTCACCCCCCCACTAAAGGATTCTCAACTCCAGGGGGGTGCATGTCGGGGGGGGGGTGGAAACATTAAAAAACAAAAGGTTTGGGCCAGGTGCAACAAAAACGCACCAGCACCTGGACCCGAACCAAGTACCCTGCCAACCAATGCCAGCAACCCACTCACCACACCACAGGGTCAGCATGGCAACTGACTGTGGCACCACCCCACTCATCCCTCACTGTGCGTGCCTGCTCCCACTCCCCCTGTGCACGCATATGTATAGTGACAGGATGTCGCTATAGTCGCCCACCCCCCGCATCCGGCTGCCTTATCCCCTGTGATCCATTCCTACAATGCGTTGGGGAGTGTGTTGTTGTTATTGTCGGCACCCTTTCCCCAGCACCCACATCGCAGACACCCGAGCAGGCAGCTGTGAAAGCAGCATACCTAGTTTTTCAGATATATGGGGGAAAATACTGTGTGTATTACAGCAAGCAGCAAATCTAATAAACAACACTGTTGGCAGGGGGAGCAGGACAGACCGGCCAGCAGCTGAAGGCTTGATTTAGTAAGCGAGAGAAGAAATGGCAGTCAGCGTGCATTTTAAAATTCAGCTGCTGGAGCATGGCATATGGCACATGAATTTGGTCAGGTAAACAGGCAGCCAGCAATGGTCTTGTTTTTACGTGGGCATTGTTGCCTCATAAATGCCCACCTTTTCAAAGCCCTTAGCCAATCAGAATGCAGGAAATGTGAAAAACAATTTTCTACGTTTCAGTAATCACCCCTTTCCCAATGTGAACATTTGTCACACAGACACAAGACTATAATTATCTGATAATAACCCATCTCCTGGTATGTGAGTCACTTTAACGGCACATGGACAAAATTTCTATGAGTCTCATATGCTAACAGTTAATACACAGAGCTCCTCTAATGTCTCTGAATAACCCTGCATTTCCAAACTGCATGGAGCCACCTTAAATATGTACAGCAACATTTTCTGTACCTGAACATTTGCTGTACCTGAATCTGAACCTCCCTTTGTGTGATGGCATAATGGGAGGTTCAGAATCTGGTGCATAAGGAGAAATAGAAACTTAGTTAGCTCACCACAGATGAAATGGAACTCTGTGAAAGCCCTGCAAAATATAAACTTGATAAATTCATAATGTACAAGCTCTAGCCAGTACAGGGCATTACCCCAACAGGTCTTTCAGAGGTGCAGCATCCCATTGTGAAGCAGACTAACCCCCTCCACCACCACAGCAGTCACTGCAGCTGCAGAACCTGGTGCCTGGCCTCCCTGGCTGGAAGCACTGCCACATGGAAGGCCCCCTCAGCTGTGCGGCCATCTCCTGAGTCCTCTCTAGAACCTGTGTCACCAGCACAGCTGCAGTACTGGCTGCCAGTGGATCACTGGGTGGCCCCTATCCCCAACTATTTTTAAAGTCAACTTTTTTCAGGAGTTCAGCTGGACAAGCATACTGGTGTCATCTGCATCTAATTTGTTAGATAGTGGATGTGTGATACAGGTAATAGTAAACTGTTTCTGAATTCAGTCAAAAATATATAGTGAGCCTGCCCACCACCTTCCCCCAGGTTGGAATTTAGTAGGTCACTATAGAATTGCAGGAAGTGACTGGGATTGACAATCTTGGGGGGGGGGGACTCCCTTTTGTGGTACAATTGATGGCACTGCATGTCCCCCAAACCATGGTCCTGTAAGTCATCTCTATCTCCCTGTGCTTTCCAGAGGATTCGTGAACTTCTGTGGCACACCGGGGAGGGGGTTTTCCCATGAGATGCAGTATTGAGACAGTGGTCTAGCTCTATAGGTTGGGATGACCCGTAAGACTGCCAGGCTACAGGTGTGCAGACACCATACATTAAGTTTATGGTAAGGAGTTGCTGTCAGGTAGGGGAAAGAAATACAAGATTAAAAAAAGATTAAAAAAAACAAAGTGAAACCATTTTGTGTATCCAAGTGTTAGGTTTAGGGACTTAATGAAACTGTGGTTGGCTACTGAAAGAAGCGCCTAGTACTAGTTGTGCTGACATAATTACATTGGCTTCAGTAGTGAATGGCCAAATGAGAGTGCAATATTTTTCCATTGCGAGTTTTGGTAGTCACCCCTTCCTGATGTCATATTTGTCATGCAGATGCCGACTATAACAGTGTAATAGAAACCCACTTCCTGAAATGTCAGTCACTGAAATGGCACATAAAGAAAACATGTGTTTGATTCTCATATGCTATTAACATCTAATGCTGTCCTTATGCTTCTGAATAAACATACTATACATATGTATAAACATACTGTACATACTCCGTCTTTCGGATGAGACATTAAACCGAGGTCCCATCTGCCTGGATTGGTGGTAGTTCAGGTGGATGTTAAAGATCCCATGGCACTTCTCAAAAAGAGTAGGGGAATTTTTATTGACAAAAATACAGTACATCAAAGCAAGGAAAACATATACAAATTAAAGAGAATACAAAGGGATTACAAAACAAATCAATAAAATACACGTCAAGGTCCCACCAATCCCAGCTATGTGCTCAAAAAAAATAAATGAAAACACTCATAAAATAAAATATGCTCAAAAACCAAAAAAGAAAACAATTTAGAGTAATCGCTGCAAAAAATAACAAACACCAATATACTTATAACCAAAAAACATGTTTCCATAAAATCCGAAACTTTGGTACAGAAAGACGTGTTTGCTCCAATTCTTTTTTTTTACTCACAGCATCTTCAATTTGTGAAATCAACACCTGAGTTGGCAAGAGTAAATGCTGCATAGAGTATTGACAACGAGCTTGCCACAGATAAAACTTAATACAAGCAAATAATAAATTCAATATACTAGGATGATATTATGGTAGAAGCCCAGAATAATCCCCCCAAACCAAACTTTCATAAGTAATGTGTGTTGCTAAACCCCGGAGCCACCTAGTGGCCAAGTCAGTCCAGAATTGCTTGGAATACACACAATGGGAAAAAAAAATGTTCTATAGTTTCTTCTTGACCAGAACATTCTACCCAAATACACTGACATTCCTGAATAGGCTTAAGCTTCAAATTCCTCTTGTCCCCTAACCGACCATGACAGCACAGCCACTGTATATCCCACATTTTCACTGGAATCCACTTATCCACCAGTGTACATAATGCATTACCTAACCTTGTAGGTACACATTTGGGAAAATCAACCTGGGAAGCAGAATTTCGCCTCAAAATACAAGGGTTTCTGCTGCAAATGTGCCAGGTGCTCTTTAGTAACCCCCCACTGTTTCAATTTCCGAACCACAGCTACAAAAAATTCAGGGACTGCTAAAGAGGCTTACAATTTAGGTACGGTATCCCCCTATTTTAGAAAAGAAGGTCAAAACAAAAAATCCGTCCAAGTATCCGATACATGTGCCTGGTCCATCATACCAGTCAGCATGGTTTTAAAAAAGAAAGAAAAGTAAAAGACTAAAGGATGTATCATACTAAGCCCTCCTTTTTTTACTGGCAAATATGTAAAATCCTGTTTAACCGGATTAAACCGACTTCCCCACACCATCTGGAAAAAAACACTAAATAACCTTGTCTCTAGGGTTCCTGGAATAGGAAAAATAGTACAAATATACAGAAAAATAGAAAGCAGAAATTTCTTTACAATCAAAACCCTCTTCACTTTAGAAAGAGACCAACCCTTCCAAATTTGTACCTTCTGTTCTCCCATTCTTATTTTCTCCTCCCAATTAATAAAGGCCAAAGGGTCATTGCCAAAATGGCAACCAAGAATCTTAACAGTGGTTTCAAAAATAGCAATTTGTCCAATCCTGGACTCTTGCATTCCATTGCCTATATATACCCCTGTACTCTTTGCAAAATTAAGTGCTGCTCCAGCTATACTGGCATATTTATCCAATGCTTGCAGAGCTACCATACCCGAATTTGAGTCCTGTACTGTAATAACCAGATCATCAGCATAAACAGCCAATATTTGGGGTTCCAAAGAAGGTGAAGGAGATAAACCCTTTATATTCACATTTTGAAGAATTTCCCTAATAACAGGATCCAATACAAAAGTATATAACAGGGGGCTCAGTGGACAACCTTATCTCACCCCCTGTTTGAGGGATACAGCCTCCCCTATCATGCCATTAACCGTGGGTATTAAGATCGCTTCCTGGTACAACAAACTAATCCAAAATATAAAACAAGAAGGTTTCCCATATCTCTGATGTACTTCCAAAAGAAAGGCATGAGACACCTTGTCAAAGGCTTTTGTCTGGTCTAAGGCAAGCAAATAGCCAGACAATCTCCTTATTTACCAAATTCACAAATGTTTCACAGAAAAGCCAGATTTTGTTGAATATTTCTGCCAGGAATAGAGCAAGTCTGGACTGGATGAATTAATTTAGTTAGCTACCTTTTGTAATCTGTGGCACAAAATAGCTGAAAATAATTTATAGTCGGTGTCCAATAAACTGATAGGCCTCCAATGACCTAAATTTATCTTAACCCTCTTTTTATATAAATGAATAAGCCAGGCAGTTGAGAAAGTACTAACATACTAAAATGCCAGCAGAATAGGCCTAACGGTCTTTCATGTCTGCTCGTTTGGCCAGCCTCCACCCTGGGTGCTGACCTTGCTGCCCCCCTCGCCTCCTCTGGCTTCTCCCTTCCCAGTTCTGGATATTCTTGCTGCATTGGATTTTGCTTCCAGAACCCTTCCCCTGTACCTGTCCCACCCCCTCTTGAACCCCTCCACTGTCTCTGCCTCCACCAGCCCCCTAGGCAGTGCATTCCATGGCTCCACCACCCTCTCAGTGAAGTAGCACCTCCTCCTTTCTCCCCTGAATCCTCCCCTCTCCAGCTTCCACCCATGCCCTCTAGTGGCCCCCTCCTCCTTCCTTCGAAGCACCCTGACTGTTCCTCCCCTATTTACCCTCTTCATGTACCTGAAGACCTCTATCATGTTCCCCCGGTCCCTTCTCTCTTCCAAAGTACTGGGCATCCATCCTGAGATTAATATATCATTAAAAACTTGAAACAGAATTTCACTAAAATCCTCCATGTAGGATTTATATAGTTCATTCGTAAGGCCATCAGCCCCTGGAGAAACACCTAAAGCTAAACCAGAGATTTCATGCCTAATTTCTTCTCTAGTAATAGGTGCATTCAAATCTTCTTTGTCCTCTTTAGATGGTACTGGTGGCACAAAAGTAAAAATATCCTCCCACTTCACTAGTGTAGTAAAAGCAGTTCCCTTATGTTCCAACAGAAACTCTTTTACAATGTTCAACAACTCAATATTTGAAGTTTTCAAAATCCCAGCAACATTAGTAAGATGCACCATTAATTTTGTGTCCATCCTCTGTTTGCAGGCAGAAAAAGGGTCAGCCGAGGGCGTCCATACAGTGCCAAACTGCATTTCAGCCTGTAAAGAGGCCACACGATTATATTGATTTTGCCTCATATGATGTTTAATGATATCAATCTGTTTCTGTATACGAATGTCAGATACATTCAGTAGGGAAGTTAGCTTATAATATTGATTCCGAAAATCCAAATATGCTAAATAATCCTCATTACTTTTATTCCTCCCTAAAGAAAGGAAGAGACTCCGAATATCATGTTTTGTATCCACCCACCATTGTGCCCAGGAATCATAAAATACCTTAGTTGACATCCTAGCAAAGAGAAGGGAGTTCAATTTAAATTGTACTTCCATATCTTGTAACAGAGAGGAATTTAATGTCCACCATGAAATAAGAGCTGGGAAATAAGTTGGGAAATGAGACAGATCAACATTACAGCAAAGAACTAAATGGTCTGAAAATTCACAAGGTCTCAGAGAAAAGGCATGCGGGGAAAGAAATTTGGATAAAAACACAAAATCTATCCTGGTGCGAAAAGCACTACGCCTGTAAGTGGCCTCGATATCTTGGTAAAGCCCCCTATAGGCATCTTCAAGGAAGGCTAACAATAACACCTTGAGTAAGGCGTGAGAGTCACAATATACTTTTTGCTGCATTTGATCTCTCAGCTTGATATCTAAGCTGAAATTCATGTCCCCCCCCCAAATAATTTGCTTCTGTGTGAATAAATAAGGCTGTATACTATGAAACAAATCGATTCTCGATGATTTATCTTGGGGTGCATATGTATTAATTAATCTGAGAGAAAACCCTTGATAAGTGCAGTCCAACAAAAGGGCCCTCCCTGGGTGAATATCCACTAATCTGGTAACATGGACTGATGTACTGTTAAATAAGATGCCCAAACCATCTGCTGCATCTTCCCCATAGGACCAAAAAGTAGGCCCTTTAGGCCACAGTTTAGTAGCATGTCTGATATCAGCCAGGCAATTAAATCTTGTTTCCTGCAAAAAGATAATGTCAACATTTAAAGTAAAACAATAATGCAAACATGCCATCCTTTTTTCATAGTTCTTAATGCTGCATGTATTCAAGGAAACAAGTCTAATGCCAGCCATAAGATTTGAAGAAAATGATCAGCCCTATGGTTTCTGAACATCTTTTTTTCATTTTTTTCCTTTCTTTTTTTTAACGTCAGACCCCCCCCCCATCCTCATAATCCATATCTGAAACACCACCAGATTGTATAGATACATCAGACTCTGAACCACCCTCTTGGTCCTGCAAAACTTGAAATGAGTTACCCAAGGGAATGTCCACCTGCTGATGGCTAGAAGCCTGGGTGACCCTTCTGGGGTGAGGGGTTTGGAACTCCAAAGTAGAAGCAGGAGGCGGCATAATATCTTGACCATTCAGGGTTGTAGGGATGGGGGAGGCCTCTGATTCTACCTCAACCGACCCTGGAGGGGGAATAATGGAACAGTTTTAGAGGAATGTGCACACAAATCCTGTCCTGAGGCCTGTGTGGCATCAGAGAATACTGGATCAGTAGAAGGTGGGGCAGTGGGGCCTGTCCCAGATGCGGAAGCTGAAGGCTTTGGGCCTGCACTAGGCATGTCCCTATTTTGATGCCTACCCTGTGCAGAATTTATTAAATCCTCTTTATCAAGTCCCCCTTGTTTATTTTGTCCTGCCCAGGGGCATTGGTGATAGACATGTCCCTGTTCGTCACAAAGATTGCAGCGAAAGACGTTTCTACAAGTTCTACTATCGTGGTCAAAATCACCACAAAGGGCGCATTTCACTTTGTCACAAGCGCTGCTAAGGTGTCTTGTACTACTACGAACATATAAGCATACAAAATTTGCCAGCAGATAAAGGCCTAGAGGTCTATCAAGTCTGCTCGAATGTGCAACTAGTGCCTCTTATTCTGCAGCTGCCCCTCCCTTCCAGCCTGCCCCTTCATTGACACTCCCCCTTGTCCTGTCCCATCCCCTTTTGAAGCAGTCCACTGTTCTACTGGATACCATTTCTGCAGGTAAGGCATTCCACCCAGCCACCACCCTCTCTGTAAAAAAGTGTCTCCTCATCTGCCTCCTGAACCTTCCTCCCTCCAGTCTCATATCATAGCCCCTGGTGTCCCTCCCCTCCCTTACTTTGAACAGCCCCTCTGTACCCATCTTGTTTATTCTTTTCATGTACTTAAAGGTTTCAATCATGTCCCCCCTGTCCCTCCTCTCCTCCAGTGAGTACATGTTCAACTCCCTCGGCCTCCTCTTGTATGATAAGTCCCCCAGCCCCTTGATCATCTTTGTCACCCTGTGCTGCACCCCCTCCAGTAACTTAATGTCCCTCTTCAGATACGGGCACCAGTACTGCACGCAGTACTCCAGGTGCGGTCTAACTAATAACCTATACACTGCATTTATAGCAGGACTCGGGTTGCCCTGGATAAAAACACACCACTCTATCCTTTCCCAAAAAAGCTATTAGGTATATCAACAACATCATTTCCTATGATATGCAGTTTAATTTTAAATTTCCAACTTCCAGTCCATATACCCTCCCCATCAATAATAGCCTCAGGGGTCCCAATACCATGCACTTATGCTCCAACCAGAAAAGGATATCTCCCACATTAACCCCCTAATTTCTGAACATGATATTAACTACTTTATACAGGGGTTTAGTGATGGGAATTGCCCAAAAAGGTAACCATAAAGGATGAGACTTACAATTTTCAAAACGATGCCAAAATTTATCTAAGCCAGCAAATGTTTTAAAGCTAATAGCAAAGGTGTCTTCACCTCTGATATTAATCAAAACATATATATCAGTAGCAAGAATGTTCAGAGACTCTTTCAATAGTTTTTTGGCAACATAAAGTCTATCTGGGTGTTCCTCCAGTCCCCCCCCGGTAACGAAGACGGACAGCATTTCTTCTGGGTGCTTGCTCCAATCTGTTGTTGTGAAATAGATCAGAAAAACGAGACCGAGGGTGTCGTTGCTCCCGAGGTGGAGATACAGGAGGGGAGCGGCCTGGCGGGTCCTCAGGCAAGTCAGTCTCTACCCTAGCAGTGAAAGTATCAGAGCTTCCCCTTCCCTTAGTAGCAGTATCAGAGTTTAAAACAGTATCCTGACCTGTTTGTGGGTCCACAGGAGCCCCCGAATCTGTCGGTGTTAAATCCGGAAAAAAAGTCTCCCAGTTCAAGTCCGGGATCCATTTGCCATCACGGAGAGTCCAGCCGGCATTTGACAGCACACCTTCCTTAGACCAATCTCAGCTCGGGTAAGAATCTCTCCGAGCAGTTCCCTTCTGCATTCCAGCAGTATCCACATCAGTGGGGTGAGTCATTTCAGCCGCTTTTGACAAATCCTTCTGCAGAATCACTGGTGCTGTTAAAGGGGCAGTTGATATATTTTGCACAGATACATCTTGATCTACAGTATGAAGATTCTCCATAGTAGTGCTTTGTAAGAGCGGGAATGCTGACGTTCTAAGCTGAGCCCTTGAACCCGTTGCATGGCACTCACCATGCAAAACACCGCAAATCTCAATAGGTGCACCCAAAGCACTCGCAGTATCCCCAGCAGTAGCCATAGCAGGGGAAGCAAGCTCAGACTGAACAGGAGCTCCGACCTGTTGTTCCATCAATGTCTCAGAGGCGTCTGCCATGCAATCACAACAGCCGGGTCCCCTACCTGCGAGTAGGGGAATTTCCCTGGTGTACTGGCCAAATTTCCCTCATTCACTAAAAATACCACCAACAGCTTAATCTGGTTCAAGGTCAGTTGGCATTCATCTCTATCCCCCTCCTCCGGGTTGTGCCTGAAAATAGGCAGGATTTGTCTAGTGCACTTACCCGGTCAGCAAAAACTAAATAAATAAATTAATGTAGACTGCATGGCTCCACCTTAAATATGTACAGCTACATTTGCATGGAATCCCTTTGTGTAATGACACATTGGGAGGTTCCTAGTCAGATGCACAAGGAGAAACAGAAACCTAGTGAGCTCAGATCAGACAGAATTGACCTGTCCGAAATGCCTGCAAAAAATAACCTTGATAAATTTATAATGGGGGAGCTCCGGACAAATGAGACCTTTTTGATTTGGTTTGTTTATTTAAAATCTAGAAAAGTCCATGGGCCAAAGACCTATTTACATGGGTGACCAGAACACATAATAACAAAAACATTAAACAATGAATATCAACATACAAAATCTTCATACAGATATATGGTACAATACATTCACAAACATTATTTGCCACAGAAACCATCTTTTTAATAAGATTTAAAGACAGGCAAAGAAATATTTGCACCAATCAGTTCAGATGGCAAGGCATTAAAAGCAAATGGTAGGTTATATAATAAGGATCTTTGACCAAGTGATGTTTTCATAGTTGGCGCTGTAAACCAAGTGCAGTGTGACGATCTTGTGTGTGTCTGAACTGTTGTAGTGTGTATTTTAAAAAGAGCATGAAAGACAGTTGGGACCCTGTTTCATGTGATCTTTTGGCCATAACTCCCATTTGCAACTGATACCTCTGGTCAAGTTGTAGCCATTCAAGGCTTTCATAAAGCCTACAGTGGTGTGTCAGTTTGGGCAACTGCAAAGCAAACCTTGCAGTTTGATTGGTCAACACCCTTACTTTGTTCAACATTCCTGGGTTGGTAGAATAGTAAAATAATAAGCCATAATCCACCAGTGGAAGAAGAAAACTTTGAGACAGAATTAAACGTGTGGTTGGAACAAGAAGAGAGTTAATTCTATACAGAGAACCTAGTCTCTGATTAACCTGTTTTATAACAGCATCAATATGCTGTTCATAAGTTAGGCTTTCATCTAAAATAAGCCCTAAGTATTTAAAACTTGTTACCTGTTCAATGCAATATCCACTCAGGGTTCACCATGACAGTGTAGGAGTAGCATTTAGCTTTTTCATCTGGTTGTAAAACATCATTGTATTGTTTTCCATTTAAAACAAGCTTATGATCAATAAACCAGTTTTGTAATTCAACAAAATCACAGGCCAGACTATTACTAATGACCTGCTCATGAGAATCACCGCATCATCAGCATAAAGAAAAATCTGAGTATTAGAAGAAACTAAAGGAAGTTTATTTAAAAATAAACTAAAAAGTAAAGAACCCAGAAATGACCCCCTGTGGAACACCCAGTGGAACAGCAGATGTAGAAGAAAATGTATTTTTAATCATTGTGGCCTGGAAGCAACCATTAAGGTAACTCCTAGTCTACCCCACAACTTCAGAACACAACTCCAAGTTAAATAGACCTGTGAAGAGCAAATCATGATTGACCAAGTTGAAGGCCTTGGTCAGGTCCACAAAGGAAGCCACTGTAAAAAGGCCCTTATTAAGTGCCTTGTGAACTGCCTATGTGAACCTGACCAAGGCCGTCGATGTACTATGTTCCAGTCAGAAGCCTTGCTGAGCAGATGTTAAAAATCATATTTTAATAAGTATTCAATTGTTTGGTCAAACACAATGCGCTGCAGTATCTTCGACAAAGGAAAAAGCAAGGAAATGGGATGATAGTTTTTCACACTGGTTGCATCCCCGTACTTAAAAACTGAAATAACAGTAGCCTGCTTCCAGGTCTCAGGGAAGCAACCCGTGCAAAGGGATAAATTAAACATTTTTGAAAGGGGAAAACAAATGATATCTGTGGTGATCCTCATGAGCCTAAAATCCATCCCATCACTGTCAACCTGTCTCAGGTGAAAACTGGTGCCATTAGTATCTGTGAATTCCTGAAAACAAAACCTGCTTTAAGAACTCTGGTACCAAAAGTTGCACATGAGAAGTTTTTGGGTCCTGCTGTGGCATGTGGAGGAGAGGAGTGGAGTGGCTTCATCTGCCTTGAGCTGCTGGAGTATTTTATCCTACCGCCCCTCGCTTATCCTTCTCCAGGGCATGGCAAGGAGAAGCAACCCTACAGAACACCTAGTAGGGCCATCAAAAGGGGGTTGAACCCGACCGTACCTTCAGAACTTCAATGCTTGCATTACTCTGGGCACGTGATGCTTCTGAAACACTCACCAGGCAAATGGGTGTGTGATGACATAAAGGTACACAAGTGGAAACACATATTCCTTCCTGAATGACACACCCTCCCCCAGGAAGCAGGGGGCAGTTGTTCAGAAGAAGGCAAATCCCTTCCTTCCTGAGGTAGGAGGCATTTAAGATGGACAGCAGAACCTCTCCTCGCTAGTCAGTGCCACACGTCCCTGACTCATCATGGTAGCACACAGTGGTGTTATTGCTACACTAGCGGGCTGCCCAATATTTATTTTGTAAGTACATATCAGTTTGGGAATTTGATGTCATCTATTGAGCTGAAACCCAGCTTGAAACTCTTCATTTTAGGTTTCTGTGTGACTGATGTAATTTATGTATTTATTTCAAAGGTTTTACAAGGAAAGACATGCTGATCTGATAACAGTTTGTTTCCAGATCCAACCACAGAGAAAAGGGTATGGCTGGATGGGAGATAGTACCAGAGGAGAAAAAATGAATAGTAATTACAGTGGTACAAAAATAATAGTCATATAAGCAACGCAGTACATCAAAAGAAGCATAATCTCTAACATTGCAAGGCATAACAACACAACAAGGTACATGTGGTATGGTAGAAAAGAAGAGGATAGGCAAAGGTAAATTACCCCTTCAGGCATAGTGGGGGAGGGTGGAGGACAGCAATATGGTTAGGTCATTATGAGTAAGTGAAAAGAAATCAGAAGGTAGCAGGCCATGGGCAGTTGCAGGTGGGAGTAGAAAAGTCATAAAGAAGAAACTTAAGGGAGAAGAGGTGGAGTGCATTAACAGGGATGGGTGGAGTAGAGTTTAGGAAAGTGATATGAGAAGGCAGATTGACCAACATTAGATTTTCCTAGATGGAATAGAAAGATGATGAGAAACATTGCTGTAGGCAGGGTAGGAGGAAGGTGGGGAGGGGACAGGAGGAAGCTAAGACAGGAGGGAAGAGAATTGAATTAGAATTTAGATATGAAGGAGACACAGTGGGATAGGTGCGTGGCATCAAGAGAGGGGAGGGAGAGAGCAGAGTACAGCGAGCGGTGATGGGTATGAGGTGGGACAGTTTAAGGCAGAATGACAAAAGGTGTGAAAAAAGGGGTTCACTCTGGCAAGAGAGGATTTGGGAGCTACACTGAAACTATGTTGCCATAATCAAACTAGGGAGAATCATTTTTAAAAGAATGTCTTTGTGGGCAGGAAGCAGGATACTCGCTTTGATCCTTTACTGTTCATCAAGACAGGGGTGGAGCTTATGGTGTATGACATCAATGTGTACCAAGAAATCAAGATGATGGCCCAGCCAGACCTCAAGGTACTTAAAGGAAGATATATCCTCAACTGCGGCACCATCAAGGGTGTGAAATAATGGTATGCAGATGAGGCTGGTAAGCCTTTGTCAGGTGCCAAATGTCATGGAAACTTTTTTTTTTACATTGAGGAACAGTTGGTATGATTTGAACCAGCAATGAATATTGTCAAAATCCAGCTATAGCTGTTGAGTAAGGTCATAGGTTCATGGAAAAAAAGAGCCAGATGCAGAGTACTATATCATCAGCATACATATGAATGGACGCAGAGGAACAGGCAGAGAGGAGGCCCCTCAAGAATATGGAAAATAGAATGGTGCCCAGGACAGATCCTTGGAGGATATCTGAACAGATGGAGAGAGGGGGGGATAAGGAGTTACAAATTCAGACAGCTTGAGACCTGACCTCAAGATAGTAATGGAACCAGCTGACTGAGGAGGCAGAGGGACCCACTGTGATATGCTTGCCCAGAAGGAGGGGGTGTGCTACAGTGCCAAAGGCATTAGCCAAATCAACAGATATGGCAGACATGATTAGACCCTGGTCCCTAACTGAAAGGATGGAGTCAGCAAACTGGAGGAGGGAAGTGAAAGTGGAGTGGGAATTCCTAAATCCAGATTGGAGAACAGAATACCATCTGGTCCCATTGCTTTGTCCACCCTTAGGTTTGTGAGTTCCTCCATGACTCTCCCTTCTGTATAAGGACTGGTGTTTACCCCTCAGTATTTCTGTTGAGTACTTGTGGACCCCACCCCTTCTCCTCTTCAGGACTAGAGGCAGGTTCATGTGGTCCCTCTTCACAAGAGTGGAAACAGAGAGCAAGTGGCTAACTATAGGCTAGTCAGTCTCACCTCAATAGTAGGCAAGATTATGAAGGCGCTGCTCATGGAAAGGATTGTGGAACACTTGCAATCCAATGGGGCACAGTATCCAAAGCAGCATGGATTCACAGCAGGAAGGTCATGTTAAACAAACCTGATAGACCTTTTTGACTGGGTGATGAAGGAAGTGAACTGGGGGGGAGTGATGGATGTCGCCTACCACAGTTTCAGCAAGGCATTCAACATTGTTACATAGATACATAGATACATAGACAGTGTCGGCAGATAAGGGCCTATGGCCCACCCAGTCTGCCCATTTAAGTTTGTAAGTTCAGTTTATGTTTTCCAGGAAGTCTGTTGCCCCTTACCCCTGACCTCCAGAATTCCTTTATGTCTATCCCATGCATTCTTAAATCCCGTGATTGTTTCAGCCCCCACCACTTCCTCTGGCAGGGTGTTCCACTTGTCCACCACCCGTTCTGTGAAGAATTCTTCCTCACGTTTCCTCTGAATCGTCCTCCCTCCAACTTCATCCCATGCCCTCTAGTCCTGGAACATCTTTTCACTTAAAATAGTGCATTTCTGCACCCTGTTCCTCCCTGTAAGATACTTGTATGTCTCTATCATATCCCTCTCCCTCCTCTCCTCCAGGAGTACATGTTCAGTGCCTTCAACCTGTCCTCATAGGACTTGTGATGCAATCCATGCACCATCTTTGTTGCCCTCCTCTGAACCTTCTCTACCTGTCTATGTCCTTACGTTAGGTAGGTCTCCCAGAACACACAGTGTACTCAGGTGCGGCCTCACTAGTGTCTTGTATAGTGGAATTATGACCTCCCTTTTCCTGCTGGTGATGCCCCTGCCTATGCATCCCAGCATCCTATTTGCTTTACCTGCTGCCTTGTCACACTGTTTCCTGCCTTGAGGTCATCAGAGATGATAACTCAAGATCCCTTTCCTGCTTGGTGCATGCTATATCCTCACCCCAACTGATATATTGTGCCAGGGTTTTTGTGCCCCATATGCATTATCTTGCACTTCTTGCATTGAATTTCAACTGCCAAACCCTGACCATTCTTCAAGTTTCGCAGGTCCCTTTTCATTCTGTCTACACCCTCTGGTGTGTCTACTCTGTTACAGAGCTTTGTGTCATCAGCGAACAGTGAAATTCTGCCTTCTAGGTCCTGTGCAATGTCACTGATGAAGATATTGAATAGTACGGTCCCAGCACTGATCCCTGTGGTACCCAACTGGTCACTCTTCCCTCTGTGGAGTGACAGCCATTTACCACCACCCTCTGTGTCCTGCTGCCCAGCCAGTTACCTACCCACCGCACTACTGTCCTGCCCACACCCATATTCCCAGTTTGTGCAATAGTCTTCTATGTGGCACAGTGTCAAAGCCTTGCTGAAGTCCAGATAGGCATGTCCACTGCCCTCCCTGATCCACCTCCCTAGTCACCCAGTCAAAAATTCAATGAGGTTGGTCTGACATGACCTTCCCTGGTGAAACCATGCTGCCTTGGGTCTTGTAGTCCATTGACAACCAGATGTTCCACCAATCTCTCCTTCAGTAGTGCTTCCATGATCTTCCCCACTACCGAGGTGAGGCTGACTGGTCTGTAGTTCCCCGCTTCCTCTTTGTTCCCACTTTTGTATAAGGGGACTACATCTGCTATCCTCCAGTCTTTGGGTACCTCCCCTGTTTCTAGTGATTGGCTAAACAGGGTAGCAAGAGGTTCAGCCACCACCTCTCTTAGTTCTTTAAGGACCCTGGGGTGCACCCCATCTGGCCCCATTGTTCCATGCAGAAGGCTGCTTAACAAGTTGGGCAGCCTGGGGGTGGGCCACAAAGTGGAGAACTGGGTTAGAAATTGGTTGAGGGACAGAAAGTAGAGTGTGATAGTGAATGGGAACACATTCAAAGAAAGGGTGATGACCAGTGCGGTGCCTCAAGGATCAGTCTTGGGGCCAGTCCTATTTAATGTTTTCATGGGAGACATTGTGGAAGGGCCAGAGGGAAAGGTTTACCTATTTGCAGATGACACCAAGATCTGCAACAGGGCTGACACTCCAGAAAGGGTTGAAAGAATGAGGAGGGACCTAGGAAACTGGCAAGAATGGTCCAGAGTATGGCAGTTGAAATTTAATGGAAAGAATTGCAAAGCCATGCACCTGGGGCACAGAAACCCGATAGAGAGTTATAAGATGGGGGGGGGGGGTTGTTGACAGTCACTAGGGAAGAAAGGGATTTAGGGTAATTACCGCAGATGATCTAAAGGTGGACAAATAATGTAACAAGGCTGTGGGGAGGGCCAGTAGGACATTGGGCTGCATAGGTAGGGGTATCACTAGCAGAAGAAGGGAGGTGGTGTTGCCACTGTACAAAATGCTGGTAAGGCCTCATCTGGAGTATGGTGTACAGTTCTAGAGGTCACACCATTGCAAGGACGTAGACAGGCTGGAGGCGGTCCAGAGAAGGGTGACTAAGATGGTGCGGAGCTTGCACCAGAAGACATACGAAAGAATAAAAAACCTTAATATGTATACACTGGAGGATAGGTGGGAATGGTGAGATATGCTTGAAACCTTTACGTATTTAAAGGGCTTGAATAAGGTGCAGGTGGGTGACATCTTTCTATATAGAAGTTGTACAAGAATGAGGGGGAACGATATGAGATTAGAGGGGGTCAGGATAACTGGAAATGTGAAAAAGTTTTTCTTTATGGAAAGGATGGTAGATGCATGGAAAACCTACCCCAGGAAGTAGTAGGAGCCAGCATAGTGGGGGGTTTCAAACATGCATGGGATCGGCACAAGGGAGTGATAAAGGTTAGAATGAGAGGTGACAGCCAATGACCAAGAAGGGTCAGCAGCCACTGATACAGGTAGTGAATAAGGGCAGACTAGGTAGGCCTAGTGGTCCTTATCTGCCATCAGTTACTATATTACTATGTTATGTTAGCAAAGAAGAAGGAGAAGGAGTCAAAGAAGGATGAGAGCTGAGAAATAACAAGCTGTTCCTGTAACTTAGCCAGAGGGGGAAGGAGAGAGAAAGGACATTATTTACAAGGAGGAGAAGAAGGATTGCCACCATTAGGGAAATGAATGACAGTAGTCAGAGCTTCAAGGACAGTAGCAACCCCACTGCCTGTCTTTGTGCAATCCTGCCTGGCTTAGGAGTAACCAGGGATAGCCATCACAGGATCCTGGACCTTAGTGTAGAGACAAGATTTAGAGATGACAAGTACATCTGGTCATAGGTTGAGCATGATAGGTTACAGATTTTCAGTTTTTGGAAGAAGGATGTGGATGTTTAAATGGGCATCCCTTAGTCCTTTGGGAAGCTGAAGAGGTGGAGATAGGATAGTGCCAGGATTATGTTCAACATCTCCTGCTATTAAAAGCAACAAGGGGACAAGGAGCTTAATGGAGCCAATATGCAGACTGGAGGAGGAGGAGTAGGATGAGGATGAGGGGGAAGGGGAGGAGGAAGGATAAGGGGAAAAAGGGGACAGAAAGCACCAGAGAGCTTCAAGATGAAGCAAATGAGCAGAATGGAGTTGGTACTCAGGACAAAAGGTAAAATGGGGAAGGGAGGGATGAAATGAGGATGGGAGGGGAAGAAAAGTGGTGAGGTTGAAAGAATGGAGGAGGGAAGGAGCAGTGGATGGTGGAAAAGAGAAGAAGGGGAAGAAGAGGAGGAAGGCAAGAGAAGTAAACAGCATAGTGGAATAAAGTGCAGAAAATTGAAATGCCGAAGTATAAAGTAAAAGGAAGGTGCATAGTTACAGTTGGTCAATTTTTGGAAGAAGGATGCAGATGTCTAAGTGGGCAACCCTCAGTTCTTTGTGAAGCTGAAGAAGTGGAGATGGGATAGTGCCAGAATTTTGTTAAGTGTCTCCTGCTATTAAAAGCAGCAAGGAGACAAGGAACTTAGTGGAGCCAATATGCAAACTAGAGGAGGATGAGGGGGAAGGGGAGGAGGAAGGATAAGGGGAATAATGGGACAGAAAGTGGCAGAGAGCTTCAAGATGAAGCAAAGGAGCCGGAAGGAGTTGGTACCCTGGCCACAAGGGGGAATAGGGAAGAGAGAGAAGATGCGAGGAGGGGAAGTATAAGAACGGTAGCCCATGACAAGCGTGACTGTGATTGAGCAATCCGCAAAACAGTGACTCAATCGCAGCACATTTCATGGTGGCTACAGATGAGGTATGGCAATCAGATGGGGGTGGGTTCACGCATATAGCGACAGGATATCACTACATGTACTCATGCGGGGGGTGGGAGCAAGCACACTCAGCGAGGGGCAGGAGGGTTTTTGAGGGGTGGTGCTGCAGTAGACTGCCGAGCTGTCCCTGTGGTGTGGTGGGTGGGTTCACAGCTTGGGTGGACAGGGTGCTGGGTTCGGGTCCGGGTGCAGGTACGTTTTTATTGCATCCAGACAGAATTTTTTTTTAATGTTTTGTACCCCCTGGACTTGAGAATTCTTAAGTGGGGAGGGTGCGGAGGGGGTGCAGCCCCCACGTAAAATGATATAATTGTAAGTCCCTGGTGCCATTTTGCTGTGCGCCGGGAAGAAACATCGCCAAAATTGTTTTCCGGGGATGTGACTTTGGCATAACTGTGATTGACTTTCGGTGGTTGCCGTTATGACATAGGACCATAAGAACATTGAAAGAGAGGTGGAGGGGAGCAGATTAGATGGTGGCAGAGAGAAGAAGGCAAGAAGAGGGGAGGAGAGTAAGAGAAGTAAACAGCATAGTGGAAACAAGGTGCTGAAAATCGAAATGCCGAAGTAGAAAGTAAATGGAAGGCACAATAGTATGACAATGAGGGGGTGCTAATCCAGCTATGGAGGCAAAGGAATGAGCCCTACCCAGGCAATTAGACTAAAAGGGGAAGAGGCCAGAATGAATAGTGAGTTTGCAGGAGTGTGGGTCTGACCCAGACAGGGAGATTAAGAATGTAGGCCTGAATCAGATTAGTGAGGTAAATGAAAACTTAGCTAGACCCAAATGGGGAGGCAACAGAAAGCTGGGACATAAGTTGTGAAGCTGCAGCAGTTTTAACTGACTACCTGTTTTTTAGCAGTTAAACCTATTTTATTGTCTTTTACTGAATCTGACACTGTGGAGGAGGGAAGGATAGCGAGCACTCTCTCTAGGCTCACAATCTTGTCAGCAGGACTTGAGGACTGTGGGGATAGTTGTGGTCCCTGCTAGTACCCCCAATAAAGCAGCAGCATATTTTCACTATGTAAGGCACACAAACACAGCTGGGTACTTGTAAGCAGTCATAGACTATGTTTTGGGGGCTTAGGACTGTAATACAGCAACCTTTAAATAACTGCGGCCTTTGATGTATAAATCATGAAATTGGAGGTTCTACTTATGGTTTCAGTCCTATATCTTGATGGTGCCTTGTGAGCATCAGTGAGCGCATGGTGGAGGCAACAAGCAGGCAGAGGCAAGCACACCTGAATGGGTCAGACTGGGGTGCAGGGAGCCCATGTGTAAATTTGGACTGTGGTCACCCCTGGAAAATGAATAAAGGGGCCCAGGGAGTCATATTTGTATCAGCTTTACACTTCAGTTTAGTACAAAAGTTCTATTCTTGTAATGTATATTTTCCTGAAGTGATCAGAAAACCCCAATTAAATAAAAACAGCTGATAAATTTAAGAATTGTCAGAGTCTGGAAGTTTGGTAAGAGTCCAAGTAGGGGGGAAACATCTGGAAATGTCCAGGTATCCAGGTAAGCCAGTCTAACATCTGCCTGCATCCGGAGAAGATGAGGAAACAAGAGCCAATCATTTTATATCTATTGAGCTGCAAAAAAATAGCAAGTTATTAACCACTCAGAATGTGGCAACAATGTCATTTTACTGGCAGGGATTAAAAAAACTAGACCATTACCAATATTGACATAAATAGGGTTATTAGCATTTAGAAGTTGCAAAACATACCCTTAACAAAATGACACCTACCATAGTGGTCTTTCTAAAAGCGGAAGAGGGCCTTGAATGTGTGTCCTGCAAATTAATAATGAGAAAAATGAACGCATTTTCAAGTGAAGGAGGGGACTACACTTGTCTACATTGCAGCAAAGTGAATATGTTTTAACAGAGGAATTCCTAGCCCTAGAGTCAGAATTAAGAAAGATACAGGAAATTAGCAGTTTATTAAACTATGTGAACAATATGTTTTAGGGCAATGATGCATCAAAACAAATTGCACTAGAAACAACTAAATAAACACGGAAAGGGAATAGATCAGAACAGTGGGAGGGAAGAGGAGGAGGGAGAATATGAAGATTGGACAATAGTACAAAATAAGAAAAGTGGTAAAAGAGGAAGAAGAGCTGGGACACTAGAAATACAAGATAAAGAATTAAGCAGCACTAGATAGAGTTTACCTATCTCTATACTGAGTGTGTGCTGAAAACTTTATATACCCTATGAAACATTGCCTGTTGTAGTAGACAATAAATCTTTATGTGAGCCCTGCTCTTAGCAGGAAGAGGGCGTTTAGTTCACTGTGTCCAGTACTGTGAAATGCGGAATGCCATTCGGTTTTACACAATACTTTTAAAACATTTGGGGGAATAGACCTCGTTGTGTTTATTGCCTTCTTAAGGCTATCTGCACTGTGGGCTTTTTAAAACACAATTACTGTTTACCTTGCTACGAGGCACCCTGCTGTCATCCGGATCATGGGCAGGTATTTAAGTCCACCCGGCAGCGAGCGGGTGAGCACACGCGGAGACGTGCGCAGAGACACGTGCATCTGCACATGTCTGCTGTGTCCGCGGGGTCAGCGTGGACAAAGGGCAACATCTCCTAGTTCAGCCTGAGAGTAAGTTTATGATAATTAAAGCTGTGTATTCGATTGTAAGCAGACTGTTTAAAATATGGATATGTCTAATAATTACTGTTCGTCTTGCTTAATGTTTGGTTTCGGGCCTCAGATTGATGATTTCGTATGTAGTAAATGTTTAATGATCGAAACCTTGCATGAGGAAATTGGCCGCTTACTTGCAACTTCAACTGTTAGTCCTGAAATAGAGGCATTGGAGGATTATATTGACTCAATGTTGGGTCAATCTATACCCTCGAGTCCTACCCTATCATTTGCTGCCCCATTTACTTCACAGATTAATGTTCTCAGTACTTCCCTCTCTCCTGCTCTGTCTTCAGAAGATCCAGAACAATGGTCAGTTGTTACTAAAGGTAAAACTAAATGTAGGGGTGGGCAAATAGGTAACAATGAACCATCATTATACTTATTTAATCATTATGATGTTCTTAATCATGAAACAACTGTGTTACCTGATAATGACACTCCAATTGACACACAGGGGAGTTTGCCTATTTCTAGTCCCCAACCCCCCCACTCCATAGGCCCAGTACCTAAGGTCAGGAACACATCCTCTAACCCATTGAATTCTCAACTTAAAGTAGGGAGCGCAATTAATGTGTCTGATACATCATCACTCCCTCTTAGTAATATGGATTACTATTCTCCATCAAAACAAATGTTTGTTATTGGAGATTCCCTTATAAAACACTTTGATCATCCCATTTGCAACGTGGACAAATTCAATCATACCTGTTCTAGCTTCAGGGAAGCCAGAGTTTCAGATATTACTCCTATAGTTAAAAAATTATTGGTGGGGGGCTGGAGAAAATCCTTTGTTTGTAATACATGCTGGCACCAATGACATAAGCAGTGTCAGTGGTTCAGTAGGCAGCACACTCGCCTCTGAGGCTGGGAGATCAGAGGGCTGTGGGTTCAGTTCCCACATCTGGCACTTGGGTTAATAGCCCAGTACTGACATTGTAGTGCAGCATGAGAGGGGTGCTGCACTTCTGAGGTGCCATCTTTCGGATGAGACGTTAAACCGAGGTCTCATCTGCCTGGACTGGTGGTAGTTCAGGTGGATGTTAAAGATCCCATGGCACTTATCAAAAAGAGTAGGGGAGTTTATTGGAAAGAAGAAATCATACAAAATAAACAAAAGAAACTTAAGAAAATAATACAAAAGCCAAAAGAAAAAAATAACACAGTTAACAAGGGAAAACAAAGCAGAACAAATGTAAACATAAGCAAAAAATCTAAGAACACATAGTCCTTCAAGTAACAGGTACATCTAAATAAGTTATCCAAGGCATGTTCCTTCACACAGCCCGCAACATTCTGGAATGCAAAATCCTAGAATCCTCCCCATATTGTGATTTCAAATCTTTTGTGATTTTGCCAAGAAGTTCTTCGTGCGAGACAAATTTCTGCTGTAATGAAAATAGACATCTACTATTCCAGATATGCCATTTAATAATTAACACAAGTCTATGCAGAGTTTCCCTGTGCCAGTCATCAATCCCGATATAACTACCCCACATCAAATCCTCCATAGTAATAGATTGGAACCATGGGGCATTCTAAACAGTCACTAAAAAAGACCAAAAAGGCATAATATATACACAGGTCAAAAAAAAAGGTGGTGTGTGGTTTCTAACTGCTGAATACTAACATACTAAAATGCCAGCAGAATAGGCCTAACGGTCTTTCGTGTCTGCTCGTTTGGTCAGTCCCCAGCCTGGGTGCTGACCTTGCTGTCCCTCTCGCCTTCTCTGGCTTCTCCCTTCCCAGTTCCGGATATTCTTGCTGCATTGGATTTTGCTTCCAGCCTGGCCTTACACAAAAATGTTCAGCCAATTGTTTATGCTTTTGATTTGCCTTAATATTAATCCTATCATGACAACTCAGCCAATGAAAATCCAGAAATTGATCTGGAATCCGAGGCGAATTTAATAAACTCAAAATTGCCCCTCTATAAGAGGAAGGACAATGAGGAAAAGTTTCCACTTCAGTAAATTGAGTCTGTATAACCCAAATATACAACCTTCTTCATTGCTGTGATATCACTAAATGACTAGTAACCTTCAAGCGTTTAATATATACAAAAGTTTCTCTAATATAAGATGGAATATTCAATGATCTACATAAAACCCCTAATTCCCTCCGAACCCATTGCCTCAAACATAAACCACAATTTAACTCAACCATAGATGCCCAGGAATTATTAAAAAAAATTAATAAAGGATGGAAATTCGCATAAAGGAAAATAGAATAAAAAAATACAATCGGTTTTACCATACCCAAACCCCCCTGATGAATTGGTAAATATAAAATATTCCTTTTTAATGGATTCAGACGACTACCCCATACCGCCTGAAAAAAAAGACTATAAACAGTTGCAATTAATTGACTAGGGGGAGGAAAAATGTAACTAATATAAAGAAATACCTGAATGAGAAAGGTTTTAATCAAATATATTTGTTTTCGTTTATTGAATTTCCACCTATTCCAATTTGCAACTAACAATTTCCCTCGATTAATGCACGTTCCCAATTTTGGATACACATATCCCCTGGACCATAAATAATTCCCAAAATGGTCAAATGGGTAGCTGAAAAACTAATACCAGAAATTACTAAGTCAGGTAAAAAAACAGAGCCAAGCTGCATACCTATACATTTACCTAAATTCAAACTAGTACCAGAGTGTAAATTATAGGTTGTACAGATGTCAAGAGCACACTGAACAGAAGCTTTGTCTTTAACTAGAATACAAAGATCATCGGCGTAAGCTAAGACTTTAAACGGTAAAGGAGTGGAAACCACAGTTATAGGATTTAAAAATACTGAAGTATTAAGAAGTTTAAGTAAAGGATCAATGCAGAAAGCATATAACAAAGGGCTAAGGGGCACCCCGATGTACCCACCGCCTTACAGGTAACATGGGCCCCTTCCAGCCCTTAATCAGAGGAGTAACTGTTGCCATATTATAAAGGCATTTAACCCATTTTACAAATTGCAATGGCAAATCATATCGCTGTAAAACTGCCCATAAAAAATTATGACTAATAGAGTCAAAAGCTTGTTTTTGATCCAGAGAGAGCACCAAACCATCCGCTCTAGACTGAAAACTATGCTCAAAGAGCTCCCGTAACAAAATTAAATGTTCCGAAATATTCTTACCAGGTAAAGAACAAGCCTGAGCAGGGGATAAATATGAGCTGCTACCAATAGGAGATGGTTATTTATAATTTTAGCTAAAATCTTAAAGTCTGTATTAAGTAAAGAGATCGGTCTCCAATTAGTTATGTACCGTCTATCACCTTTCTGTTTAAAAAGGTGAATCAAAATACCTCCAGTCATACGTAAGGAAGGGGACCCAGAGGCAAGAATTTCCATAAAAACAGCCGCCAATTCTGCCCAAATGTATGGGCCAATGAATTTATGCAAGTCACTAGTCAAACTTTCGCCACCAGGGGCTTTATTTGTCCCTAAGGCCCTAACAGCTTCTTCCACTTCAAGAGGCTGAATAGCCGCTGTCAGAGGTTTTAATAACTGATCTGTAAGTTGAACAGTAGGGACTGACTCACAAAAAAAAACTATAGTGTCAGGACCAATAGAAGGTGGAATAAAATTTAGAGATATATGATATGAAACAATATTAAGCATCTGCCTAGGATTTGTACAGACGTTACCTTGATCATCAAATAAACCATCCATATTCCTGTTTGAATTCCTAGCGGTGTGCCCCTCATATGGGTTAATGTAACCTTTTCTCCCCTGCGTACAATATAATTGCTGATATAGCAGATGTTGTTCCTGTACTAAATGATATTGTACCATTTGTTGCTTAATATGTTGAATTTGCACAGACTAATCATGTTGTACGGTAGAAGCAACAGATAAAAGTTTTTGAAGATGTAACCTATTATTGAGATAAACCCTATAATCCTCATCCCGAATTAACTTTCCATATGATTTTAAAAAATTAGTCAAATCCCGCACCGTGTCTTCCCACCAAATACCCGAGTCATCATGCATGTCAAAAACAGATTTTCTAGCTTGAATAAAATACACCAAATCTTGTTGAACAATAGTTTTAGTTAATAATAATGAGTTTAATTTCCAGTAACCCGGTCCAAAAGAGGGAGCACCAGAGTTATCTAATAATATAAATAAGATTCTATGATCAGAGAATTCCGCCGGAAGGGTCCGTGCCATTGCAATTTGTACAAAAGGAGAAATAAAAAAATAATCAATCCTAGTAGCAAGAGTAGATCTGAAAAAAGTAGGATCTGCTATCCCCACTGTTTCAAAGTAGGCATCTCTTAGATTCACATTCTTGATCATGGTAGATAAATAGATCATATCACAAAATACTTTTGTAGTTACAGTTCGCCGTCCCCTATCCCTTAGGTTAAGTCCACAATTAAAGTCACCCCCAAACACAATATGATGACCAGAATACAAATAAGGCTGAATGGTCTGAAATAATTCAATATGTACCACCTTTGTTTGACCTGCATATATATTAATAAACTGGAACAAAATATTTGATATCCTAACATCTAAGGTCAAAGCCCAACCAGGAATAAGGTCAATTAATTTAACCAGATGTACATCTATATTGTGAAAAAGAATGGCTAACCCAGAGCACGTTTCTTCCCCCAAGGACCAAAAAGAAGGTCCCGAATGTCAGAAATTTATGGCTTGTTTTAATTCCGAAACAGCATGCAAACTGGTGTCCTGTAAAAAAATAATCCCAGCAGCAAGAGATCTTAGATGTGAGAAAACAGCCTGTTTTTTTTCTGAATACTCTTAATACTATTCACATTGATATAGTAACTAGATAAAGAAGGCATTAGTATTGCATAAAAAAGGAGAAAAAAAGAAAAAAAAAACAACCTAGGGCATAACTGTATTTCAAGGGGGCTTCTTAGAGGAGGCCCTAGTAGTCTGACTATGTTTGGTTTTCCCAGTGCGCTTAATAGAGGGAGGGGGGCCACATCAGAGGGGGGTTCTTCTAATTCAGAACCGTGATCCAAAATGGTAGAAAAAACAGAGGACCCTTCCGAGTCATTCCCTAAGAGCTCTCCATCAATGGGCAAGGCAGAAAATCTGTTTTTAACTTGGATGTCAGAAGTTTTAGGCATTTTAGCAGCAGGCTGTATCCAGTGCTGCCTTTGCCTAGAAGTCTTAATTTGGGGTAGTAAGGGAGCTTGAGAAACCACAGTGGAAGATACAGGGAGAGATAATCCCACCTCAGAAACAAGGGGTACAACTATCTCAGGAAAAGAAACCTCCTGTTGAATAACCATAGGAATATCATTCATAGCACTAGACCCAGGGGGAGGCATCTCAGAAGGTTGTGCTATCATACCAGGGTGGTAGGAATAGGTTCAGGTAGGTCCAGGGGCCTATCCCGAGGTCTAGGGGCCAACCGCTGGGCCTGAGCCCATTGAGCCAAGGCAATAGATACCTGCTGTTCATCCCTGTCAGCTTGCTTATCCTTATTATGAGCAGCTGAGGGACAGGAATGATAAGTATGACCCTTCGCCTCACATAGATTACACACCTGATCATTTCGACAAATTGCAGCACTGTGGCCCAATTCATTACAAGTATTACATTTAAGATGGTCACACATACTGCTAAGGTGACCCGTAGCACCACATCGATAACAAGCTTTGGGCTGACCTGCATAAAACAAAACTCCTCTATCTTTCCCCAGAAAAAAACTATTCGGCAGGTGGATTAAGCTAGAATCACATGTATTCAAAACCACCTGCACCTTCCACCCCCCATTCCAGATATAATCTTCGTCAAAAATGGGCTCAGGATTACCTTTTACTGTACATCTCTGCTTAAGCCAGAACAAAAGATCAGAAACACGCACGCCCTCATTTCTAAAAAGAACTATTATCATACGGTGTGCTGGTTTAGTCAAAGGCACAACCTCAAAAGGAACCCATAAAGCAGAAGTTTTTAGCAGCAAATATTGGGACCAGAATTTTTATAACCCACTGCCCTGCTTAAAACTAACATCGAACACTGGTTCTCCTGAAACATGTATTAAGGTGTAGATTTCAGCAGGAGTAAAAAACATAGAACCCATAAGCAAATCCCTTGCAACATGTTTACGGTCAGGAAAAACATCTAATCCCCCCTTATACAATAACCTAATGGCATTATGTCACTTAGCAGGAAAAACAGGTGCTCTAAATAAAGATGCAAAAGTTTTAACATGCTGGGATTGTTCTTGAGAGAGTTGTTCAGCAGGTTCTACTGAAGGAATAGGCCCACCATGTTTAACAATACTGTCTTGCAACAAAGATAGCACCGGGTTCTGAGTAAGTTCTAGGCCGGCAGACACCTGTAAAGGTGAAACAAGATCCATCACAGCTCCCCAATCTTCAGTACCTATGGAGGAACAATCTGGAGTTGCTGCCGTGTTTTTGCTAGGAGACACTGCAATGGGAGAAGGACCTGACACCCAAGTACCAGTTCTAGCTTTCTCCCACCCAGCCTTCTGTAAAGCCGTCTCAACAGACCATTTCTCAGTTTCCGTCAGGCTCTCCTGTCTATGAAGGGACGGAACCTCCGTATGCCCTTTATGAACCATACCTGAGGTCAAGGAACCTACTGACAGTCCAGCAGAATCTTGAAAAAGATTTCCTTTGAAAACAAACAAGGGCGTTTGCCCTGTACCTGCAGTGGAAGTGCAAGAACTGACAGCAGCTACATGACTCATTGATTGCCCCTCGTCCAGAACAGCTGTCATCTGTTGTTGAGGAATCTGCAAGGAGGGCGTTTCATCAGCAGCTAGAGCAGCGTTTTGTGGGGCCTCTGCCACAGGCTGCTCACACACAGGATGTTGATCCACAGCTGCAATAGCAGCTCGTAGTTCTGTTTGACGAGACTGAAAACGAGCTTCTTCTTCCCGCAGCTGTTGTTGCAAGGCAGGTAAATCACAAGCAGGCACATTTTTCAGTATTTTAACCTCATTATCATCCTTTTGTAAATCCAAGCCCACTTCTTTTTCCATGGCAAGTACATGAGTCGCCATCTCCATATCCATACTGGGAGCATCAAAGAAAATATCTGAATCCAGAACATCAGGCCGTCACTCAGCAGCTGGCCCCGCAGCCAGCAAGACATCCACTCCCTTCTCCATCTCAGCTCGAAATGGCAAACTCACAGGCCAGAGGTTCCCCCTACACACCAAAGAGTAGGGCAATTTCCCCGGTGTCCTGCCCAAATTTCCCTCATTCACTAAAAATACCACCAACAGCTTAATCTGGTTCAAGGTCAGTTGGCATTCATCTGTATCCCCCTCCCCCGGGTCGTGCCTGAAAATAGGCAAGATTTGTCTAGTGCACTTACCCCATCAACAAAAACTAAATAAAATAACTAAATAAATAAATAAACAGAACCAGCCTTGAAGAGCTTAAGCACGATATCATAGCACTTAATAATGTTCTGGCTGACAAAGACAGCCTTGTATGCTTTTTTGAGATTCTTCCTGTACCTAGAGCTACTAATGCTATCAACACTAAGATTAAAGCTTTTAACAATTGGTTAAGAAGATGGTGCCTTCAGCAGGGCATTTTATGTCTTGCACATTGGGAAACATCCTACATGAAAGATTCATTGTTTTGCTGAGATGGTCTCCACCTCAGCCGTAGGGGTAGTACTCTATTGGGTAAAAGTGTTATTTTAGCTATTAATAAACTTTTAAACTAAGAACTGGGGGGGGGATAGGAAGGCGTCCTGTTCTCTAAAACAGATTAACATTGATTCTATTGGATGTGAGGTCCTTTCTCTTAATGCAAGATCTCTTAACTTGGTTAAAATGGCCAAACTTGAGGCTAAGTGTCTTTTAGTCACATATGGACTTATTTCGATCACTGAAACTTGGTGGGACCCTGATACCATCTGGATCCCTCATCTACCAGGATATAAGTTATTTCATAAGGCTCGACAAGACCAGGTTGGGGAAGGGGTCTGTCTTTATGTAAGGGAGGACATAGCCTCATTCCAACTTCCCCTTACCACTAATACTGAATCTGTTTGGGTGAATATTCAGTTTAAAGGACAACCCCAACTGCTGGTTGGGACATGTTACAGGCCCCCAGCAGCCAACACTGACTACACTTCATTCCTACACAAAGAAATCTTAAATATGGCCTCTAAAGGTAACATTCTCATTTTGGGTGATTTTAACATGCCCTCCATAAATTGGACAACTTTATCTGGTAGTACGCTGGTTGAAAATGACTTAATTTCACTTATTGTGGATATGGGCCTTGAACAAGTTATAAGCGAACCAACTCGTGGTGAGAACATATTAGATCTAGTTATTACTAATATAGGGAGTTCCATTACAAATATTCAAATGGGTGCCCCCCTGGGTTCTACTGATCATTATTCCATCTCTTTTTCTTTGTTATTTTTCCAGCAAAACTTGAACTTTTCTGAATTTAAATATTATAATAATGCTAAATTTGACATTATTAATGATCAATTAAATTTCATTTCTTGGGATGAAATATTATCTTCTTTTTCCCTTGAGAAATCTTGGGAATTCTTGAAATCTTCAATTTATTATTTGGAAGACTTATTTGTCCCTGCAAAAAAAAGTTTAATAAAAAGGGGAAGATTCCTTTGTGGTTCAATAAAACTATTAAAAATGTAATTAGACAAAAACAAAGGCTTTTTTCTCTTGTAAAAAGTAGTGAGGGAGACGCTAATGAATTATTACTTTCCAAATATAGGAAAACCTTAAAACTTTTAAAACAAGCTATTATACAATCCAAAAAGAAATTGGAGTTTTGTCTGGTGCACTCTAAAGATAGCTATAAAACATTATTTTCGTATCTTAATAATAAGAAATTGAATAATAGATATATGGGTTTCCTAATTGTTAATAACTCCATTATTTCAACTGATAATGATATTGCTGATACATTTAATAACCAGTTTTGTTCAGTCTTTACAAAAAAAGAAATCCTTAAAATATTTAAGCATTCAGATAATTGTTAATTATACTATACTATCACAGAAGATGATACCTTAGAGGCTGTTTATTCTCTAAAACAGACTTCTAGCCCAGGACCAGACAATATTAATCCTAGATTTCTATTAGAAACTGCTAAAGCTATATCTAAACCATTGATTCTAATTTTTAATAAATCCCTACTTGAAGGAGTTATTCCTCATGACTGGGCAATTGCCACAGTTATACCAATCTTTAAGAAAGGTAATCACTCCAAACCTGATAATTACCGACTGATAGGTCTAATGTCTGTAATAAGTAAATTAATGTAGAAAATTATTAAAAAATTGTTGGATAAGGAATCTATTATAAATAATGTAATTGACAATACTCAACATGCATTTAGGCAGGGGTATTCTTGCACCACCAATCTTGTAGCTTTTTATAACTACATTAGTATGGGACTTGATAGCGATATCCCTATGGATGTTGTCATCCTTGACTATAGCAGAGCTTTTGATAAAGTTCCACATGATGTATTGTTGGATAAAATGTTGAACATGGGATTTTCACAGTTTCTAATTGATTGGGTATCTGGTTGGTTAAATAATAGACTACAACAGGTCAGAATAAAATGTCTCTCTCTCCCAGATTTGGAATGTGACCAGTGGGGTTCCCGTAGGGTTTGGTTCTTGGACCAACACTGTTTAATATTTTCATTAGTGATCTACAGGTTAGTTCTGACAATCTTCTCTCAAAATTTGCTGATGACACCAAGCTAGGAGGGTCTGTAAATTCATCACTAAATAGGGAATCTATTACTAGTAACTTAAAAATTATTGAGGATTGGGCAGATTCCAATAGGATGATACTTAATCCAGATAAGTGTCATGTCTTACATTTTGGAAGAAATAATCTCAAACTTATTTTTTAAATAATATTCCCCTTCATGTGTCATTAGTAGAGCGCGATCTTGGAATTCTTGTAAACAACAAATTGTCCTCAATGGATCACTGTACAAGGATAGCCAACATATCCAATGAAATGCTTATAATAATAATAATATAATAAAATTTATTTAGTTAAGCACCTTTCAAATATTTCAAGGCGCTATACAGAACATCATAGCATCAACACATCAATACATACACTGACAATACAGCCAATAAAAATATTTAAAATAAACAATTACAGTACAACAGGGAATGCCTGATTCCATAAAAATGACTTTAAAGCCTTTTTAAAACTATCCACCGTCGTACTTTCTCGGAGCTGGCAGGGCAGAGAATTCCAGAGGGTGGAAGCCACAAATCCAAAAGCACGGGCTCCAGAAGACTTCAAATTCACCCTTGGTATCTCCAGCAACCCCTCGTCAGCTGAGCGAAGCTGTCTCAGAGGGTGTAAGGCACCAGAAGCTCTTTCAGGTAGTCGGGACCTAACCCATGTAGGGCTTTGTAGGTCAGTAGACCCACTTTAATGGTGATCCGTCACAGTATTGGCAGCCAGTGCACAGTGCACAGCACAGGGGTAATATGGTACCTTCTAGACACCCCAGTCAACAAACGTGCTGCTGCATTCTGCACTAGCTGCAAGCAGCGGATATCAACCCCAGCAAGCCCTAGGTACAGGGAGTTACAGTAATCAAGACGAGATGTCACAAAGGCGTGGACCAAAACCGGAAAATCGCCCGGTGAAACCAGGTGCCTAATCCTGGAGATGTTTCTGAGATGAAAAAATGAAGTCTTGATGACTGCAGACACCTGATAACGAAGGGTCAAGCCAGTGTCAAGCTCCACACCCAGGTTATGCACCCATTCAGAGGTAGGGATCTGGTCTACCCCAAGAACTAATCCAGAGGGGGACACCATCCCTAAACCCTCAACCCTGCGACCGGGGTCTACCACCATAACCTCAGTCTTTCCCGGGTTCAGCTTCAAACCACTGGTATTCATCCAGTCTTGGATATCAGCGAGGCAGTTATTCAGCACCAAGATAGCACTAACCTGGTCAGGTGCAAAAGACAGGTAGAGCTGGGTATCATCACCATAGCAGTGAAACCTCAGCTCATACCATCTTACAATGTCTCCGAGGGGTAGCATATATACTGCGAGTAACATGGGGAGCACCGAACCCTGAGGTACCCCACAAGGTAGAGAGAAAGCCCCGGATGAACATAAACCGGGAAACCACTCTCTGTGTTCTCTCCAGGAGGTAAGATGAAAACCATCTGAGGACCACACCTGAAAGCCCACAGATGGACCTCAGGCGTTCGAGCAAAACCCCATGATCCACAGTATCAAAAGCTGATGATAGATCAAGGAGAACCAGAATAGAGTGGTGTCTCTGATCTCTCGCCATCAGGAGATCATTGAGCACCCGAACCAGAGCAGTCTCGGTGCTATGCCTCTTACGAAAACCTGACTGGAGAGGCTCGTATAAACTATGGATGGTCAAATGGTTATCGAGTTGAGCCGCCACAACTTTCTCAATAACCTTCCCCACAAAAGGGAGGTTAGAGATCAGACAGTAGTTGGCTAGGTCATTCGAGTCTAAGGAAGCTTTCTTCAGAAGGGGAGTCACCACCCCTTCCTTCAGAGAGCTAGGGAAAACTCCCATCTCCAAAGAACACCGAATAATCTGAGCAAGGACCGGGCCAATAAGTTCACTACATCCTATAATCAAGGAAGTAGGACCCGGATCCAAACTACAGCATGTTGGGCGCATCTCACAGACAATCCTCATAGTGTCTACGAGGTCTGGAAGATTAAAGGAACTCCAGGAAACTCCGGGCTCTTGACAACACACTGATCAACTGCAACAACCTTGGAGTGTGGTCGGGGACACTGCCTCGAATGTCTTCCACCTTATTTGCAAAGAATCAAGCGATCTCCTCGCAGTCATTCTGCGTAAAAACTTGACGGACCTGCCGACAGACTGGGTTGCACCGTCTGTCAACAGTTCTGAAGAGCTGAGCCGGTCGATTCCGAGCAACAGAAATTTCCCTGGACAGGAATTCTGCCTTCTTATGGGAAATTTCTGTTTGGTAGAGCTTATAATGCTCTAGCAAAATAAGATGGTCGTCATCCGATGCAGTCTTCCTCCACTGATGCTCCAACCTACACCCCAACCTCTGCAACCCTCTCAGTGCCCCGTCAAACCAAGGGGCAATGGGACGGCGCGGAAGGGGGCGAACACGGGTTGGTGCAATCTGGTCAAGGGCAGCCGAGATGGCCCCATTATAGGCCACCACCAGCCGCTCGGGATCAGAGCACAATTCGTCAAACAATGAGAGGTCAATAACCACCATCAGGTCTTCAGGGACAACATCCCGCAATGGGCGGTACTTGACCAACTCCACAGGGCTGACCTACCAGGGGGCCTCGAATTGAATCCAACTGAGTAATGATCAGACCAACTGACCGGTTCCACCACCAAATCGGATGCCTCAATCCCCAGGAGGAAAACCAGATCAAGAGAGTGACCTCCCTTGTGAGTAGCAGTGGAAACAACCTGAGTGAAGCCAAGTGATGTCATCACCGTGAGGAAATGTTGACCAAAAAGCGAAGATTCGTCGTCGACCCATGCGTTGAAGTCGCCCAGCTTACCTGTGTTCAACGATCTTTTGTGTCAAGGACTCAGGAATGTATTATTCCCTTGTTTAGAGCCTATGTAAGGCCTCATTCTGATTACGTGTCTCCTTTCTGGAGTCCATATCTAAGGCACAGAATAGAAAAAATCCAGAGAAGAGCCACCAAAATGGTTCCTTACTTGTCCAAATTGGACTACTGTGATAGACTTCAGAAAACCGGGTTACACTCACTTCAATTAAGACGTACTAGAGGCGACCTGCTATTATTATATAAAATTCATAATTCTCAGGACCTAATGCATCAATGCTGTGTAAATTTTTCTAGTAGAAGAATTAGCCCTCGGTTTCATAATAAACAAATTGATGTTGCAAGTTCTAAAACTAATAAAAGGTTAAATTATTTTACAGTAAGAACACCTAGAGTCTGGAATTTATTACCACAAGATCTGGTGGAATGTAATTCAGTTTTATCTTTCAAAAGGGGATTGGATCTTTGGATGGAGTCGAACTATTTCAGGGTTTAATTTTCCCACCATGATGGTGGGGGACAATCTCAATGGGCAATAGCCTCTTTTGTCCTTATGAACCAAGTAAACCAAGTAATAGAGTCTCACCTTTGGTCAACATGGTTGGAGGGGGAAATGATGATGATCAGGAACAAGGGAATATTGTAATTATAGGAGACTCTACGGTGAGGTATATGGAAAGAGCGGTGTGTAAAAAAAGAGAAAAATACATGGATGGTAACCTGCCTACCTGGTGCTAAAATGTATTTATTTATTTGTAATTTGGAAAAACACCTTTGAGCACAACTGTTCTTTTGCAAAGGTTCCACATCAGTAAAGGACAAAGAGCAAATTGGAACAAAAGACATTCGCCAGCTCCAGGGGAGCTTGCTCAGGTACCAACAGTGGAAATTACAAGGACAGTTATCATCAAACTATATCACATCAGTCTCAGATGGACAACATTTACAAATAGCAGTAAGGTATTACCAGTGCAGATTACAGGCTTTGAAAGTGAAGGTACAACATGGTAAAATATTGTATAACGCAAAATGTTAGCGCTACTTATATTCCGCGCTACCAAGGTCTTGGTAAATTTCCACATCAATTTATATTAGCGGATATACAGTAGCCGCACCTCAATCATTTCTGCAAGCTACAAAAAGCCTTTGCTTTTTCTGCTTGTATCAGCTTTTTTGAGCTTGCAACTGCAACTGACACATTGCTGGTAACCACTGCCAACTGCTTAATCTACAGTAACTACAGTATGTCCTTGCTTCAAGGGCTGTCAAAAAACCTGCAGTGAAGAGGGACGTATGTGGAGAACCACTGAATGCTACTGCGCTGAGTCAGGCTGCCGAAGTTCCTGTGCAAGTGGCAGAGTCCGTGTTGATAGAACTGGTAGCTCCTCCAGCTAAGAAGTGCAGGACTGAATATGCCAGGTACTCTGCAGCAGTTCGATATGAGGTGGGCAAGTACGTAGTGCAAAATGAGGACATGAATGCTGTTCAATTCTACAACAGCAAATATGGAGCTAGCAGTAATGTGACCATTAACGAGAGCACTGTCCATGGATTTAAAAAGGACTGTTTAGCTCAACTTTAGATAATGCCTGACCCCACTAAAATTACCCCAGAACTTCCTACCAAATCCAGGGGTAGACCACCTCTTCTATTGGAGGATGTTGAGCCGGAGTTCAGATATGTAATAAGACGTCTACAGTCTGAGGGTGCTGTAGTAAATGCCAGAGTGGTTTCTGCCATTGCAAGTGGTATAGTGAAATCCCGGAACCCAGAATTACTGATTGAAAATGGTGGGAAACTTTCTTTCTTTCTTTTAGCCGACAGTGGTCCTGGAAGGTCTTGAGCTATATGGGGTATAGCAGGCGAAAAGCAACCAAAGCAGGGCGAAAAACACCTGCAGATTTTCCACAGTTGAAGGTAAAATTCCTTCAAATTGTTGCTGCTGTCTGTGGCCAGGAGCTGATCCTTCCAGCCCTAGTAATCAATCTGGATGAGACAGATGTCCAGCTTGTACCATGTAATCAATGGACAATGGATATTACAGGCTCCAAACAGGTTGAGGTGTCTGGATTGGGGGATAAAAGGCAAGTTACAGCAGTTTTAGCAATCTCAATGCTTGGTGATCTTCTGCCACTTCAAGTTATCTACAAGGGCAAAACTACAAGCTGCCACCCTGCTTTCCAATTCCCAGATGGCTGGCTCATTAGCCACTCCGAAAACCACTGGGCCAACAGCAAGACAGTGATTCAGTTCATTGCTGAAGTCCTCGTCCCTTACATTGCTGCTGTTAAACACAGAATGGACCTGCCTGAAGAACAGAAAGCTGTTCTCATAATGGACCTGTTCCGTGGTCATACAATAGACCCTGTGCTAGAAATGCTTGACAAGTGTGGTGTAATTCCAGTCTTTGTGCCTGCCTCCTGCAGTGATCAAGTACAGCCCCAGGATTTGACAATTAATACAATTTTTAAAGATGAAATGAAACAACACTTCATGACATGGTATGCTGAAGCTGTGTCAAATCAATTTCAAAGTGGTCAGAGCTCTGGAGACATCTTTATTGACCTACGCATGCAGACTTTGAAAGTTGAGCATGCTAAATGCCTTGTTCAAAGCATTTCAAAAGTGATGGAGAGGGAGGATGTCATTAAAAATGGTTTTGAGCAGGCTGGAATAACTGAAACCCTCTTGCAATGCCTTAACTACTGAACAAGCTGATCAAGCTGGTGTTTTTAAAAGTCCCCCTATTAAAGTTTTCCTTTTCCCTGCATATTGAAGAAGTTAACAGAGAAGATGAAGTAAAGGTGAAAAGTTAAAAAAGCACTCACACAAAAATCACAAAAATAAACTCACAGCATCTGATCTTCCAATCAGATCTGATGAAACAAACTCACAAACATAAATACAAATACAGCATCTGATCACTTCCCCATTTCACCCCCCTATTTCACCAAAACTTGTTTTAATACTGAACATCACCCCCCATTCCACCAGTCTACATTACAGTATGATCTAGTCACTGACTATGTGTCACACAAGCATCAAGATGTCATGAGCATCGTTCAACTCTTGTGGGAGCTTCAAATGATAAGGTCGGTGCAGTATGCATGGTTGTGGAGGGGGCATGGTGAGGGTAATAAGACAGTAACAAGAGGGGTAACATGAGGGGTAATCCAGAGATACAGTGTCACATTAAGTAACGAAGGAATGGGGTTAAGGAAATTAATTGGAGCCACAGACAGGAACGGGGTTAAAGCAATGCAATGGAGCTGCCGAAGAGAACCATGAAGTCGGTGCTGTAGGCATGCAAGGGGAGGGGGGGCCACGGTGATACAAGGGTGATACAGTACAAGGATAACATGGGGGATAATACAGAAACAGTAAGGAATGGGGTTAAGGTGAGGCAATGCGACGCAATGGAGCTGCTGACTGAAACCATGCGGATGGGGACATTTGCGGGACAGATCTAATATGGAAGGATGAGGAGGACAAGGACGTGGAGAAAGGACAAGGAGAAAGGAAAAAGAACAAACAAATGTATTTACTCACATACAGCGACATACAGGAAAATGCACTAAACATTTTTAATGTGGTGATCTGATTTTGTAATACTTCTGAATTATGGGTTGTATTTTTTCACTCAAAACATTTTTTAGCTGTCTTTATATTTCCATCCTTTGCTACTGTCCCGCGGATATAGCTAACATTAATTAACAGAGAAATTAAGCAGTTATACAGTAGGTATGATTCATTTCAATAGCTGGTGACATGTTCAAGAGGACTTTAACAAAACCTAGTATTTAGACACAGTCCGGCATGTATTTCCCATTAGTGCTGTATTTCTCCTCCCAATTATTTATTACTGAGGTCATCTGTATGAAAATAGGATCTTTGCTCCTGAAGAGTTTGTCTATTCCTGCTGCTTTCTCCCTACCTGAAGTCACAGAGCACTGCTTGTGATATCATAGTTACTCCCATGGCAACAGATTATGATGTCACAACAGAGAATTATGACTTGAAGTAGGCACTAAGCTATAGAGGCAGATGGACTGTAAAGGAACTATAAGAGATAAAGTTCATATATTCATGCAAATTTCCTTAGTAATAAATAATGGGGAGGAAAAATATATAAACTATAAATGGAATGCAGGCAGAATTGTACCTAGTTATTATGCTTGTTAAAGTTTTCTGTGAGGTGTCAGTAGCTCTTTAAAACAGGCAGAATTCAGTGTGAGTTATCTTTTTAGAGATTTCCTAAACTGTGCAATTTGGAGGAGACCCACCAGGGATTCCGGGAATTCATTTAGCCTTTGGGCAACATGGATTACAAATGATCACCTTCCCAGGCTTGTTTTTTGGAAGGGTACGTCAAGGGTTTGTCTAATCATACTTCTAGTGGAGTATTGATTTGTGACCAGGCAGAAGAGATATTGAATTGCAAAAGTTATGACATAAACTGGCTCTGTGGTGTGGAGCCATGGGACTTCGCTCTGGCATGCTGGAGACCTGGGTTCGCATTCCGAGCCCAGGCGTCAAGAGTAGAAGCCGACAGAAAAGGATTTAAGGGTATCCTTTGGATGCCTTTCTTCTCAGGGGGTGGGTTGGTGCAGGCCACTCTTGGAGCGGATCTTGGTGGTGACTTGTGGAGATTCTCTAGGCTGCGAGGCTGACCACATGCAGCCAAGCATCCCTACCCCCAGGACATTGTCGTGGCCACACAAGTGGGAGGTAGGTGGGGCTCCAAAAAGTAGAAAATGGCTGTCTGCAGCACTGGATGGTGGACTTTTCCCACTACCGACCACCCAGTGCACTGCACTGAACCCCCAGACATTTTCTCCCTCTCCCTGACTGGGGGGCCCACTGGCAGGGAAAAACCGGACCACCACTCAGGAGTGTCAGCACAGCCTTGGGGGAAGCTGAGACAGGTGTGGTAGTGGGGCAGGGTCTACTGAGAGGAGGGGCACCAGTGCCAGTATGTGAGAGCCCAAATGAGTGGGGCTGCGAGGGCCCAGGAAGGCACAAAAATAAAATAAAAAAGGAACTACATAAAACTGGAAAAGAAAATAAAAATTATTGGCTATGCCACCATTCTAACAGACATTTTGCTGGCACCAAGGGCTTCAGAGAGGAGGAAACAAGAAATTAAAAAAATAAAGAAATGGCTTGATGGCTGGGTTTGTACAGAGGATATAAGCAAGGCTCCTGGAATTCTGCAATTCTGCGATTGTGGAATTTTCAGCAGAATGTGCATCATGCCACAGAATGTATATAGTGCCGCAGAATTCACTGTTTTTGGTGAATTTTTATTCAAATATACTGTTTTTCCATAGTGTCAGGCTTTCTTTCCCATCTTGTTTATCCTGAACCCCTCCTCTATGCTCAGCATATGATGTCATTGATGACATCACATCATATTTAACTGATGGCAGGATTGCGTTGTGCCACAGAAATGGATAAATCATGCCGCAGAAATCAGAAAATGCTGCCGCAGAAATCAGAAAATGCTGCCGCAGAAACCAAGGAGCCCTGCCACAGAAATCAGAAAATTCTGATGCAGAGCACTAGGGGGGCCCTGGATATAAGGTTCATGAAGTGCTGGGACTTGTTTTACAACAATTCCATATTTTATGATAACTTCTCTTTCTCTCAATGCAGTAAGCCCACTGGGATGCATTTTTTTGAAATCCAGTTGTGGAAATGACAGGAAAAGTGTGACTCTCAGTGAGAGTCACACTTTTCCTGTCATTTCCACAATTTGACACATTATGATAGGGATGGACTGCATCTCAGTGCAAAAGGGACAAATAGTTTAGCAGAAAGATTTGATTTGAGGTAGCTATAATTACATTTTTAAACTAGAAATGAGGGGTGAGGGGCAAGCGAGTAAGGAATCATATAAACAGCTAATAGAGTAGAAAACACATAAAGTCTTGAAATGGTGTCAATCCATACACAAAGTCTGGTGAATAAAAAGGACGATTTCAAGGTGTTGTTAATTTAAGGAACACTGAACATAGCTACCATAACTAAGACTTGGTAGGACAGGGATGAGTGCTGGGATAAATACCTGGAGGGATACAATCTGGTTCTGAAGGACAGAAAAGGGAAGAGAGGAGGAGGTGTTGCTTTATATATTCAAGACCATCTTATTATAACTGAGGTCACCACCAATTGCAGAGAAAAAAAAATCTAGACTCAGTCTGGACTACTATAATGTAAAATCTCATGACCTAACAGTTGATAACTATTATATAGCCCCGAATACTAATAGAGAAAAATGTTCCAGTACATAATAGAAATTCAAAACCAGATGGAAAAAGGTCAGGTAATAGTACTTGGGGACTTCAACCTTCCAGAAATAAATTGGGAGAACAAAGAGGCTGTAATGTTGTAGGAATAGAGGGAAATCTCTTTCTGGATATGATAAACCGTGGTTCTCAAATGGTGAGGCCAGTCTCTAAGCGAGGCCCCAAACTTTTCAAGGAGAGGCCCAGCCAAGTCTGAAAATTTAGAGTGTAAAATTTGGGATGTTTTGTGTGAAGGGATGAAGCAAACTAAATATGGATAATGGCAAGTGAATTTCGTTACTTATGCACAAACTGGTGATCAGGAAAAGCCAACGGAGAAAAATCATATTTCTAGGTTGTATTTATACGTAAATTAGTGACTGGGAATGGCACACTGAGCCAACGTTTGTTTTCAGGTGTGACATAGGGTAAGGGTATAGGAAGTTGCTTAACAACAGGGTAAGAGGAGGAGAGAGATGAAGATGGCTAGGATGGTTGTTCAGAAGGAGGAGAAATAGACAGAGCAACAGGGGTCCAAGAGTCAGAAGAGTGGAGTGGCAAGGGTAACCTGGGGTGTGGGGTTGGGGGAAGAATAGTAAGCTGAATAAAAAAAGAATATACTCAGTCAACTTTATTAGTCTCACTTTATTACAAGTGTACTGTATAAAGTACAGTGAAGCCCATCAGGATAAAGCACAGTGTCACAGTTTCCTTATGATATGTTTTTCGTGGGGAGGTCCAAGATTATTTCCAAATTTGAGGGAGGCTCAAAATATTTTCCATGGCTTGGGGGGCGGCTCACTATAATAGTATGAGAACTAATAAGAATGTAGTCTTAATCACCTAATTGAAACACCAACAAGAAGTTTAAATACACTGGGCAGGATTTTCAAATGAAGGCGCAGGCTTGTGACCAGCCCTGCACCAGGAGACTTTGAAATTGGCAGTGTGCCGAACCCCTTTGCTGCAACTGCACCTCATTTTCCAATCTTAGGTGCAGCTGCAGCAGTTTCCCTGAGTTACAGCTGCTTGTGTCCAGTGCAAGCCCCATGCCTTTGGCTCCAGGGTGTGGCACAGGCTGGGCTATAAAACGGTGGTCATAGGTCCTGTGTTTGCCAAAAGAGATGCAAAATCCTGATTGACCACCAGAGAATGCCGCAAGTCCAGTGCGCTGTATGTTTGGTGCACTGGGGGCTTGTGGCATTCTTGAAGCTCAAATAAATCCAGCCCACTGGCTTTGGACCTAACAAACTGTTCTTACAAAATGTATTATAAAATTATAGAACCCTTAGGAACCAGTGACCACTCTGTGATTGAACTAGAACTAGAATTGCGGACGCTCTTTCTAACACCCTGCCTGTTCGCTCGGGTGTCCCACAGGGATCCATACTGGGACCCCTCCTTTTTAGCCTTTTCTTAAACTCCCTCTCTTACCACTGCTCTGAGCAGATCATACTATATGCTGATGATGCTGTTGTATTCTCCACTCACAAAGATCCTGCAACTCTTCAACACAACCTTCAACTTGGTTTCAGTTCTGTAGAGACATGGTTTCTTAATCATAAACTGGTCCTCAATGACAAGAAAACCAAATCTATGCTCTTCTGTAGCTCTCATAACCCACACAAGCTATACCACTTGGCTATCTCCACCACCCAGGGGAACACTCTAGATCAGGTGGTGTCCTTCAAGTACTTAGGGATACAGCCTGACCCTAATCTCTCCTATGGACTTCATGTAGATAATGTAGCTAGAGCTGTTAATACACGGCTTGGTCTCCTCTACAAACACAGACCACACCTCACGCCAGAAGCTTTGAAGGTTGCAGTCCTGAGCTCTGTGATCTCTGTAATAGACTATGGTCTCATCATTTATGGCTCGGCCACAACCACAACCCTTAGATGCCTCTCAACTGCCTTAAATAAAGCATGTCAGCTCATCACTGGTGCTCACCGTCTCACCCACACATGTGACCTGTACACTCAGACCGGCTGGCTCCAACTATCAAACCGCATAAAGTTTCTCACCTGCTCCATGGTCAAAAAAATCTACCTTGGCCTTGCACCTTCTGGGGTCTCAACTCTGTTACAACACCGAATTAACAAATGGTGCCTTAGGAGATCCACGCTACAGCTACTGAAAGTCCCCCACTGTCACACTTCACAGGGACAATGCTCTTTTGCTTATCGAGCACCACTCTGGTTCAATGGCCTCAGCCCAACCACCTCCTCTGCCCCAACTATTGGTATGTTTAAAACTAGGCTTTGGGACTATCTCACTACCAACAGCTCCTGTGACTGCCCAACTTAACCTTGTTTCTCCACTTCCCTTTCTGCTAGAGTTGTCCCCTCCCTCCCTCCTCACTGGATTCTACACTCACATCTTGGTATACCCAATGCTGCACTTTTCACCCTCTCGCCACCCTTCCTACATTCCTTCTCCCCCCCTACCCTTTTCCCTCTCCCTATGACTCTGGCACTTCTTATCTGTTGTCTATTTTCTCTGACAAATGCCACTGGCTGCCTTGTTACAATGCTACCCTTCAACTGTATTAATCTGTACTATGTTTGCAATGTCCACATTGTTGTAATGCCTGTCTTGATGTTCCCCATAATTTGTATTTCTCTGACGTGGAACCTTTGTAAAAGAGCCATGGCTCAAAGGTATTTGTAATCCTAGACTTGATAAATAAATAAAATAAATAAGATGCTGAGCTCTTGTTGGGAATAATAATAGAAAAGCAATTGCACAATTGCATATAATTATACGGCAGGAGACTATAACAACATGAGGGAAAAAATACTTAAATGGGACTCAAAGGGAGAAATGAAAAACAAAACAACATAGTAATGTTGGGGCATCTTTCAAAATAGATTAACGGAACCAAGGAACAAATACGCACCAGAGAAAAGCATTTATGACAAATATGGAAAAATTCCTCCTTGGTTTAATAAAAAAAAAAAAACGGGAAAAATCAGGAGGAAAAAAAGGAGGACATATAAACTGGCTAAAAATACTCTTGTGAAGGACAGGTGCATAGATTAAAAGTCACTACAAAGAAATTAAAACAGGAAATTAGAAGAGAAAAAAGGAAATATGAATTGAAGTTATCAAATAATAAACATAATCCAAAAGCTTTCTATGAGTATGTAAATGCAAAGATGTGGAGGAAGTCGAATAGTGGGCCTATTCTTGTTGATAATAGTAACATTTGTAATGGCAAAGAAATTGCAGATGAACTTAACAAATATTTTTGTTTGGTATTCCAACCAAACGAAAATAAAGAAATGGTAATAAACAAAGAAGAACAAGCAGAGGAAATAAGTAATTAGGAGTCATTACTAAAAAATCTTCAGGTAGATAAGGCAGCATGGCTGGACAGACAAACACCAGGGCTCAGATATTCAGACCACTTGCGCAAGGCACAAATGAGTTGCACCAGCGCAAGTGTGAAGATGTGCTACCGAGCGATATTCACAGGAAGCCGCCGTGCAGTGCAAATCCCATTGTGCCAATGCGCAACCAAAACATATGCAGCGCAAGTGCAAGGGGGCATTCCCATGAATCAATCAATCAATCTTTTTTTAGCCAGGCGAAACAACGTTGAGAAGAACTCATTTATAAGATGGACCTGGTAAACATTACATTTGAGACAGAATAACATTGGAGTATTCAATAATACATCCTCATAGAGTAGCTATATCAAACATTTACAACATACAATTGGGTGTTTATACAAAATGGTAAGGAAATATACAGATGTGTTGAGGCAATGTACAAAAAGAAAAATAAAGCGAATATGATAGACATTCTATTGGCTAGATTGGTAGAGCTAACACAAATTGGTTTAGAGAAAAATACAATTCACAAAGTACTCATGAGTTCTAATAGCTAGCTGTACCAGCCCATTCTGATAGTGTTAAAACTGACTGTCGGATGCCAGATCAGTGCCAGTAGGTCAAGGGTCTGCATGGAGGAGAGGTCAACTCTGAGGGTGAAAAAACATATCTAGAGAAAGGAGTAAGAGTCCAGGGCAATGACTAGCTGAGGTATTGTAAATGTGTAGGCCAGAAGATGTAGGTATGCTGAATCACTTATAAGGGGAGTAAGAGACAGAAAGAAGACACTGCAGGCTACTACATCTAAATCATCCCATTCCAAGGCAAAAATATGGGACTTCAGAGGAGCTGACTTTGATAAGATGGCCAACAGAGTTAAGCTAGCCCTGGCAAAAAGAAACACAGGTGAGGAGGTACAGGCAAAGTGGGCAAGCATTAAGGATACAATACTTGAAGCAACATCCCATTGTGTTAGACAGAAAAGGAAGTGCAAAAGAAGAAGGAAACCACTTTGGTTCTCAAATACAGTAGCAGAAAAGGTCAGAGCCAAAAGGCTGGCCTTCAGAAAATATAAGGGAACACAGCGGGATGAAGATAGGGAGGCATACCAAACTGCCCTAAGGGAAGCAGGTAAGGCAGTAAGGCAGGCAAAGTCCCAAACTGAGGAAACACTAGACCTAACAGTAAAAGAAGGTGACAAGACTTTCTATAGATACATTAGTGAAAGGAGAAAGTCCAGAGGGGTATTGCTGCTTTAATGGAGAAAAGGGAGCATGTGAGGAGGAGGACCTGTAAAGGCATCTATCCTAAATAGATACTTTTGCTCAGTATTTACTGAAGAGAAGGTAGGGCAGGGCCCACAGCTCAGCATCATGGACACAGGGGGAGGGAGGTGAGCACTCATCCTTCACAAAGAAAGGGTCCTACAAGAGCTTGCTAAGCTCAGGGTGGATAAGGCAATGGGACCTGATGGCATACATCCCAGGGTACTTAAGGAGCTAAAGGAGGAACTAGCAGAGCCATTAGCAGAATTGTTTAGTGAGTCTCTGAGCACAGGAGAGGTCCCAGAAGACTGGAGAAGGGTCATGTGATCCCGCCCACAAGAGTGGTTGCAGGGAGGAGGGGGAACTACAGACCAGTCAGTCTTACCTCAGTAGTGGGCAAGATTATGGAGGCACTCCTTAAGGAAAGGATAGTGCAACACCTGGAATCCATAGGGGCACAGGATCCAAGACAGCATGGGTTTACAAAGGAAGGTCCTGTCAAACTAATCTCATAGATTTCTTTGACTGGGTAACCAGAGTGGTGGACCAAGGGGAGCAGTTGATGTCGCCTACCTTGACTTCAGCAAAGCTTTTGACACTGTTCCACATAGAAGATTGATAACAAGCTAGGTAGGCTCGGGTGGGTCAGATTGGTCAACTGGGTGGCAAACTGGTTGACTGGCAGAAAACAGAGAGTGGTGGTAAATGGTATACAGTCAGAAGAGATGCAAGTCACAAGTGGGTACCTCAGGGATCAGTCCTGGGGCCAGTCCTATTCAACATCTTCATTAGTGACCTCGCAGATGGACTAGAGGGTAAGGCTTGTCTGTTTGCAGATGACACCAAGATCTGCAACAGAGTAGATGATCCAGATGGGGTGGGCAATGAGAAGAGATCTGGATAAACTAGCAAATGGTCAGAAGAGTGGCAACTGGATTTAATGCAAAGAAGTGCAAAATCATGCACATAGGGAAGAGAAACCCTGAAGCCACTTATAGGCTGGGAGGGGAGTTGCTAGCAGTCACAAAGGAAGAAAGAGACTTGGGCATCATCATCACTGAAGACCTAAAATCATCCAAGCAGACCTCTAAAGCAGTAGGTAAGGCTAGGGGGGTGTTAGGGTGTATTAGTAGGGGTATCACAAGTCGTAAGAGGGAGGTAATAATCCCTCTGTACAAGACATTGGTTAGGCCCCATCTGGAGTACTGCGTGCAGTATTGGAGGCCACACCTTCACAAGGACATTAACCAAATTGAGGCAGTCCAGAGAAGGGCAACCAAAATGGTGCAGGGACTGCATCAGAAGACATAGAGGACAGATTAACGGAGCTCAATATGTATACCCTTGAGCAAAGGAGGGAGAGAGGTGATGATCGAGACATTTAAACACCTTAAGGGCATAAACAAGGTGAAAGAGTCTAACATGTTTAAATATAAGAAAAATTGCAGGACAAGAGGACACAGCATGAGATTAGAGGAGGCCGATTAAGGGGAATGTGAGGAAATTCTTTTTCACAGAAAGGGTGGTAGATGCATGGAATAGCTTACCACAAGAAGTGGTGGCTATGAATACAGTGCAGGCTTCAACAGGCATGGATAGGCATAAGGGAGCAATACAAATGACTATGAATAGATAGGTCACTGACAGAGCAAAGGCCGATGGCACATTTATAAGGTAGAAAAAGAAATGGGCAGACTGGATGGGCCTTGCGGTCCTTATCTGCCGTCAACTTCTATGTTTCTATGTTTCTATGTTTCTATGTTTCTATGTTTCTATGTTTCTATGAGAGGTGATAACATAAGGGTTTTATGAAGCACACTTGTAAATTTCTGTAGCCGTCTTGACCAGTGAACATTTTGTGAAGCACCCTTATATTTTCCTGTATCACTCTTGTCTAGTAGACATAGGTAGGGGAAAGAGGAAGGGGGTGTTAGCATGGGGGTTTTAAGATGCACAATTACAGTTTTCTGTGGCTGTCCTGGACAGTAAGGTTTTGAAGGTAGCCAGGGGAAGTGAAGAGGCAATTTGTAGTACTTTTTGGACCTTGTTCCATAGGATAGGAAGGGAGTAGCCAATGGAAATTTTGCCAAAATGAGTTTTGACTTTGGGAATAACAAGAGTGATATAGGTGGATTTTCTTAGATGAATAAGTGGCGCAATGGCATATTCAACGGGAGATCATGGTACAAGTCAGGAGCAAACCCCAGGTTGCGCCAGGCAGACTTGAGCCAATAAATATAGGCTCAAACACACAGACAGCAGATGCGCAACACTGAACCCAGTGAGAGAGGGAGTGAGAGAGAGAGAGAGAGAGACAGCGCCAGAGAGGCAGAGAGGGAGAGACAGACAGACAGGCAGGGAGAGACAGAGAGAGAGTGACAGAGACCAACAGATGGACTGAGAGAGTGAGAGTGGCACCCAGGGAGACCCAGTGACTGAGCAATGGACAGTGGCCCATTCCTGATGGATGCCACAATGAGGGGAGTAAGGAGGCAGGAGGAACAGTGGCGTGGCCAACAAAGGGCCTGGCGGCGGTATGCCCCACACAGGTGGTACCATGCCAGGATCACGTATGAGAACTTTATTGACACAGAGATTGTGGGCCGGTACCGCCTGAACAGGGCTGTTCTGAGGCAGCTCTGTGAGCTGTGTAGTGACGAGATGCAGGCACCCACCAGACGTAGTCATGCCATGACAGTGGAGACTAAGGTGACAGCTGTGATGTGCCTGCTCACCATGGGAATCTTCCAAAGACCAATGGGTGATACCACGGGCATCACCCAGTCGGCCACATCCCGCCTCCTCACCCAGTTCCTCAATGCTCTGCTGCCACATACTTCAGAGTACATCCAGTTCCCCAGCACACAAGCAGAGCATACAGCAAACATACAGGTGTTCCACCGAGTGGCAGGCATGCCAGGCATGATTGGGGCACTAGACTGCACCCATGTTGGCATCCACACACCACCTGACCCAGAACGCATGGTATATATCAACTGAAAGGGATACCCATCTATCAACCACCAGGTGATGTGCGATGCCATGGGGTGCATAGTCAATGTCTGTGCCACACACCCCGGGAGTGCACACAATGCCTTCATATGGCACAGTTCTGCACTGTGCCATAGGTTTGAGTGGGGAGACTTTCCCATGGGCCACCTAGTAGGTGAGTAGGACATGTGCCAGAGTGGCCAACAGACACAGCCCCAGGGGCGGGCAAGGAGGATGGGGCGGTGGGTGATGTGCATATGATGGCTGGGAGGGAGCGGATGGCAGCACAGCACAGGGATAACCATGTTGTCACCCATACAGGTGACAGTGCATACTCACTGAGGCCATGGCTGTTCACCCCCTACCAGCGACCATCGTCCCCCCGTGGAAGAACTATACAATAAGGCACATGCCAGCATGCGCACTATCATCGACCATGTCTTTGGGATGTTAGAAGATGCAATTCTGTTGCCTAGACAGATCAGGCAGTGCCTTACAATACAGCTCATCAAAAGCCTGTGGCATATTCCTGGCCTGCTGCAACCTGCACAGCATGGCCATTGACTGTGGAATAGTAGTCGAGGCAGATGAGGACGACAGCAGCGGGGACAACGGTGGAGGAGCTCTGGAGGGTGGTGGGCAGGCGCCACTCAGCAGGAGGGACCCCAGAATGGTGCAGGAGGCACGTCAGCACTGGGACATGATCACAAAGGAGTATTATGGACAACAAAGGTGAGTACACAGACACACAGGCATGGCCCACACAGCACAGCACACACCACAGAGGACGGGATGGGCACAGTAGTAGTAGGCATGCTGGGATGGGGGCGTACATCAGACAGGGCAGGGCTATGAACACATGGGCACACAGACACACACACACACACACATACACACACACAGCAGCAGCACATGCACAGGGTGAGGGACATGGCATGGATCAGACGCATGACACTGGTGTACAGGCAGCACCGGTGCGTGGCTGCCATCATCATAACCATGCCACATGCCTCAGCAGCATGGTCCACACACACACACACACACAGGGGGCAAGCAGCACAGCACACATGCATGCCACCACATGCAAGCTGCACCACCACCCCTCATGGCTGCATGTGGCGACAGCATGGATGGCAGGGCAGCGGACTCATCACACCAACCACGCAGTCCCACAACCTCCATGGCCACGGGGGTGGCTGCACCGGGGCCGACCAGCAGATGCTGCTGTGCATTGGCTGGGGGGGGTGTCAGACCCCCCCCCCAGGGGTTGATGTGCGGGACCATGACCGAGTCAACGCAGGGGTGTCCTGGTGGCCAAACAGGCCTGCCCCGGGGGTGTCTGGGATGCTAAAGTCCGATCCTGGCATCTGCCATGCTGGTGTCACCAGACGCTGGGACCATGGGGTGGACCGTGCACTGCAGGGGGGCCTCTACCTATGGCCGAGCCCAGGGGCCACTGCCGCCGCCTGCCCAGCTGCAGTGGCACCAGCCATGCAGTCCATTGATGCCACAATGGCACTGGTCATGCGGTCCAAAGCTGCAGTCGTGGCCTCCTGCATCTAGGCGAGCCTGTCCATCAGCTGCGAATCGCCTGAGTACCGCTGCTCGGCCATCTGGCACACTTCTGCCCACAGTGCACGCACCTCACTAGCAAGCAATGCCTGGTTCTCCATGGAGGCCCGTAGTAACCGGGTGTGCTCCAGCAGCCTCTCAGCCTCCCGGTCCTCATGGTCTGGCTGCTATGCTGGGGAGGAGTCTCGGCATGCCACTGCACAGCCTCCAGTTCAGGTGGAAGCTGCACAGTGGGCCATACATGGGCCACAGTGTTGCCTGGCACAATGGCGGTGGGCACTGTGGCACGCTGCCCAACGTCACCTGCATCCTGTTGCTGCCACCCAACTGCCTGCTGGGCAGGGCCCCGCACCTCCACCGCACCCACCGCACCACCACCACCACCCATACTGGACACGGCTACGGCGCCACACACAGCCACACCGGCGGGGATGGGGGCAGCTGTGGGGCTGCAGGCACAGTGCTGGAACCTGCTGATACCTGTGTGGCAGGTAGGGGCATCTCGGCCACCATGGCCCTTATGCTCTCCAGTACCAGTGTGAGGTCATCATCAGTGTCAGACACCACGCCGAGCTGGGTCTCTGCTCACAGCACCTCCAGGCTGTCATCGTGCATGAACCCAGCCAGGGGGTCATCCGACCCCATGTCAGGCACAGCCACAAGACTGGCCCCACCGAGGCATGGCCTGTGCCGGCCCTGGATGCCTGTTGAGGTTGAGGGTTGGGCATCCGTGTCCACGGCCACCTCTGCCCACTCCCCTGCATGGAGGCATGCTGGTGCTGCAGAGCAAGAACAGTGTGTCAGGGGAGCGGCCAACTCCATGGCCACCCCCACATCCCCCACCCTATTCCCCTAGCCCTACCCTGACCACACCCCCATCCAGCCCGACCCATGCCACTGTTACCACCCACCACCATGCCACACTGTGTGTCCGCATCCACACACGCACAAGGCGGTGTGCATGGCCTCAGACACACCCACATGACATTCCCATGACAGGCACACCTGCTGGCTGGACATACTCACCATGCAGTGTGCGGCTGCCACCTGTCTGGAACCCACCACCAGGCATGCCCGCCATTGCCATGTGACTGATGGTGGATGCCACGAGCTCCTCCATGGCAGTCAGTGGAGGCATGGTCACCAACCCGCCACCGGTCACCTGCGGGATACCCGGATGGCTGCAACCTTGTCCTTGATATGCCTCCTGTCCATGCCAACCTTCTTTTTGCACTGCTGGGTGGTGCGGTGGTGGCACCCATGTGTGTTCATGTACTGGGCCCTCTCCCACCAGGCCACTGCACTCTCCTGTAGCATGCCCATTGCCCTAATGAGTAGGCCCTCCCGATCCATATAGGCCTCAAAGAGGGCAGTGGTCTCAGCAGCAGTAAAGTTTGGCCTGCGCTTGCAAGCAGGCCACTGGCTCTCCTCTCCTTCACCGCCCAACATTCTTCCACCTGTGGACATGGAAAGCAGTGAGGGTCTGTGCCTGCATGTTGCATTGTAGTGCCCAGTAGCAGTGTGTGACGAGGCCTTGGACCCACATGTTGTCAGTCACGTACCTGAGCGGTTGCAGTACCGGTCTGTGGCCTGTGGTGTACTGCAGCACTATTAAGGCACAAGACATGCATATTAGCCTGTGCACAATTGTAATGATATGCTAATGCATCCCACTGCGCCATGCATTGGCTCATGAGGTGATTTGCATGCGGCGTTCAAATATCTCATGATTGCGCCATGCGCAATGGAGTTGCGCCAGAGCAAGTCTGTGGTGCACTACTCGCACATGCGCAGTGTGCAAGCCCACAGTGCGCATTTGTATGGCATTGGCCACATCACTATTGCACATCCGGCACAGCTTGCATGATGCTATGGCATGGCACAGGCCTCACCAGTATGCCATCACTCATGTGTGCACCACTTGTATCGCGCACATGCGCACTGTGCAGGGGGCTGACCTCTGACCCACAGGTCCTTGCGTGACCCCATGACCCCACTAGGCCCTGGCGCACTGCGCATACCCAGTACTGCGCTATTGTCCTGCATTGAACAGTGACCACGCAGCCACATGTTGTGCGATTGCAGCCCTGTGTACCCTATCACACATACTGCACATGTGGCAGGCACGTGCGCTGATACACAGCCATGTTCCTCTCTAACCCGGTGGTTCAGCATGGTGCAGAGGCACAGCATGAGGGCAGCCAACTGGTCCATGGTTAGACTGATCAACCTGGTGGCTGTAGTTCAGCCATATGAAGGCCAGCTGTTTGGCCAGGTGCCACTGCAGTAGGCCAGGGTGAAGGTGTGGCACCATGTGGCAGAGGCCCTGGAATGGCACACTGGTGTTGGTCACTTGGCAAAGCAGTACAGGCACCACTATGGGGACCTGCAGAGGAGGGCACCAGACCACCTGCGGCGTCTGCAGGCACATGTCCAGCAAGGCTCAGTGCCACAGCCAGGTAGGTGTGCTCATGTTGCTGTGATGGTCACACATTGTACTGTGGTGTTGGCAGGGCTGCACGGCATGGCCCGCAGAGGGGTAGATCGGCAGCCTTGGGTACTGCACATCGGGCGTGGCAGCTGCACCAGTGGTAGCCATACTGGCGTGTGGGCCTACGACAGACAGGGACACACCCAGTGCATGGCAGGCTGTGTTGTGGTGGGGGGCTCCTCATGTGTGTCAGTGTACCGATGCCCACCTCTCTTCATTCCCCCCACAGGGCCAGAAGAGTGTAGATGGGCCAAGGTGGCGGCGGAGGTGGCCAGGGTGGCACAGCCAGGTAGGCAGCAGGTGGCCCCAGCTGCACAGCACAGGGCAGGTATGTATTTCCACATTCTTTCTCAGTCGCACAGTGGGGTAGTGGTGGGGATTGGGCAAAGCCATGGCCACCTCTGCCATGCTCTGTGACAGCTGTGTGTGTGTTGCATGGTCCATCGTGCATGCCACTGCATGCCATCCCTTGGCCACAGTGTACCGGTTGTTGGTGGGGTGGGCATGCGCACAGATGCCACCAGTTGTGCTGTGGTGCTGCTGTTGCTGTGTGCCATGTGCCTGTCATGGTGTGGTCCTGTGGCCGCTACACAGCTGCATCCACCTCTCTGCACCACCGTGGTGTGCTGTGTTGTTGGCTGGAATTGTCCCCCCCCCATGGGCGTCCATTCCAGGCTCTCCAGGGGTGTGTGGTACCACCATCCATTGCACGCTGTGGGTGGGCATATGTCACTGGGCCTTTGCACTGATTGCCTGTTTTGCCCCATGCCATAGGTGTCAGATGGCATCCTGCTCCACATGCTCGGCAGACACATAACAGTCTCCTGAGGCAAATTCTGGTGGTTGTAAGGAGGGTGCTGGTGGCTGTGGTCTCCCTGCAGTGGATGTCGGCGGCAGACCAGAGGAGAGAGAGAGGTGGCGTGGCAGCGGGCCGTGGCTGCCATTGAGGGGCCCTGTTCATATCCCTCCATTCCCTTGCTCGTCCTGTTCCCCCTCAGTCCCCCTTCCCATTATACAGCCCCTGTTTCCTGTCCCCACCCTTTATTGTCCCTCCCCTGTCCCTGCCCCTGTTACCTTGTTTGTTGTTGTTTTACTCTTTATAAAGCATTTTCAGCTACATGCCTGTCTCCTTGTCTGCTTTGCAGGTGGCATGTGGAGCTATGCTGCAGTGGGCAGGTGTTGGTTGGTGGTGTCTGTGCAGGGGGGCATGCGGTGCTCCTGTGGTTTACAGCTGTGTGCAGTGGTGTGCCACGTTGTAGTGGGGACTATCTCCTGGTTTGGTGGGTGTGCTCTGTGCCTGCAGGGTCACTGTGGAGGTGTGGTCAGGGGTGGGCAGCAGGTGTGTGCAGTGGGTGGCACACAGTTGGGATTCTTCTGCTGGACCGGTCTGCACGCTGAGATGGGGTGTCTGCATCCCCTGTTGGGCGACCAGTCCTGTGGGGTCTGGTCCTCTGCCTGGGCCCTGGCCCCATTCCTGCCCAGCATGTGGGCTGCCTGTGTGGGTGTGGGGCATGGGTGTGTGTGTGGCACCTGGGACATGGGGGTGGACACCCATTGCAGTGTGTTGGTGGCAACAGCCAGCTGGCTGGTGGGCTGGAGGGTCACCATTGGTGGGCCTGCGTTGCCGGTGTCCCCTCCGGTCCTCAGCTGGCCGTGCCACCATTGTGGTCTTGGGTACACTTCAGAGGCGTGCACTTGTCCACCACCGGTGGCCTGGCTCTGGTTGCTTTGGTGCACGGGACCCCTGTTGGTGGCTGTGCCCCATTGTGTGTTGGGCATTCATCCCTCCTGCTCTCTGCTTCTGTGTGCACTGGTGTGCCTTGCTGGTGGGGTCCTGTGCACATTGTCACTGGGGTTCCCTGGCCTTGTCCCTGTGCTTCTTGTTTGTGCTCTGTGCTTCCCTGGTTGTGCTACCACATCACTGGTTGTGCCATGGCACAACTATGCCATAGTCATCCATCTTGCACTGGTGCACTTCGGCGTGTGCAGTCTCTGAATATGGCACCTGTTGTGCCATGGCACATTGGATTTGCGCTGTGCCGGACTTGTGCCTGCCTTTGGTGCATTTCTGAATATCTGGGCCCAAGGCAACTTAAGCAGATAGCTAATGAAATATTCAAAAATCTTATGCATATGTTCAATCTATCCCTCAAAAACTGAGATTCCAAGTGATTGGAAAACAGCAGTAGAGACACCACTACATAAGAAGGGTAATAAACAACTTACTAAAATTATAGACCTCCAAGCCTCACATCAGTCTGTAGGAAAAATGGAGAAATTTATCAAGAAAAGGCTAGAAGAGTACAGCATGGGTTTAGACCTGGGAGGTCGTGTGTAACATATAGAATAATACATGGGGTGGTGTGTTTAGTGAGTATTTTACACACACCCAAGGTGCTGGATGCTACATAAATCCCAAGATCGAAGCTCAAAGGGTTTATTTCAGCATCCAATACCTCAGGTGTGTGTGAAATTCTTGTTAAACACACCACCCCATGTTTTATTTTATATTATTCTGGGGAGCATTTTTTCACCACAACAATTATATAAAAGAGCAATACGTCATGGTGCAGCCACAGGCCGGTTAGGATGAAGTGCTGTCCATGGCAGAGCAGCTCCTGAAGCCTTTCATTTAAAAAAAAAAAGTTTAATTGAGGATTCAAATGGTCAAAAACTCCAGTGATGAGCGGCAAAGTTTTTTTTTATATTTACTTACCGCTGAGTGGTACTGGTGGTGTAGCATCTGGCACTGAAGAAAGGAAGAGTGGCAGCTAGCACATGCGTTGAGCCAGGAAAACCCGGTGCATATTCACTGTTATAACCCACAGGTTATAATGGCAATTTATAGCCGTGTTTTACAATGGGAGAAAATGATCCCCAGTTATTATAAACTGTTTAAAGTTCTGTGTAAAGGTGAGCAAAACACTAGATAATGGAAATTCTGTTGATGTAATTGTTCTTGATTTCAGTAAAATGTCTGATGTGGTGTTTCACACAAAGCTTGTTGATGAAATGACACAGCTTAGTTTAAACAGTAGTCTTGTAGAGTGGATATTTAACTGGATAGAAGATCATAGCCAGAAGGTGAGGGTGAAAGGACATTTATAATTATAATAAAAAAAACAATGCTCCTTTCTAGCCTTCATCTGAAGAGGAGGTATCCCACAATTGCTATCCACAACAACGTGCTTGCCCCCCTGGAGCAGGTCCACTCCTTTAAGTACCTGGGGGTCACCATTGATGATACCCTTTCATTTATGCATCATGGCAACATGGTAGTAAAGGCAATAAATACCAGACTGGGAGTTCTCTACCGGCACAGAAAAAAACCTCACACCAACTGCGCTCTGTCTCTCCATCTCCAGTTCTATATTATCCACTATAGATTACGGACTGGTGGTTTATAGTGCAGCTACAGATGCAGGGCTTAAATGAGTGCCCATTACCCTAAACAAGGCTTGTTCACTTGCCTTTGCAGCTGACCATTATGCACACACCTGCACACTTTATGAATGCACAAACTGGCCATCCTTGGGGAACAGAATTAAGTTCCAAACCTGTCTCCTTGCCAAGAAAGCCCTTCTTGGCAAAACTCCCTCCTGTATTACAGGTACCTTCTCAGCTGCCAGTACTAATTATGACACCAGAATAAAAGCACTGAGCCCACTCTCAGTTTCTTTTTGAAGAACTGCACTTGGAGAATGAGTGTTCTCCTATAGGGCCCCCCTTTGGCTCATTGAGGTTTCAGTGGCATCACTCAACACAGGAAGTCTCTGGGCCTTTAAGTCTGACCTGAATCAATACTTCAGCAACAGGAGCATGTGTGTGCTTGTCTTTTGGGCACCTAATGCCTCAAACTACCGCACCTCTGACCCCCTGCTGAATGAACTTGAAGTTGCTCCTCCACTCGCTCCCCCCACCCTGACCACCTAGATCCTAATCATCCCCCAGTCCCTTCCTCTCCTACTCCGTGACCCTCCCTTGCAATTAAATTCTACATTGTTTCTTCACCTGCATTCCTCCTGATACCTTTGACCTCTCTGCTTCACCAATGACTCCCTGCTCAGACGCTCTTTCTTTCCATACCCAATGATTTCATTCTATTTCCATCACCTCTCTACCCCCTCGCTCAGTTTTCTCCTCGCCCAGACCCACCCTCTATTTCTTGGTAGACAATTTCCCTCCATCCTATACCCCCCTGTTCCTGGACTCCATGCCTTCCTCATCCCCCTTTTTTCCCATGCCTTCTTTCCCCCAACTTCCTTCTTGTCTTGACAAGGCCTGCCACTTTATGAGGCTGCTCCCCACTCTCTACTGGTCTCTCCCTAATCAATCCTGCTTAACAGATACTTAGCTTCTATTATCCTGCTCAAAAATGTATCATTGCCTGTCATTCTAAACAGTCCTCTGTAACTTTTTCTAAACATTTTCTTGTTTAATTTCTTTGTATGCATTTTACTGGAATTGTTTCTTGTATGTATTACTGGTTTTGTGTTCATGATGTGGAACCTTTGTAAAAGAGCTCCTGCTCAAAGGTTGTTTCCGAATCCCTAAATAAAATAAAATAAATAAATAAATAAAATCAGAGGATGGTGGAGTGACAAGTGAAGTGCCTCAGGGCTTGGTCCTTGGAACAGTGCTCATTGGATCTTCATAAGTAATCCATGATCAAGCATCAAAAATTTCTGCAATAAATTTTCAGACCATATACACATAGAAACATAGAAGTTGTTGGCAGATAAAGACCACAAGGCCCATCCAGTCAGCCCATTTTTTCTACCTTATGAATGTGCCGTAGACCTTTACTCTGTCAATGGCCTATCTATTCATACTTGTCTGTATTGCTTCCTTATGCCTATTCCATGCCTGTTTGAAGCCCTGCACTGCATTCATATCCCCCACTTCCTGAGGTAGGCCGTTCCATGCATCCACCACGCTTTCTGTGAAAAGGAACGTCCTCACATTACCCCTTAATCGGCCTCCCTCTAATCTCATGCTGTGTCCTCTTGTCCTGCTATTTTTCTTATATTGAAACATGTTAGACTCTTTCACCCTGTTAATGCCTTCAAGATGTTTGAATGTTTTGATCATCTCCCCCCTCTCTCCCTCCTTTGCTCTAGGGTTCTATGGGTGCTATTGAGCTCCATTAATCTGTCCTCATATGTTTTCTGATGCAGTCCCTGCACCATTTTGTTTGCCCTTCTCTGGACTGCCTCCATTTTATTAATGTCCTTGTGCAGGTGCAGCCTCCAGTACTGCATGCAGTACTCCAGATGGGGCCAAACCAGTGTCTTGTAAAGAGGGATTATTACCTCCCTCTTACAACTTGTGATATCCCTACTAATACACCCCAACATCCCTCTAGCTTTACCGACAGTTTGGTGGTCTGCTTGGATGATTTCAGATCAACTGTGATGATGATGCCCAAGTCTCTTTCTTCCCTTGTGATTGCCAGCAACTCCCCTCCCAACCTATAGGTGGCTTCAGGGTTTCTCTTCCCTATGTGCATGATCTTGCACTTCTTTGCATTAAATCCCAGTTGCCACTCTTCCAACCATTTTGCCAGTTTATCCAGATCTCTTCTCATTCTGCCCACCCCATCTGGATCATCTACTCTGTTGAAGATCTTGATGTCATCTGCAAACAGACAAACCTTACCCTCCAGTCCATCTGCAATGTCACTGATGAAGATATTGAAGAGGACTGGCCTCAGGACTGATCCCTGAGGTACCCCATTTGTGACTTGTATCTCTTCTGACTGTATACCGTTTACCACCACTCTCTGTTTTCTGCCCGTCAACCAGTTTGCCACCCAGTTGACCAACTTCTGACCCACCCCGAGCCTACCCAGCTTATTAATCAATCTTCTATGTGGAACAGTATCAAAGCTTTGCTGAAGTCAAGGTAGGTGACATCAACTGCTCCCCCTTGGTCCACCACTCTGGTTACCCAGTCAAAGAAATCTATGAGATCAGTTTGACAGGACCTTCCTGTTGTAAACCCATGCTGTCTTGGATCCTGTGCTCCTATGGATTCCAGGTGTTGCACTATCTTTTCCTTAAGGAGTGCCTCCTTAATCTTGCCCACTACTGAGGTAAGACTGATTGGTCTGTAGTGTCCTGCCTCCTCCCTGCTACCACTCTTGTGGAGCGGTATCACATGAGCCCTTCTCCAGTCTTCTGGGACCTCTTCTGTGCTCAAAGACTCACTAAACAGTTCTGATAATGGCTCTTCTAGCTCCACCCTTAGCTCCTTTAGTAGCCTGTGATGTATGCCATCAGGTCCTATTGCCTAGTCCATCCTGAGCTTAGCGAGCTCTTGTAAGACCATTTCTTTTGTGAAGGGACTTGTGCACACCTCACTCCCCCCTGTGTCCATGGTGCTGAGCTGTGGGCCATGCCCTACCTTCTCCTCAGTAAATATTGAGCAGAAGTATCAATTTAGGATAGATGCTTTTGCTTGGTTCTCCTCCACCTACTCCTCTTATCCCTTTTGAGCTTAGCAATACCCCCGCTGGACTTTCTCCTTTCACTAATGTTTCTATAGAAAGTCTTGTCCCCTTCTTTTACTGTTCATGCTAGTGTTTCCTCAGTTTGGGCCTTTGCCAGCCTTACTGCCTTCCCTGCTTCCCTTAGGGAAGTTTGGTATGCCTCTCTCTCTCTCTTCATCCTGCTGATTTCCGTTATATTTCCTGAAGGTAAACCTTTTGGCTCTGACCTTAACTGCTACTGTTTTTGAGAACCAAAGTGGTTTTCTCCTTCTTTTGCTCTTGCTTTTCTCCCAAACACAATGGGATGTTGCTTCAAGTATTACATCCTTAATGCTTGCCCACTTTGCCTATACCCTTCCCCTGTATGTCTTCTTGCCAGGGTTAGCTTAACTCTGTTGGCCATCTTATCAAGGTCAGCTACTCTGAAGTCCCATATTTTTGCCTTGGAATGGGATGATTTAGTTCTAGTGGCCAAACTGAACCATACTATGTGATGGTCACTGGCTCCCAGGTGACCTTCTACCTGGAGATCTGTGATGTTTTCCCCATTAGTCAGTACTAGATCTAGGATAGCCCTATCTCTTGTGGGTTGTTGTTCCAGTTGTTGGAGGCCCTCCCCCTGCAGGGAATCCACTATGTGTCTAGTTCTGGTGGATGTTCCTGCTAGTATTGCCCAATCTGTGTCTAGCATGTTGAAGTCTCCCATTATCAGAACCTCCCCTTTAGCTGTCATGTTTTGCATATCGTCTAACAGTAATGTGTCTATGTCCTCTCCCTGGTCTGGAAGTCTGTAGACAATCCCAGTTCGTATGGCTGTCCCATTTCCTGTTTCCAGGGTGACCCACAGTTCTTCTGGCTCCTTATGTGTATTCTGAATTTCTGTAGCTTTGATATTTTCATTGACATGAAGGGCCACTCCCCCACTTTTTGCACCTTGGTCTCTTCTGAACAGTACATAGCCGGGTGCTGAAGTCTCCCAGGTGTGGTTACTGGTGAACCATGTCTTGTTAATGGCCACTCTGTCATTGTTGCCTACAGGTCTGGGATCTTGTTTCCCAGACTGCAGGCATTTGTGTACATGATTTTCCACTGGCCAAATTTCAGTGCATTAGTTGTTGGGTGAGGTCCGGCATTTCCCCTATGGGTCGTATGGTGAGCCGGACCTTTTTCCTTACCTGGTGATGCAAATGAACTACAAACATGCTGAACTCCTGTTTGATCACTAGCTGAGGGGGAGGGGTGTTCTTCCCATTTGATGTATTGGGTGCTGCACCCCTCTCCACATTTGCAAGTTTAAATATTCTGCAAAGACGTCAAACTTCTGCCCCAATGCACTGACTCCCTCCTTAGTCAGATGCAGTCCTTCGAATTTAAAGAACTTTTGCTCCCAAAACTGTTGCCAGTTACCTACAAATCTGTGTCCTTTTTCCTGGCAGCAGCCCTTGAGCCACATGTTTAGCTCCCCATCTCTCCTTCTCTGACCTTCTGTCGATCTGCTCCCCTCTTCCAGACTGGCAGGATCTCAGAGAAGGTGATGCCAGACAAAATGGATGACAGTTTGTCTCCTAACCTGGTCAGGTTTTCTTTGGTCTCCACAACTGACTGGCTGGAGAGATCGTTAGTCCCTACGTGTACCAGGACGTTGATGTTTTCTCCTGCTTCCTGCATGATTTTAGCAATGTGGTCAGTGTCGCTCCACGCTGATGTACCTGGGAGATATCTGACCATTACCTGTTTGTAGTTTTTATATGGTTTGTGGAGGAGATACGTTGGAGAGCACTGAGTGATGGGGCAACCAATTTGCCATTCCTAACCACCTGCCAACCTCCTGGACCAACTACCCTCTGCAGTCGAGGTGCTTCAGTTGGATGTTGGGGAAATGGCAGGCGGTTCTTAAAATATATTTCCTCCTGAATATGCGATTTGAGGCACACAATCTCTACCCATGCTGCCTGGGGCTGAGCCCTGAGATCTCCAATGGTCCAGCATGTAGGACAGCATCCTAAATCCTGTATAATTGCCATTTTGAAAAGTGTCCTGCCGTACCTGCAGTTAATAATATCCATTCCAGTTGAGTTGCCGAGTTAACCTGGTCCGAGTAATTAGGAGGAAAATGAAAGCAAACATTTGATTTTTTTTATTATTATTTGTCTTTGTATAACTTGTTATAACAAGTTAAATTACTTGTGCCCCTGTAAGTGAGGTCACTGTGTGGATATCCCTCTGATCCTCCCCTTCCTGCTTTGCTACAGGAAATGTCACGATTGTGCTACTCTATAAAAGGAGTGTAGCATGGGGTGGTTGGGGATGGGGGTGGGTGGCTGAACCCTTCTTCAGCTGAAAAAAGAAGAACCATGGATGAAAAAAACAAGGAGGAAAGAGCAGAAACAATCAACCAATAACAAATGCAGTAGCCCTGAAAGCTTAGCCTAATGATAGATAAAACTGCAAAACCTGCAAGCACCACCTGTAACAATTTCACAGAAGATATACCTTGCAAAAAACATTTTGCTACAGAGAAAAATAAAGCAGTAACGGAAGATATACCTTGCAAAAAATAATTTGAATCAGAGAAGATTACAGCAGTAATCTGTAAGCACAACACAGTAACAAACTGGTAGGCACACCCTGTAATAATGCAGCAGAAAGTATGCCCTGCAACTGCAGTCTGAATCAGAGAAGATTACAGCAGTAAAATGTAAGCAAAAACAGTAACAAACCATTTAAGCCCAAAAGAAAATAATAACACACAGTAAATCTGCCTAGCCAAAAGAAGCCTTAATCATTTTCCTTGCTCAGATAATGTTGTTCCTTGCTCTGTCCTTACAAGCAAACCTAGAAGAAAAGAACTCAGGTGATGCAAGGTGCCTTTGGCAGCAAACCTAGTCTTCCATATAAAAGTGGAAGAAAAAGTTAACACACAAGTGGAGGCAAATACGCTACAGCTAGACTTAAACAGAATGGGAGACTGGACAGAGAGGATTGGTGCACAAACATTAATAGTGAGAAATGCAAGGTGTACAGTGGCCAGTAATGTAGCCACACTTCACAGGTTCTTGGAGGTAATAAGCTAGCAGAAGAAACAACAGATAAGCAGCTTGTGTGGTAATAAACGTGTTTATTACACAAAAAAAGATATTTACCCTAAATCAGAGTCTTACCAATACAGACACTGAAGCTGAGTTTCCCAATACCCCAGAGTATGCAGCTGGTCTCAGAGAGGATACATAATACAGAAAATGATATACCATGATAATAACCATGGTAACTATTACCTTTTCAAGCTTCTAGATACATAAAACAAGCCCTATTTTCTAAAAGTTAGGTGATTCCACAGTGTTATCTAAAGAAATACAAAATGTGTAAAATCAGCTAAATATTAGAACAAAGAAGTCATACAAAATACAAGTATAGGTGCAGTGTTACATAAATCCACACAATGGCATTGCAGGCTATACAATAACTTCTCAGAAGAATATACAAATATACAGAGAACACAGCATGTATTATCAACATGCTACTTGCATTGCAAGTAATATTATAATAGTGATATTCCTGGTAACTTACACTTGTATGGTAAGTACCAATGCCCTAAGTATTAGTGATGATTACATATATATATGTATATATATATATATATATATATATATATGTATGCACTTACACAATGGGTAGGAAATTGCAGCAATATTATTGGCTGAACAGCATCACATGACCGTGTGTATATCAGAGCGTGACCGCACACCTGCACTTTTCCCCCCTCCAAAACAATTTTGATGTTTTATAAGATAGATTAACCACTCTGAAGTGTGTGGTCGCACTTTGATATACGCATGCCTTGGGTGGTTGATGCACTTGGCCTGCAGCCTCGTGCGTAACAATGCACAGCGAGGTGTGCGTATATCAGAGTGTGACCGCACACCTCAGAGTGGTTTATCTATTACATATATAGTGGTGCACAGCGGGTTGCCAATATGAGTGAGGGGACCAAGCCTAACCTTCCCTCCTATGTTGCCTTACTGAAAAGGCAACAATGCTATGGGAAAGTAGTGGGAACAACCTCCATCATTTACAGACCCAATGCACGAGACTTGTAAAGGAAATTGAGTTGCTCACGGTGTTGTTTTAGAGTGTGCTGTAGACAGCAAGAGTAGTATCACGAAGATGATCAAAAACAGTTAAACAATATCAAAACCTTTTTTTGTCCAAGTAATCTGTTTTATCCCCTTCACTCCTGCTCAGATGTCCACCACTCCTTCGGGCTCTCCTAGGGTCCTTTCTGCTTCTGCCATCCCCACTCGAGTCCTGACTCCCCTGCAGGTCCCACATAGCAGCCCTCCCGCAGTATCCCAGTGTTTCCCTTCACTGGGTGGGTCCCCTTCCTCTGAGGGGGAATGCACCAGTGGAGGGGGACACTAGTACTTCATTCTGTTAGGCTGCAGGATGCCACTGGGCACCCATGAGGAACGGCTCCCTGGGGGATGCAGAGGTACTTAGGATCCGGAGGCCATCATCCAGTGAGCACCCAGCCATTTTTCCTTGTTCTGTCGGGGGCAGCATAGTGATGTCATGGCATACACCGATGGCCGCACCTTCCCTGGTTATCATTTGGGCTATGCGTCCTGCACTACTCCCAGCCTCCGCTAGGAGCCAGCAGGTGCTGGACCAGTCCCCTACCCTCCTCCCAGAGAAGAAGAGCTGTCCATGGGATGCTCAATCCTTCTCCCCCCGGCTGGCCCTCCAGTGACCCAAGCTCACTCCCGAACCCAGACGGCTAGTGTGTCACAAGCAGAACAACCACTGTGCCGGCAGGCCGTCTCAAAACCTTTAAAAGTTCATTCTAACCATGTATTGTAGAGTGCATTGCTTAAGTCACCATCATGGATAAGGGTATTAAGGGCTTCTCCAGCTTTGGAGATATTATTGCTGATGTATATTTATTTATTTAGATTTTGTTTACCAGGTAAACCCACTGAGACCAAGGTCCCTTTTTCAGAGGCGACCCGGGGTGAATACACCACCAACTTTACATTAGGTACAGTATACAGCATCAAAAATATATATACAATTTCCATATAAGGTACAGCATACAGCTTCAGAAACAAAAATAATATATATAGTTTGCACAGGAGGTTGTGTAACAATGAGGCAGAGGCAGACAGCATGAAGCAAGTAACAGTAATTCAGAGAAAAAAATGCATTGCCCGGGGGGGGAGTACAGATGTCCAGTGGGTCATTCAAAAAAGAAAAAAAATAACACAGTTTGTAAAGAGTATACAGTAAATAGAGGTTAGTTGGTACACGGGGCACCAGGGATTCTTAGATAGCCACAGTAGGTCATGAGGGGTAGGGAGTTTCTCTAGCGGTTACAGCAGCAGTGGCTCAGTTCCAGGAGGTAGAATTTGAGACCAGCTTTGAAAGAGGAGAGGGAGGGTTTGTCAAGCAGGGAAGAGGGGAGCGAGTTCCAGAAATGGGGGGCGGTGTACTGGAAGGAGCGTTTACCTTGATTAGTGCAGATACGGGGTATGTTCAAGAGTCGACTTGAGGTAGATTGGAGGTTGCGAAGGGGGACTTTAGGAGTAAGCAGGTCACTAAGGTGAGGTGGATGGTGTGTGGAGAGGAGTTTGTAGGAAAGGCAGGCAGGGGAAAAGGATAGTTTAAGCTTGAGTGCTGGCCAGTTAAGGTCCCTAAGAGCTTCGCAGTGGTGCCGCCTAGGGGAGGAGTAGGTTGCAAAGCGAGCAATGCGGTGATAGAAGGTGGAGAGATTGGTTAGCTCAGTCTCCCTGAGGGACTATAATAATGGTGAACCGTAGAGTAAAAAAGGGAGGAGGTTGCAGTTAGCAATGGTTCTACGTGCCTCTCCAGAGAGGGAGTTTCTGAGGCGGTATAGCAAGCCCAGTCTCTGGTGGATAGATTTAGTTAGGATATCTATGTGAGGTTTGAAGGTTAGCTCCTGGTCGAGGGTAACCCCAAGATACTTAAAATGGTCAGTGACCTCAACACGCATGCCTCGAGCTGATGTTATGAGGAGAAGACCACAATGGTCTTTGCCCAGTTGCCGGGTCCCGAAGAGGACAGCTTTTGTCTTGTCCTCATTTAGCTTGAGATGGTTGGCAGTTAACCATGTTTCGAGTTTTGCCAGGCAGGCTTGAAGTTCAGTTGCGATAACGGAGGATTGGGGGGCACTGTGATAGATTACAGTATCATCAGCGTAGAGCAGTAGATTGCTGGGAGCACACACCTCAGCTATGTCGCTGACAAACAGTGAGAACAGCAGGGGTCCTAGTATGGAGCCCTGGGGTACCCCAGCAATCACTGGTCTGGGGCTTGAGTGGGCGCCTTGCCAGCGTACTGTCTGAGTTCTGTTAGCCAGGTAGCTAGTGGCCCAGGAGAGAGAGAGCTGAGCCAGGCCAAGCCTTTGAAGCTTTGAGAGGAACAGCTGCCCATGTCAAAGGCCTTGGAGAGGTCGATGAAAAGCACCCCCGTAGGGGTGTCCTGGTCCATGGCGTTGAGTATATCGGTTGTCAATCTGACTAGGGCAGTGTCCGTGCCATGATCTTTCCAAAAACCATGCTGGACCTTTGAGAGGAGTAGATGCTGTTCCAGATAGGATTGCAGCTGGTCATAGACTATTCTTTCAAGGATTTTTCCCAGATGGCAGAGGAGGGAGATAGGCCTATAATTCTCCACCCTATCCCGGGTTCCTTTTTTATGGATTGGAACTATGGTGGCGCTTTTCCATATACTGGGCACGGACCCTTCCTAAAGGGATCGGTTAATGAGTAGGCTACAGGCTAGGCAATGGCTGGTGCCGCAGTCCGCAGTAGGCGAGGTTCAAGCTGATCATTACCAGTAGATGATTCAGGGTTGATTTTGCAGAATAGTGGTAGCACTGTGCAGGGGTCCACAAGTTTCAGGTGGAATAAAGGACGAGAGAGCTCTGTGTCAAGGTGGGTGGGAGGAGGCTGTCCCGGCATGGATGGGGAGCAGGCAGGAGAATAGGAAAAGGAAGCACAGAACGCTTCAGCCACCTTTGTGGGGTCATCAGTTGGAGTGTTTCCTGCTAAGATCATGGCACTTTGTTCCTGAACGCGACCCTTCAGGATGGAGTTTATGTGGCCCCAGAACTTCTTGGGGTCACTTAGGTTGCCCACTTGGAGGTCTCAGAGGTATTTAGATTTGGCCAGTTTTGTGGCCTGTTTACACTTGTTGTGTAAGCCCCAGTAGTTCTCCCAGTCAGATGTTGTGCCAGAGGATTTGAAGAGTCCCCCATGCCCTGTCCCGGAGCCGCATGGTGTGTTTTAGCTCTGGGTATAGCCATTTATGGTACTTGCCCTGAACCCTTAGTTTCTTCTGGGGGACATGACAGTTTACTATGCTCAGGAACATCTGGGAAAAGTATTCGAGGGCCGAGTCTATAGTGGGAAGGGAGACGATAGGCCCCCAGTCCGCCTTTGAGAGGTCAGCGCAGAGGCTTGCTGGTGCAAATCTGCTGTAGTTTCTTGCAACAATCAGCCTGGCAGCTGGCCTGGGAGGTTTATTGGACCAGATGCAGTAGATGGGGCAGTGGTCGCTCAAGGAGTCTGCCATAATTCCGGCAGACAGTATCCGAGCAGGGTTGGAGGTAAGTGCCCAGTCAAGGAGCGAATGGTTGCCAGTCTTCGCGTTATGCCTGGTTGGCATGTTGATCACCTGGGTAAGAGATGCATCCAGCAGGAGGCTTTTTGCTCGGGAGGAGTTAGGGGCGAGCCAGTTAAGGTTGAAATCCCCTAGAGGATTTTCTCCCCTGGGGGGAGTTGTAAGATGACACTGGTAAGAGATTCAAGGGAGGGGGTAGCAGATTGAGTTGGGAGATAAGCACATCTGATACAGAGTGGCTTTGTACCTCCAAGGACAAGTTTGAGAAATAGTACCTCAGCCAGAGTTTCGTCTTCCACTTGTATGTCAATCAGGGTGGCATCTAAGGGGGATTTTAGATAGAATAGGACTCCCCCCTTTTTTAAGAGTCTGTCCCTTCATACGGCTTGATATCCTGACAGTTCAACCTCATGAGGGAGGATGTCAGGCTTTAGCCAAGTCACAGTCACCGCCAAGATATCCGGCTTGTAGAGTTGGGTCCAGGCCTCCAGGTCTGTCACCTTGTGCCGCAGGCTCCCTATGTTCATGTGGACCAGTCTGAGCCCCCCGGAGTTAGTCCAGGAGGGGGTAGTAGGGTCACTGAGTACGCAGTTTGGGGAGAAAGGGCCTGGGTTGGGTTCGATATCACCCCCGCGCAGTAGTAGAGTGCTGGGCAGAGGGCCTGCAAATATGGGGGGGGGTTGTGGCAGGAGAGGGCAAGAGGTTGGATCAACAGCATTATTGGAAGGAGCGTCGCCGTCCTAATGGGGCCAGTCCATTCAAGGGTATTTATATCAATGAGTGAGGTATCCCAGGAGGGGGAGGGATGCATTGTAGGGGTATTTGCAGAGCTGTGGGGTGCAGGGGAACAGAGAGGATGGGAGAAGAGGTTGCAAAGGTTAGCAGCACCTAATGTAGCTGCTTCATCTCTACAGAAACAGGTTGGAGGGAAGGGGATAAAGAGAGCGGCCTCTAGTGGGTAAAGGTGATAACCTGCATATGGAAAAGTGAGCTGATAGGATCTGAAGCTCACGTGACTATTCCTATATATACAGATGCTCACCAAGGGCGGTGGTGGGGAGCCAGCGTGCAATGCCGGCGGGGCCTCACTACAGAGGAAGGCAGCAGTCGACTGGAGATGCGGTCCATCCAGGCACAAATGCCTGGAGCCTGATGGAAAAAGTACCTGGTTTGCCGAGGGGCGCGGGTCAGCCCTGTTGATTTCAAGAATGCTGCAGGTATTGTTTTCTTTGGGAGGGTCTCAGCCCTCACGACCTCCGTGTCTCCGGGTGTGGGGTGGTCCCGTAGAAGCATTCCGCAGTGGGAGAGTAGCACTACCAGTGCCTCACGATCTCCCTGGGGGTCTGTATGTTGCCTGAGGAGAAGATGGAGAGAGGGTGAGTTTAAGTAAGGCTCAGAAAAGGGGATTAAGTTGCTTTTAGGTATCAAGTTGCCAGACATAGGCTGATTGGTCACTGGGTGTAGCTTGTGAGACTCAACCATGTTAAAGGCAGCACAGTATGTGGGTGCAAGCAAAAAGATAGCTACCTGAGGCCCGAGTTAACCATTTGCTGCTGGCAAAAACATCTGAAAACCCACTAATTATTGTAATACACAGCAGAGGTAGAGCAAAAACTTTAAAAGGGTAGAAATAAGCAGACAGTCATATAGACAAGAATTTTGGTTCCCATTAATGAATTAACTTTTTACCTTCTATAAATTTTTTTTTTTTTTATTCTCTTAAGGTAACAGTCGACATACTCTAAAAGTACAGGGGCTATGCAGGTAGGCAATTAAGGTAACAGTCAAAATAGAGTGAGAAGGTAGGCTTGGGAGGCAAAAAGAAGGAAGCAAATAAACTATCTCCACTGCTACGCCGATGATTTGAAAAAGGCGCCAAAATTATCCCAAGTCCTTTGTCCTCACTACAGAGGAAGGCAGCAGTCGAGTGGAGATGCGGTCCACCCAGGCACAAATGCCTGGAGCCTGATGGAAAAAGTACCTGGTTTGCCGAGGGGCGTGAGTCAGCCCCGTTGATTTCAAGAATGCTGCAGGTATTGGTTTCTTTGGGAGGGTCTCGGCTCTTGCGACCTCTGTGTCTCCGGGCATGGGGGGGTCCCATAGAAGCGTTCCGCAGTGGGAGAGTAGCACTACCAGCGCCTCACGATCTCCCTGGGGGTCTGTATGTTGCCTGGTTTGCTGAGGGGTGCGGGTCAGCCCCATTGATTTCAAGAATGCTGCAGGTATTGGTTTCTTTGGGAGAGTCTCGGCCCTCACGACCTCCGTGTCTCCGGGCATGGGGGGGGGGTCCCGTAGGTGGTGGGTATCCGTTCTATCTAAAAGTGTCATAAGAGACAGAGTCAGGGGATCTATGTAGACATTAAAAATAGGTAAATATTGAGATTGAGCAAGTAAATACTAAGGGTCAGTATCAGTAACATCTGGTTCTGGGATGGGAACAGGAGTAATCACTGTGTGACCAATCACAGTAGTTTGATGAGGAATAAAACAGAAGTTAGGATACTTTATTTCACAGGACGTAGACCCATAGGAGAAAGACTTGTGGTTAATTACTACACAGTACTGCCCATCAGAGTTGTATGACACCCTCATTGTAGGGATCCTCCATTTCTGTAGATGAATTGGGCAGGTGAAAGTTTGATTTGTGAAACTTGTAGTGAAACGATGAACCTCTTCTGCATAGTTGTGGTAAAGGCATCCAGTGTTGCCCACTGATGATGACGTAGTCAAAGATGAAGATGCTGTTGCCCCAGGGGTACCAGTTTCATTTGATGCAATATGAGAGTCCAAAGTAAAAGACCAGTCAGTGCTGTCTGGTGAGTAGCCACAAACAGGCTTGATGACATTGAACATAGTCACAGTGACACAAGTAGTGGTAGCCTTTTTGGCACAACAGTCAGTATGAGGTGCCAACCAAGCATCAAGGGTGGGGTTGAGGACTAGAAGAGGTGAAAGGTCTATCCTCTCTTGGAAGATGTCCTCATGGAGATGCCCAATGGAGTGAATAGAGGCCAGTCTGTCAAAAATTGCAGTCTCTGGATCAAAGCGTGGAAAGAAAACAGTAAAGGTGATGAACATGGTGTCATGGATGGTGCAGCGATTAGCTGTGTAGCATGGGCCTCTGCTGGGATGATGTGTGACATAAACTAGATTTCTAGCAGTGGACATAGGGATGTCAACAGACCTAGACATACTCATTGTAATACAAGCAGTAGACATGCAATGTGGACAATACCATTTAGCTAGTCTACCATGAATAATATCTAGAATATGTCCAGATTCCAGATCCTGGAAGAGATTATTAGTAGTAGTTGTGACATAAGAGCCATAAGCCGAGCATAAAAGTTTCCTGACAATATATTGCTTGTCTGCCTCCTTGTTATTTTGGAAAACAAGTTTATTAATTTTATTCTTAGTGTTATTAAAACTCTTAGCAATGTCATGAATGTTAAAAACCGTGTATCTCCCTTCCAGACTAAGCCCATCTACACCATGCAATAAGGGTGGTAAAACATCATTCTTCATGCCAGTCTGGAATTTAACTGTTTGGCTTTTGATAGTAGCAATGTCTGCGCTGTTCCAGATGGACATGCCAGATCCAAAGAGCCCGGATATGGTGCCAGCTGCACCAGTGACATCAGCAGAGGCATGCCTTCTATGTCAGGAGGAAGTTTTCTTATTCCTGGAGTCAGGTCTGGGCCTGAATAAACCTAAGTGTTCAATGGTATGTAAACCAGAAAGCACTAGAAGGAAGGAGCTGCTGGTATAACTAAACTTCTTTACTGGGACTAAGAACTAAAACTCTTGTATGGGGACCTTCAATTTAGGGTAAAAAAAAGTGTGTTTGTCAGAGTTAGTTGAAGTGAATTGTTATCTGTGTATCTGTTATCTGTGTAGCTATCTATGTGCTTGTCACAGGTGGCTGAAGGGAACTGTTATCTGTGAAATTACCTAAGTGTAGAAAGATTTACAAAGTATGGGAAGTTATCTAGGTGCTTGTCACAGGTGGCTGAAGGGAATTGTTATCTGTGAAATTACGTAAGTGTAGAAAGATTTACAAAGTAGGGGAAGATATTTGGTGCTTGTCACAGGTGGCCAAAGGGAATTGTTATCTGTGAAATTAACTAAGTGTAGAAAGATTTACAAAGTAGGGGAAGTTATCTAGGTGCTTGTCACAGGTGGCTGAAGGGAATTGTTATCCATGAAATTAATTAAGTGTAGAAAGATTCACAAAGTAGGGGGAGTGGCTTAGTTAGAAGGAGCCAGGTTAAAACCAGATTTAAACACTGCCCTAGATAGCTTCTGGCAGAGCACCAGGAGGAAGGAGCTGCTGGTATAACTAAACTTATCTACTGGGACTAAGAACTAGAACTCTTGTACTGGGACCTTCAATTTAGGGTAAAAAAAGTTAGTGTGTTTGTCAGAGCTAGTTGAAGTGAATTGTTATCTGTGTATCTGTTATCTGTGTAGTTATCTAGGTGCTTGTCACAGGTGGCTGAAGGGAATTGTTATCTGTGAAATTAACTAAGTGTAGAAAGATTTACAAAGTAGGGGAAGTTATCTAAGTGCTTGTCACAGGTGGCTGAAGGGAATTGTTATCTGTTAAATTAACTAAGTGTAGAAAGATTTGCAAATAGGGGGAGTGGCTTAGCTAGAAGGAACCAGGTAAAAACCAGATTTAAACACTGCCCTAGATAGCTTCTGGCAGAGCACCAGGAGGAAGGAGCTGCTGGTATAACTAAACTTCTCTACTGGGACTATATTGCCCTCCTTTCCCCACCCAAAGGCAGTTCTACTTTTATAGGAACAGGATTTGACTGACAACAGGAACTTCCTGTTTGGGAGCAGGGAGTGAGTGATCACAGAGCCACCAAAGACTCACCATCCTAGAAGGGCAAGAGTAGCTCTCCTTCCCCCCAGCTGCTGGAGGTCTGACTCTGAGCAAGTAAGGAGACTACTGAGAAATATAGGAACTTCTTGTCTCAGAACAAGAAGCACAGGAGCTAAAAGGGCACAGAGGCAGTAAGTAATTAGGGAGAGAAAAAAAAGAAATAAACAAACAGAGGAAAGAGTAAGTATTCCAAACAACACTTAGGGGTCCAGAAATAAGACATGATGGGAGTGGTGCAGTGCAGTGGCTGTGGAGCAGCAGTCTTCCGAGAGATGTTCTGGAGGATGCAGTGTTGTCCCATCTGCAGGCACCTCTCTGGGCTGAGGGAAGAGGTTGCTCATATCCAGGAAGAGTTGGCCAGCATTTGTGGGACCTCCTCTCCCACCCAGGGACCACCAGAGTCACTGCCATTGCCTCAGAGGTTGGCAAGAAAGAGGAGTGGTTGGACCACAGTGGGCTCAGGGAGGGTGAGGGTGGAGGAACAGAGGTGCATCCCTCCAGTTGTACCTCTCCACAATTTCTATGCTATTCTGGAAAAGTGTGGCTCCTCTATGGAGACACCCATAGTGGAGAGCAAGGAGGATGCTGGGAACCTCCACAAAGGAGACCCACAGGAGGGTGGCATAGGACCCCACAGGGGAAGAAAACAACTCCTGGTGGGGGACTACATTGTTATGAAGGTAGAACTGGGGGAGGAAGGGGAGAGGGAGGTAAGGTGCCTGCCTGGCGCCATGGCTTGGAGGGACAGGGAGCGAATCCTCAGGATCACAGGAGCAGCTGCACAGGGGAGGGAGCTGAATGTCATTGTCCACCTAGGGACAAATGACCTGGCTAAGAAAGGGATCAGAGCAGTGCAAGAAGCATTTATAGAGATGGGGAGGGGCCTTAGACAAATAGCACACACGGTAACCTTCTCTGAGGTGCTGCCTGTCTATGGCATGGGTGAGACTAGGGTGTTCCACACCATGGGATTCAATCAGTGGCTGAAAAACTGGTGCAGAGCCCAGGAATTTGGCTTCATTGGGGAATGGGGGTCCATCTGGAGGGATGCAGGCCTATACTGGTGTGATAGTCTGCATCTGTCCAGGAGGGGAACCACAATACTAGGTGATAGGTTTAAATGCTTCATTGGCAAGCATTTAAACTAGCCAAGGGGGAGGCACTGGAGAGGAGCAGGAAAATCCTAGCCTGCCCCAAAAAATCAGGGTACTAAGTGAGCTAGACATCAACATAGAGATGTCGATAGGGAGAAGCACAGGGGTAAATGGAGAAAGTGACAAACACAATAAGGACAGGGATGGGGCAAAAAGGGGAAAAGCCATCAAGAAATGGTGGGTAATGAGTACCAACACCCATAGTCTGGGCAACAAGCTCCCTGAACTGATGGCCTTGATGGAAGAGGGATGCCTGGATATCGTAGCAGTCACAGAAACATGGTACAGAGAGAACCATGACTGGGATGTTAGCATACCAGGGTACCCAACTTACAGGAGAGATTGGGAGGGGAGAAGAGGGGGCGGAGTAGCTCTCTATGTAAGGGAAGAGATAAAAGCAACTGAACAAAAGAGTAAACAGGGAGGAGAGGAGGCACTGTGGGTCACCTTAGAGACTGTAAATGGCTCCACAATCCACACTGGGGTTGTATACAGACCCCCATGTCAGGGGGAGGGAATGGACAAGGATATGATAGAAGGCATACTTAGGATGGCAGAGAAAGGGGAGATACTGTCGATGGGGGACCTTAATATGTCAGATGTTAACTGGAGCACCTTTGCTGCAGCCACATCCAAAAGCATGGCCATTCTCGATGCCCTTCAGGTGGCATGCCTCAGACAGCTAGTTTTGGAACCTACTTATGAGGGAGCAATCTTAGACCTCGTACTCTCAAATGGGGACAGTGAGAGGATCTCAGATCTAGAAGTGGATAGCCATTTGGGAACAAGTGACCACCAAACAGTGTGGTTCACAATAAACTCAGCCACAGAGTCAAGCCAGACAAAAGTGAGGGTTCTGGACTTCAGGAGGGCTGACTTGGGCAAGATGGGAGAGTGCCTTAGGAAATCTCTAGGAAACAGGCTAGAAGGAGGGGTGGGGCAACAATGGGGAAATATCAGAACTACCATCACAGAGGCAACAAGCCTTTGTGTGAAGCAAATAAAAAATCAAAATGAAAGAAAAAAACACTATGGTTCTCAAAAGAGGTGGCAATGAAGGTTAGGGAAAAAAGATAGCATTTAGGAAGTATAGGGAAACACGGAAGGAACAGGACAGAGAACTGTACCAGTAAAGGAAGAAGGAAGCAGGGAGGGTAGTCAGAATAGCAAAGGCCCAAACTGAGGAAAAGATAGCCAACTTGGTTAAGAAGGGGGGTAAAAGCTTTTATAGGTATATCAGGGAGTGTAGAAAGAAAAAGAGAGGGATAGTGAGGCTGAATAGAATGGATGGTGGGTGGGCAGAGAGGGACAGTGAAAAAGCCGGGATACTGAATGAATACCTCTGTTCAGTATTCACAAAAGAGGAGGTGGGGAAGGTGCCTAATCCAATTAACAGAAGCAGTCTGGAGGGAGGGTCGATCCCAGTCATTTCACAGAAGAAAGGGTTCTGAAAGAACTCCTAAAACTGAAGGTGGACAAAGTAATGGGGCCAGATGGAATTCACCCTAGCATTCTAAAAGAATTAAGCAGAAAACTAGTGACACCACTGACTATCCTTTTTAACAAATCATGGGAGGATGGTGTGGTACCTGAGGACTGGAGGAAGGCAGATGTGATTCCCCTTCACAAAACTGGTACCAAGACAGAGGCAGGAAACTACAGACCTGTCAGTTTGACCTCTGTGGTAGGGAAAGTGATGGAATCACTTCTAAAGGAAGGAATTGTTGAGTACTTAGAGGCCAGTGGGGCACAGGACCCAAGGCAAAATGAGTTCACAGTGGGAAGGTCATGTCAGATGAATCTAGTTGATTTCTTTGAATGGGTGACCAAAGTAGTAGACCACACAAAAGATTAATAGTCAAATTAACCAGCCTGGGAGTGGGTCCCAGGGTGGTAGCCTGGGTAAAACACTGGCTGGACAACAAGACACAGAAAGTAATTGTAAATGGAGTCCACTCTGAAGAAAGAGGGGTTACTAGTGGGGTACCACAGGGTTCAGTACTGGGTCCAGTTCTTTTTAGTATCTTTATAAGTGACATTGCAGAGGGACTGGAAGGAAAAGTATGCCTCTTTGCAGATAACACAAAGATCTGCAAGAGGGTTGATACACAAGGAGGCATGGAAAGGATGAGAAGGGACTTGGCAAGGTTATAGGAATGGTCAGAAGTATGGCAGCTTGGATTCAATGCAAAGAAGTGCAAAATAATACACCTGGGAAACAAAAACCCAGGGGACGATTACAAAATGGGGGAAGGGGGAGGTAGTAGCAACAACAAAAATTGAAAAGGGACCTGGGGTAATCATATCAGATGACCTTAAGGTTGGCAAGCAATGTGAGAAGGTGGTAGGGAGGGCTGGGGGGATATTTGGATGTATAGGGAGAGGCATCACCAGCAGAAAACAGGAAGTAGTTATCCCCTGTACAGACAGTTGGTGAGAGCCCAACTGGAGTACTGCATCAAGTTCTGGAGACCCAATTTCCACATGTACATAGACAGGATGGAGGCAGTTCAGAGGAGGGCAACTAAAATGGTGCAGGGTATTCAAGAGAAGGCATACGAGGAGAGAGAGACTAAAGGAGCTTAAGATGTATACCCTTGAGGAAAGGAGGGAGAGGGGGAAATGATAGAAACATTTAAGTACCTCAGTGGAATCAACAAAGTCCAAGAGGGTAGCATCTTTCAGAAAAAGAGATGTGCAAGAACAAGGGAACACAATTTGAAGATAGAGAGGAGACGGCTCAGGGGCAATGTGAGGAAGTATTTTTTCACAGAGAGGGTGGTGGATGCATGGAACCGCCTTCCTGAGGAGGTTGTAGGGTCTAAAACTGTGGGAGAATTCAAGAATGCATGGGACAGACATAAGGCAATTTTTGTGGGGGGTAGGAAGAAATAGGGTGTTGGTTAAATAGGATCTGCATCTTATCCTCTAGGTAGGGAAATGAGCAAACTAGGTGGGCCAAGCAGTCCTTATCTGCCATCAAAGTATATGTTTCTGTGTTTCCTTGTAACCAGTCATGTGATCTTGTGTGCATGTCTGGTATGCTGCAAGACTGTTTAATAACATAGTGCTGAAAAACCTAGGAGTGCTAGCTTTAGAACACATGCCAAATTCAGCTATATTTCAATGGGTGAGATTAAAAATAACAGGAATGTGCATGTACTGCACGTTGTTCACAAATGTACCTGAGAGTGAGATGGCAGTAAGACCACTATGTGGACCAGGTTCTTATGTGGGACAATCAGTAAGTTCTGCTTCACTAGGTGGTACTACAGACAAAAACATAGCCACTGTGGCCATGTAATTACAAACACAATAGTCTCTTGCGGAGTCTTCTGGGTATTTATCACAGAAGGTAGGATCAATCAAAGCAGTAACATTATGTAAACTAGAGTGTCTATAATTAGCTTGGTGAAAGAACAGGGTACCTTTTGGGGTGATACTAGTATTGGGCCAGCCTTGGAAAGTGCCTTTGTAAAGGCGGGCAGCAGGAAGGGTCTGTCCATGACTATCAGTTTGCCACTCAATTTGGAGGAACGATTTACCAGATGCCACAACCATGGCGGTCAGGTAGGCATCTGTGCCTTCCTGAACAGTGATCATTTTGTTGGGAATATCTATGCTGACTCCTTCAGGGATGGTAGTGGGTTTGTATTGTGGGGTCATATGTCTTCGTTCAGAAGAATGATCAAGAAGTGGAATGAGTTGCCTTAGACGTTTGTTATAGTTGGATATAGTGTTCATATCCCTGCCATGGACAGAGGGGAGTGCTCATAGGAGGAGGATCAAGTGCAAGATAGCCATCTTGTGTATAATACCTGTAAGGAAGAAAGGAAAGGTCAGTAGGTACTATTCCACCCAATGGGGTTAGGAAAAGTAATTATTTTCCTTTGTATAACTTGAGCTGGTTAGCATGCAGCCATTCATCAGTAGGTTTCTTCTGTTGGATTAGTCTAACTTGGTAGACTGCTGGACTGAGTTTGTTGATGATGGGGTAGGGTCCCTCTCACTTATTGGAGAAGGGGTGTGTGAGGTGCACACATCTGAGTACCATTACGTGATCTCCGACTTGCCAAGTCACCTCTTGTGCATTTTTGTCAAAGTGAATCTTGGATTGCTGCTGGGCCTTGCCCATATGATGTGCAGCATACAAGTGGGTCTTGATGATGTCATCTCTTAGTTTTGCCACTTAAGTGTCCACAGACACTGTCTGCAGTGGGTGTGTTCAGATCAATCAACAGGTGCACAGGTAATCTCATGGTTCCACCAGTCATCACCTCAAAGGGTGTTAACTGGGTGGTGGCTGAAGGAGTCTCCCTGATTGCCATAAGGAGTAAAGGCAAAAGGGAATCCCAATCCTTGGGATTATCTTTGATGAATTTGGATAATAGTTGCTTAATCCATCTTTTGGCTGTTTCTACCTGGCATGAAGATTGTGGGTGATAGGGAATGTGGAACTTCTGGTGTACACCAAGAAGTTTGATTATTTCTTGCATCAAATCACCTGTAATGTTGGTTCCTTTGTTAGAGTCTACCTTCAGAGGTAGGCCCCACCTGGAGAACAATTGTTCTACCAGGACTTTTGCAGTCGCCTTTGCTGTGCATTGTCGAGTGGGGAAAGCCTTGACCCATTTGGAGAACAGATCAGTGACCATAACAGCGTTGTTCCTGCTGGTTGTGGTCAAAGGGCCAATGAAGTCAATTTGGATGGCATGCCAGGGCCCGGATTGTCTCTGGGGAAGTAATTTAGCATTTCTTTTGTTTGGGGCAGGATTGTTCTGTGCACAGATCAGACAGTCATTGATGTAATGTTTGACATCCCTGGTAATGCCAGGCCACCAACCTACAGACTTCAGTCTCTGAACTGTATTTTCTACCCCTGGTGTCCACCAGTTGGGGTGTCGAGGACCTGATGAATTAACTCAGATCGCAGTGACTCAGGAACTATCCACAACCTGTAATTCAGGTTGTCGAGTTGATACCATATCAACTTGTTATCATGTGACAGGTGCAATTTGTCTGCATGTCTCTTGTAGGGGTTATTGGTTGGCAGCTCTTGTTCAGTTCCTTTATCTAGGAATCTGAACACTTCTTTCAGCTGAGGATCAGATTTCTGTGCTATGGACAAATCCAATGGCACAAAAGGTTCAGGTTTCTTCTTTTTCATGGCGGCTATCTGTATAGCCACCAGAGCTACAGGGTGAGCCATATTCCACATGTTCCCCCCCCCAAGCACCCTCTTTGGCAAGAGTGTCTGCCTGATCATTGAAACAGTGGATCAGACTTGGAATGGGCCTTCACTTTGTGTATGAATAGCTTATGCTTCAACTATTGAGCCAAAGTACGGATATACACAAAAGAGCGAACTGTAAGAGACAGTGGACTGTGATGTGGGTGCCTGTATTACAGCGCCATCCAAAACGGTGTCTCATTATGGATGAAATCCCAAATGGCGATGGGTAGGGTAGGGCGACCAGATGTGGGGGGTGGCGAGTCTGGTGACAGGATGTCACCATGTGTACATGCATGCGGGATGGGGAGCGAGCATGGTCAGCATGGGCTGGGAGGGGGTGGAGGGGATGTAGGAGGTGGTGCTGCGGTGGGTTGCCAGGCTGCACTGTGGCATTGGGAGTTGGTCTGTGGTTGCGGTGGGTGAGGTACTATGTTTGGGTCTGGGCGCTGGTGCAATTTTATTGTGCCCGGCCCGAAAATGTATTTTTTCATGCTTTCACCTCCCTCGAAGCTGAGAATCATTTCGATGTGGGGGTGTAGAGGGGTGGTGTGGGGGGTGCGCAGCCCCCCCACAGAAAGTATGAAACCTAAGTCCCCAGTGCCATTCTTCCATGCGCTGAGGATGCTAGAGCAGCGAAAATGATTTCACCACTCTGACGTTGCAGTAACGCGGCTTACCATTTGGCAGTTGCCGTTATCACATAGAACCTACTTGACAGGTGTGCCATCAGAAGATGTGAGGGTGTTCTGTCAAAATGGTAGGAATTCAGTTAATGAGCAACAGACTCAGTTGGAGTCTATGAAAATAATGGTATCTGTGGTACTGTGATGTAGTAGTTCAAGGGCATAAGCCACAGCTGCCAGTTCTGCATACTGGGAGGATGTAACACTGCAGTGTTCAGACACATGAACAGTGTTATAATTAGGATACATGATGAGCACTCCAAATACAGCTATCTGTTCTCCTTGGTGATATGAAGCAGAGCCATCAGTAAAGACATGACACAGGGAAGTATCAGCAAGGAGTTTTTGAGTAGCAGGAAGGAAGGGTCCTAGATCAGGGAGCTCACGAGGTTGGAGTGAACAGTCATGTGGGGCTTCTTAGTACAGGAGGCCATGGGCCAGGATTGAGGGCATTTTGGCAGTGTGGACCTATATGTCACAGTCCTGGAGAAGAAGATGCCAGTAAATCAGTCTGGTATTAGACACTGAACCATCCTTAACTCTGTCTGACAACAGAAAATTTGTGGGGGTATGATTAGTGTACAAAATGATAAGTGAATACCCAATGAGGTATAAGAAATGCTTCACAGCCCAGTAGATAGCCAGAAGGTGTTTTTCACAAAGACTGTACTTCTGTTTTACTGGGGATAATATCTGTTGAAGCATAGGCAATAGGTCTCAAAATGTCATTCACCTTCTGAGAAGTACTGCAGACATGGCAATGTCTGAATAGCAGTTTCCAGATGGAAGGGCAAAGCTGGATTGGTGTTAACTAGTGCTGGAGCAGAGGCCAAGGCCTGTTTCAAAAGAGTCACAACATTAGTGTGACTAGGACCCCAAGTCCAGGGGATATCCTTTCTCAGGAGCTGATACAGAGGGGTGGCCCTTTGTGCAAAATCACAAGTAAAGTCCCTGAAATAGTTGACCATTCCCAGGAAATGTCTGAGTGTTGCCACACTGGTGGGGAGTGGCAAATCTTGTAGGCCTTGGATCTTCTTCTAGGTTGGGCTCCTGCCTTGCTCTGTAATACACAGGCCCAGAAAGATAACTTCTTTCGGGCACACTTGTGCTTTTGCGGGGTTGCACTTTAGACTTGTTCTCTGTAAGAGAGCCAGTAACTCATCAAGCAGGTTAAGATGTTGCTCCTTAGTGGTAGTTGCTAAGAGAAGGTCATCTACATACTGCAGAAGGGATTGTGGGGCACAGAAACCCTGCAAGGCATCCATCATGTGTAGATGGAAAAAGGAGGTGCTGTTGTGAAAGCCCTGTGGGAGTCAGGTCCAGGTGTACTGATGACCCTCAAAGGTGAAAGCAAACTTATGTTGGCTTTCCTGAGCCAGTGGCAAAAACCAAAATCTATTGAAGATGTCAAGGGCACTAAACCACTTACAATCTAGTGTTAGCAATTTGAGCACATCAGGTGCTGAAACTACTGTAGGGGAGCAGCTATGAGTGACTTGGTTTAGTCTCCTGTAGTTAATAGTGAGTCTCCAAGAATTATTGGGCTTTTTCACAGGCCAACTAGGGGAGTTGACAGTCAAGACACAAGGCCTGATCACACCTTGCTGGAGGAGTGACTGGATAGTTTCTCTGAGTGATGGTAAGGCATCTGCAGGGAAAGGATATTGCCCTTTGCCTGTCATGGTCAGGGCCTGAGATTTTGATGCTGGCCTGCATTCTGCCACAGTCATGCTTGCATGCTGCAAAAATGTCAGTGTGGTTCTGCAGGATGAGTAACAGTTGTTTGAAGAACTCATGTGTCTTTAATAGAGCTATGACATCATATTCCTTGTCATTGACCACAATGGTGACAACCACATGGGACTCAGGAATCATGACGGTATGGTATTTTCTTCTGATTTGGATCAAGAGCCAATTGGCTAAGTCTACCACACAACCATGTAGTTCTAGGAAATCCATTCCTAGGATACCAGCATGATGATGTAATACCATGAGGTCAAAAGTATGATTTGTGTTGAGGGTACCCAACATCACGGAGAGTGCAATAGAGCAGTAGGTAGGCACTCTAGTGCCATCCACACCTTGAGCATTGGTCCTCCATCTGATGGACCAAGAGGAATTTGCTGGATCCCTCATCATGTAGTGCAGACACAGCCATGCCTGTATCAAGTAATAGAACAATTTGATGGGCCCCGACGGTGGCTTTGGTGCAAGACCTTTCATTTGTGTCAATAAAAATATTGTTCAGGAAGAAATAGGCTGTTGGTTAACTAGGATTTGCAGCTTATCCTGTAGGTAGGGAAATGGACAGACTAGGTGGGCCAAGCGGTCCTTATCTGCTGTCAAAGTCTCTATGTTTCTATGTTCACAATCCAGATTGGGGCCTGTAATTGTCAATCTGAACTATTGCTGCTGTCTTTAAGTGGTTCCTGAAAACACAAGTCAGCAGGGTCTTGTCTGGCCTCCTTCAGATCCTGCATAGGATACAGGGTAACTGGAGTGTTAGTGGTAGTGGCTGCAATGGACAAAGCCTCAGGATTTGGGCCTGTAGCAGTCAAGCCAGAGGAGGTTCTTGTATCTCCTTGGCCTAGCAGGGACTGGGTTACTGGAGCCAATGCTTCAACATTCTGTTTTGGGATGGCCTTTGGCCACTGACTGAACCTTCTTAAGAAGTGTACAGAGGCTGTTATTCTCCACCTCTACATCTCAGTAGAAGGGGCCTTGTTGATAGTTTCGATTGACCCAATTGTCATTCTGATTGGAATTAGGGTTATTCCAGTTTCTTTATCTGTTCCTATTTCTGTTGGGGATCCCCCCCCATCTTATAGTTCTGTTTCTCATTGGAGGGCACGTCCTTGTTGTCCTGGGCCTTGCCCTCCATGGTGTAGTGGGTTGTAGGCTCACTGGTAGATTGTACCGCAGCCACCTTGGCTTTTGAGCCAGAATTCTGATCTTGGAGGTACAGCTGGTAGACATGTTCTGTCTTTCAGAGAATCTCTGAATATTTGTTGGTTCTGGGGAAAACCATGGGCTCAAAGGAAAACCATGGACTTAACCTTGTCAAGCACAACCAGAATCATGTTTCGAATAAACATGGTCTTGTATTCAGTTTGGTCAGTGTCTGCATCCTCCTGCAAAAGCAGCTTGCCAGTATGGTAGGTCAGCCACAACCTCTGGTAGTGTGTAGCTGGACTTTCCTTGGCATACAGTTTGACAGGATGGGCCAACACCACTCCGACTATGCCTGGGAAGTGTGCGGCAATGAGTTCCACAGTGATGTCATCAAAAGTTGCATTTGTGGCTTGGTGAACATCCTCTGAAAGTTTCTACCAGAGGCTAGGGTCTACAGTCTGCCAGAGAACCTGTACCTGGTAGGCCGCTGGTAGACTGAGCATCTCACATTTGGAACAAACTTTTTCCAAATGACTGCTAAGGTTGTCATTGGGGGTCATGCGGTCTATACTGTCAATGATCTGCTGTACAGAGTGGGCCATCTGAAGGACATTAGTCTGAATTATGGGAAGTGGATCAGGAAAAAGGTTCTGGGCATGTGTGCCGCAAAGGACGGTCTCCACTGCGGCTTCAGCCATACAGCGAACAAGAGACTTCTGAGTAGTGGTTTCCTTCAACATGTTTTCCATGTGATCCTGGAAGATCTGCTTTTGTTCCTCAGTCATCTCTGTCCTAGTGAGAGCTGCCTCAATCATTTGAGCGATCTCCTGCTTGTCCTCCTTTTTCAGGATGGCAATTGGAGAGGCTAGGCCTTGACCTCCCCTATCATCGGGGTCACCATCTTGGCATCACACATGATACTCATCATATCTCTCATGATCTGGCTTCACAATAGGATAGTGTAGGGTGCCACCATCTTGTGGATGGTGGGGTTGGGAAGTGCCATATTGAAGGCATGGTAGGGCACCATCTTGGCTGCTGTCATTGCCAGAATCATCATCACCAGATGATGTGAGATTGATGGGCATGTAATGGAAGCCCCCCATCACTTTGAAGTGACCAGCCAACACCTCTCACTGATGATGCAGCTTTGCCATCTTTGCTCTACACTGAGTGTGACTAACTTTTGCATTGTTCTACCCAACACCTTTTGCAACCTCTTTCTGTAACACTCTATACGTGGCACTCAATACACAGTTGTCCCTAAGCTCACTATTCAACTCATGACTTACCCATTTCAGGTCCTCCTGCAACTCCTTATTCTCCTTTCACAATGACTCATTCATATCACTCAACAAAATATTAATTTGTAAAACCTGCTTCTTGTCCTGCTTCAGCCTATCACATTCCTCTCGCAACATGCATTTGTCTCATTTTTACTACGCAGTGACTGAAGTTCATCCTCCAGCCTCTGCTCTTTCCTAAGACATTCAGTAGCCTGCTTGTCCAGCTCTTTCATGAAAGCAGAGATTTGCAGTTTGAGGGAGTGAAACTTTGATTATGAGGCTTCTAGAGCACCATAAAAAGCCACGACCAACAGCCCTTTGCTAACACACTTTTTGGCTGTTTCTCTCATCTCAGAGTACTGGGTTGAGATCCCCAGCATTGGGTTATCAAAGTGTTTCACTTCCAGTGCAAAGTTGCTCCAGCCTCTATGGAAAGCAAGAAAGTTTAAGACGTTGAATCTCAGATCTGTGCAGATATTGGACATTGTGAAAAGGTTGGGAAACCCAAATGGACCTGTCAGTGGTTACCCTGCTGTGTATCAAGCCACAGTGGCTGAACTGAACAGATGGGTGGGCGCCTGCACTCTCGCAATCCTGCAAGTCAAAACTGCCTTTGAAAAAGGTGAGATGGTATCAACCTTGCCCAGTAAGCAGCCAGACTACGCACGATGCTACGGAGTGAAAAACACAGGCGAGGTGGTATGGGTGTGTACACCTACTTACTACCTGCAAGGGAAAAGCCAGCAAACAGTGAATCTTCACTAGTTTAGACCACCTGTGCACAGTCACCAAAATGTAAGGTGGGCCAGTAATGATAGCCACACTTCTCAAGTTCTTGATGGTAATAAACTAGCAGAGGAAACAACAGACAAGCAGCATGTGTGGTAATAAACTTGTTTATTACACAAAAAACAGATATTCTCTCTAAATCAGAGTCTTACCAATTTAGACACTGGAAGCTGAGTTTCCCAATACCCCAGGGTATTATGGTCTCAGAGGGGATACATAATACAGAAACTTATATACCATGATAATAACCATGGTAACTATTACCTTCACAAGCTACTAGATAAATAAAACAAGCCCTACTGGCTAAAAGTTAGGTGGCTCCACAGTGTTGTCTAAAGATAGACAAAATGTGTAAAATCAGCTAAAAATTAGAACAAAAAAGTCATACAAAATACAAGTGAAGGTGTGGTGTTACATAAATCCACATGATGGCAGTGCAGCCTATACAATACCTTCTCAGAAGAATATACAGAGAATACAGCATGTATTCTCGGCATGCTACTTGCATTACTAGCAATATTATAATTGTGATATTCCTGGTAACTTACAATTGTATGGTAAGTACCAATGCCCTAACTATTAGTGATGATTACATATATGTCAGCAGTGCACAGTGGGTTGCCAGTATGGGTGAAGGGATGAAGCCTAACAAAGGCAATGCATATTTAAGGAAGGAACAACAGAGGGGGGAAGGACAGAGGAAACCATGTGTGAAAAAGATCTAGGTATTCACATCACTAATGATCTAAGGAACAAGAAACAGGTGAATGAGATATTCAGTAAAGCAAATAACATACTAAACATCATTAGATGGCATTTTAGCCATACAGCTGAAGAAATTGTATTACCACTTTACGGAAATTATGTTAAACCATTAATAGACTATAGGTCTCAAGTTTGGGGAGGTTCGGACTTCTGGTTGTGATGGCTGCCAGCTAGTCTCACTCTGCATCACTCCGCCAACCTCCTGCTACAAATCCTCCAAATTAACACCACCTTTGTCTTATTTTTGGAATCAGAACACCAAATAATAACCAGACAACAACCAGCTCTAAATTGATCCACTGCACTCGCCGAAATACCCGGTTATCTAGCTCATGGAGACAGGGGGGCAAATTCCATATGCGATACCCAGCTACTCTGCAGATCAACAAAGAAGGGCTAAGGATCTCATTTGAAACTTTCAACTCTGCTGCTACCGAACTTAAGAAGTTATATCAAGACCTCTTTAAGTGACCAAAGGGCTTATACTGGAGAACCAGTACCTCAAGCAAGTCAGCAAAATCAGTGTCTTGTGCTGATATAACGTAAATAGCTGGACTTGGATGTCTCGTCAGCACTGCCATATCATTGTAACAAAATAAGTGCATAGACTGGTATACTAGCAAAACCACATAGTAATCCGTGGACCTAAAGTTTGACTGGGGTTTAGTTTTTATTTATTTTTCTAGACTATTTTTGGTTCTTTTAGGTAGTAGCAATGCTGATGGGAAATGTAATAAGTCTGATGAAAACCAGCTGGTAATGTTAAGGTAATGCCAATGTTTAAAGGCTGATAAGAAAGAAACTGAAATGGGAGTTTAAAATCACTAGGGTTGTAACGAGTAGTGGCGGGGGGGGAGGATAGGGCTGTCTGGTGGTGGAAAATGATAACAGCCAAAAAATAATAGGATTGCAGTCAATAGGACTGAGGATTTAGCCTTTTTAGTTGGGATGGGAATGTTTTTGTTTCCATGAAACTGCACCTATTTAGTATCAGAATCCAATTATCAGGAAGGTGTTTTAGATACAGGTGTCATTAATAATGGAGCAAGTTCAAACTCATGTCAATCTTTAACCAAGTATGGTCCCCTAATACTTAAGGACAATCTAAGGCTTTTTAATCCCAGAGTTGATAGTTACCCCATATTTAAGGGACAGATCTCCCTTATTGCAAACTGTCAGGTTAATCCCAGATGGCGGTAAGATTTATATCCTGGAATATTAAAGGAGCTCGGAACCGAGTTAAGAGATACCAAATTCTTAAACACTTAGAGGCCTTGCATTGTAATGTAGCATTTCTTCATGAAAATCACCTATTAGAAAACAAAGGGATTCTTTTTAGGAGGAAAATCAATCAGGTATATGCAGCAGGGAATGCAACAGCACAACAGGGAGTGGCAATCCTTATCTCTAGGGGTACCCAATTCAGGCTACAGAAATGTCACGCAGATATACAAGGGAGATTTGTATTTCTACAAGGACTACTAAATCATATAGAGGAGATTTGGGGAGCAATATATGGGCCCAATGTAGAGTCACCCAAATTTTTGTAACTCTTAGGACCGCTTTATCTTCTTTTCCCCGATTACCTACCATTATTGCAGGAGACTGGAAACTAGTCCACTCGACAGAGCTAGACAAAACAACTTTTAAAAGTCCTATTCTTTCCTTGGCTCAAAGAGCCCTAAGAGAGTTTATGGCAAATAACAGCCTTAGTGATCCCTGGAGACTATTAAACCCCAAAACCAGGGGATACACATTTTATTCCCCAGTACACGGTGCGCTATCCCGTATTGACTATTTCCTAGTGAATAACACAATTTTAGAGGGTTTAATAGGTAGTGGTATGGCCCTGAGATCTATCTCTGACTATGCACCAGTATGGATGGTAGGAAATGTCTCAGTCAACAAAGTTAAAAGTACAGTGTGGAAGCTGAATGTGCAGCTTCTCCAGGATGAATGATCACTAATTGTTCTCAAAGAAACAATTGACCAATTCCTTTTACATAACCAGGGTTCTATTAACCAAACTGACAAATTATGGTGTGCCTTGAAATGTGTAGTCTGGGGAGAATGCATTCGACTTTCTTCTATTTGGAAAAAAAAAAGAGGGAAGCAGCTTCATCCTCCCTTCTTTCCCAAATCAAAACCCTAGAAGACCAACTGTTATCTTCTCACAAGGAGGATACATTGGAACAATTAACTAAACTAAAACATCAATATTCAGAAACCCTGAGAGAACAAGCTCAATATGCTTTATTCAAGACCCATGCTAAATATATTGAACAGGGAGATAAAGCCAGCCACCTACTTGCGCTTAGATTAAGGAAACAAGAAGAATCCAGAATAGTAGTAGCACTTAACTCCCTTAAAGACAACTCCCTCCTTACTACTCCAAAGGAAATTGTGCAAGAATTCGAGAACTATTACAGGCCCCTATACTCTCCTCAAGTGCCTAGTCCCCAAATTGCAGAAATACAGGTGCATTTAAACAACTTCCCACTTCCCTCTCTCTCTGAGCTGCAGGCAGATACCCTTATACACCCAATAACCCAACTGGAACTAATGGAGGCCATTAATTTACTACCAGAAGATAAAGCTCCTGGACCAGATGGTTTTCCACCCTGCTTTTATAAAGTTTTCAAGGACCAGCTTTCACCTATATTGTTAAAAATGTTTAATTATCTGTGTGAATTTGGACTATCTGACCCCTCCCTCCTAGAAACCCTAATAATTGTTCCCCCAAAACCGAATAAATCCCCACAATTAGTATCTAATTACCGTCCAATTTCTCTAATGAGCTATGACATAAAGCTTTTTGCTAAAATCTTGGCTAATAGATTAACGAAGGTATGGACACCATTACTTAGTTCAGAGCAAGTAGGATTTGTTGCAGGCCGCTCCTCTGTAGATCATTTCAGAAAGCTGTTTCATGTAATCTCTGTATCCAGAGCTGCACCCTATCCAATGGCTATGATGTCCCTGGATGCAGAGAAGGCATTTGATATAGTTAGTTGGTATTTTTATTTGAAGTTTTACAGAAATGCGGCTTTCCACAAACATTCATTAGGTGGATAAAAATCTTATACACCAATCCTACAGCAAAAATTTACTGCAACGGGGTTTTCTCAGAATTATTCCCTCTATATTCTGGGACACATCAAGGATGACCTCTCTCACCATTACTTTTCAATTTATATCTGGAACCACTCCTATATCATCTAAAACATTCTCCCCTAATCAAAGGAATTCAGGTAGGAGACCGGGACTTGCATCTATCGGCATATGCCGATGACATACTATTGCATATTACTGATCCCTTAACTTCTCTCCAATTAGTAATTTCCATAATAGAATCATATGGGACTCTATCTAATTACAAATTGAATATAGAAAAATCACAATAATGCCACTAAACTCCCGTACATATCAGTCGCAGATGGCAGGCCTGCAACTAAACTGGTCCTCCAAACTCAAATATTTAGGCCTCACAATTACTCTAGTTTTGTCCCAAATTAAAAAAACTAAATATTGATGCCTTATTAGGCACTATACAAGAAGACCTGGACAGATGGACTTCCATATATCTTTTCACTGCAAAGAAGAATGAATATAATTAAAATGAATATTCTCCCCAGAGTATTTTACCCCATTTATTTATGTATTTATTTATTTATTTAGCTTTTGTTAACCAGGTAAGTACACTAGAAAAAGACATTTGCCTATTTTCAGGTACGACCCGGGAGAGTACAGAAGAATAAAAGAACATACAGAGTACAAATTGATGCAGATAAGGTACAGACATATGCCAAAGTCAGGAAACATAACATACATAGTAGGATAGCTCAGATTACAGCAGTGGACACCATAAAATGTGAACATATAACAGAACAATTTCAATATCAATATACCTAACAAGAATATACAGAATATATACAATATGCACAGGGCCACACCCAGGCAGGCAGTCAACAACAAGTGGGGCCAGAGCCAGGTACAAGAGATACTGAGCTTGAGTACAGAGCAGAGACTCAGGGAGGTCTGGAACAATTGCATACTGAGGAGAGCTTCAAGTGCTTCTCCATAGGGAGCTGTAGCTATGCCTGGGTAGGGGCAGTCCTGACCTGGACAGGAAAAAGAGTCCCAAAGCCTCTGGGCACAGGATGCAAAGTTCCTATCCCCCATTTGGGTGCATGTCACAGGAACCTTGAGAACAGCGGGACCCAGGGATCTTAGGGAGTAATGAGTGGAGGAGCCAGCACAAGAAACTCTGCCAATCCGGGGTGCAGAGCCAAGAACCGTGCCCATGAAGCAGCCCAGGACAAAGTTCATGTAATTGGATGGGAAGCCAGTTCAGCCTACTGTACAGATCGCAGTGGTGGGTTAGGCGAGGGGCTGTGAGAGCAAAGTGGCAGATATTATTGTAGGCTACAGTCCACCTAGTGATGTGAACCTTAGTAGTACGGGCAAACAAGGGAAGCCCATAGGATAAAGATGGGAGGAGCACTCCTCTGGCCAGTGCAAGTCGAGCAACCATGGTAAGATAATTCCTCACCCTGTAGGCCAGACCCAATTTCCAGTTAACAGCCTGACACACATTGTGGATGCGTTGACCAAGGTTGAGCTGAGGGTCAAGTGTCACCCCAAGGTATTTGACAGAGTTGGTGATGATCACTGGAACACCATCAGTCCCTGAGATGCACAGAGGGACCAAGGAGGCCTTTAACTTAGCCTGGGACCCAAACAGCATGGCCTGAGTCTTTCCAAGATTTAGGACCAGCTTGTGAGATGATATCCAGGACTGGATGCTCATGAAGTCTTCACTCAGTTGGTGATTAATGACCCTGATGCCCCGGACATGAGTGAAGATAACAAGGTCATCAGCATACATGATGGCCTTTGAACATGCTTTATTTTTATCTTACATAAATGTGGTTTCAGAAATTACAACAAATTATTTCCAAATTTCTTTGGATGGCAAAACCACCTCAAAGATCATATATTAAGCAAGGAGCAACTAAACAGAAAGGTGGTCTTAGGCTTCCCAATTTCTTTCATTATTATTTAGCAAGTCATATGGTGAAATATCTCCACTGGTATCCTCCTAATTCCACTTTGATGGACCAGAACTAGGTACCAATATGGTTACAAATTGAACACCAGGTAATTAAGCAAAGTTGTTTATCCCCAGCTAGTCTATTATATATCACCCCTTCAACAGGTTCGAATATCCTGAAAAATGAACTGATCCATATGTCACTGAAAGGGCACGCCCAACTGTGCAAAGCTCTTAAATATAACACCAGTAGAGACATATCTCAGCCTATATTTTCAAACCCAAACTTCATGTTAGATAGCAAATGTATAAAACTTACAGAAAATCCCCTGGAAGGGACATAAAGGTTTCAGATTTACTAGAAGATGGTAAAATTAAACCCACCCCAGCATTATTACTTTCCCTACACCTTTCTCCTAGCCAGATATTCAAAGGCTACCAAATTAAACATTTACTAGTCAGCAAATTTGGAAAGGGAATCTGGAATGTTGATCAAACGGACCTTCTTAATATGCTTACCACCTTGGCATGGAGCCCACATGCTGTTTCAAAAATAATTGCCATACTGTATCCAGCTATTTGCCAGGATATCCAAGGGGCATCTCCATATTGGGAATTCTAATTTCTGGATATTAACCTTTGCTGGGATAAAATATGGCAAGCAGTACACACCTACACTTCCAATGATAAACTTTGTCTAATGCAATTTTTTTTATTTTGTCTTTCTATGGCAGGACCCTGTCATTGATCAGCCCTGGCCATGGTCCCTGGAAGCCTCCACCACCATCTATGGCTGCAGAGGGTCCCCAGTCACCCCGGCTTGCCCCCAGAGGCGGCACCGTAGCCACAATTTACAGTGACCACTGACCAATATCTAGTTGGGGACCTGCAGCGGCTAACTGAGGTCTTCCAGGAGGGCTTCATGGAGACACGGTCCTTGCCCACCTTGGTTTTCTGCCATTTTCCTATGGAGGCAGGGTCGTGCACGACGCCAGCCGCCCGCCCCGCCTCCTGGAACTGTACGCCATGGTCACCTGAGATCCCCCGCCTCCACCAGGAGTCCTCAGTGCGCCAGTCACCTCCCCACCCCCCCAGAGAAGGACAGCAGTCCATGGGAAGCTCAATCCTTCTCACCCTGGCCGGCCTTCCAACGACCCGGGTCCGTTCCCGAACCTGGGTCGCCGGCGTCGCAAGCGGAAATCCCACCACTGCGCTGATGGGCCGGCTTCGTCTAATGCAATTTTATATACTACATAACATCTATTACACCCCAACTAAACTGGCAGCTATGGGTAAACTATAAGACCCAAAGTGCATCAGGTGTGGCCTACCTGAAGGTACTATTTTTCATCTTCTCTGGGATTGCCCTTTAATTAAACCCCTATGGCAAACAATCAAAAACTAACTTGATCCTTTACTCGGTTTAGAGCACCTTTTAAAACCTGAGGTTTGCATACTGGGAGAGTATTCTCATGTTCCAATACTGGAGAGGAGATACGCTATGCCACTAATCTCCCACTCAGTAAAAAGATTGGTGCTGAAAGACTGGAAAGTCTCTCAAACAATCTTCTATTCAGAATGGCTAAATGAGCTCCTTTTTAACTCAAAAATTAGAAATCATTACAAGCCTTAGACATTCCCCCAATATTTTTGATAAGAAATGGGGCAAACTACATACATTAACCTCGACTACTCAATAATAAGGTAGGATACAGATGTTGTATTTCCTTAATTGATCCTAGAGATTTTATTTTGAAATGAAGTGCTTAAGGTTTAAACTTATGGAAGACCCCTTTACTAGCTTATTCAAACACCAACAAGCTCCTATCTTTAAACAGTATGTGATGTGCCTGTATACAGACAAGATGAGAAGAGAAAATGTGTGTTATGACAGATAGGAAGGTGCAGGGGGGGAGGAGGGTGGAGGGGTATTAAAGAGACACTTATATTAGTTTTGTAAGTGAAATTAGTTCTATGTGTTAAAAAATTATTACCTTGAGTTAGAACTGTTACTTGGGCTGTGATATTGTAACTTTTGAGGCTTGGGAACAGTTGTTTGGCAGTGATAATTAGAGTGAAATTTAAATGTGTTGTTTGCCTGGTGTTAGGGGGAGGGAACATTAACAGGAATTACCTTGTCTTTAACAGGAATTACCTTGGCTTTCATTGTTCACTTGGGAACATAAGCAGGAGGCTGGTAAGGACAGAGGTCTGGGGTTATATTCTGTTTTAACTGAAATATTTGAATAGTTTTGTAAGTGAAATTAGTTCTATGTGTTAAAAATTATTACCTTGAGTTAGAACTGTTACTTGGGCTGTGATATTGTAACTTTTGAGGCTTGGGAACAGTTGTTTGGCAGTGATAATTAGAGTGGAATTTAAATGTGTTGTTTGCCTGGTGTTAGGGGGGGACATTAACAGGAATTACCTTGTCTTTAACAGGAATTACCTTGGCTTTCACTGTTCACTGGGGAACATAAGCAGGAGGCTGGTAAGGACAGAGGTCTGGGGTTATATTCTGTTTTAACTGAAATATTTGAATAGTTTTGTAAGAGAAATTAGTTCTATGTGTTAAAAATTATTACCTTGAGTTAGAACTGTTACTTGGGCTGTGATATTGTAACTTTGGAGGCTTGGGAACAGTTGTTTGGCAGTGATAATTTGAGTGAAATTTAAATGTGTTGTTTGCCTGGTGTTGGTAGAGCCCACCCACCCATCCTGTTTTGTAGGCTTTCTTAAATACTGAAAAGCCACTGGGGGTTGGGATTGAAGGGCTGAGTATTTCTGTTTGGGACTGAAATTGAAGCAACAGGAGCTGTGGCCTGTGACATCACACAGTACCTGATGTCTGCAACACACACTGTTAGTGGGACTGAACACACACTGGACTGTATGTGTTTGTGAGACTTGGGAACTTTATTGGTGGGGTTGAAACTGGGTTTATAAATAACTGCAGTCAGTATAGAGAGAAACTGTATTCCAGGGAAAGGGACTGAGAAAAGGGGTGTGCCATTATAAACAGAGGAAGATAAACAGGTGGCCATATTCCACCATGGCAGGCATCTTCAGAAGGGTTGTAGGCTGCACAGGCTGTGGGATGGCAACAATTCAATTGGGCCTGGAGAGAGGAGGCTGCCCTCTGTAGACAGCTATCTTGTATCAGAGTGAGGTATATTGGGTTAAGGAGTAAGCTGGGGAGCTGGGGGAGTGTCCAAGGATAAGGGGTGGATATGGGCAGCAGAGGGTGGGGCTGAGGGGAGGCTGGGGCAATGCTCTGAAATTACAGGACGTTATGTTACAGCAAGCAGGAGGGGGGATATTAGGGACAGAGGACCCTTAGATAGGGATGTTGATGCTAAGGGGAAAGTGTACAGGGTGAACATTCTGAATACAAAGAGAGTGGAGGGGAAGAGTTAGGAGGGCTGCTGCGGAAGCCTAAAACAGCAGACTGTGGGAAGGGAGCTCCTAAGGTGAACAGAGCAAGAGGGAAGAAGAGGGCAGTTTAGAGGTGCAGTCAGGGAAACTCGGGTTACTTGATGGAGGCTGACAGAGTGTCACAATAAATTTGAGGTACTAAGCAACCTAGAGGGGAGGAAGGGTTGGTGGAAATGAGGAAACTTATACAGAGGCCGGGAGGGAGTCAGATACCCATAGGGCATCACAGACCGCAATGGAAAGGATAGAAATAGTCCCAGAGGTAGAAGGGAAACATAAATGTTAAGCAAATGGGGAGATGCAACATATTGCAGACATGGGGAGGAGAGCATGATTGGAGAAACTGGGAGACAAGGAGGTGGAGAGGAGCCCCTTCAGCAGGGGGTCAGTAACAAGGATGGAGCTCTAGCTAGGGGACCCACAGAGCCTCTGGATGCAGGGGTACTATTACAAGGGGGGAGGATGGCGGTGTGGGAGAAGGGGAAACCATCAGGGCCAGGATAAATGGTTCGGATAAGAGAGGGTTAAAGGGGACACCTATTCAGAGGGAGTTTGAGTTAAGTGGGCAAAATAACGAGGGAGGCAGAAAGGGAATTGTGACAAGGGGGTCTCTAATAAGGCAGGAAGACTCCCATGGAATTGAGATCATGAATAAAAGGGGGGATGGGGGGCTGAGAGGGCATAGTGGAGGTAACCATAAGGATGATGGTGGTGTTAAGGTTCTGTTATTGGGAGACTCGATGATTAGGGGTATCCAGTGGGAGGGACGGGGGTGGATGCCATAGCCAGGTGAAGGTAGTGAGCATCTCTGGGCTGACAGTGCACAGAGCAAAGTTCATGGTGTATGAAATGGTTAGGGATTGTGGAGGGAAACCGGATTTCCTGGTGCATTTGGGAACTAACGATCTAGAGGGAAATAGCGTTTTGGAAATCCAAGCAAGGTTCCAAGAACTTGCCAGAGTCTGTCGGGATAATGGATGCAACATTTCCTTTTCGGAGATATTGCCAGTACCAAAGGCCTCAGTGGAGAAAAAAATTAAGCTCACAGAGGTTAATGACTGGCTCAGGAAGTGGGGTGAAGAGAGTGGGTTGGGGGTGTTAGGGAACTGGAATGGAGTTTGGGAGGATAAGGGACTATATGCCAAGGACAAGCTTCATCTTGCTTCATTAGGGAAGGAAGTCCTTAAACAGGGGATGGCTGACTACATTCAAGAAAGGTGGGGTTTAAACTTGTGAGGGGGGGAAGGGATAAGGGAGGGGCTGACCAGAAGCCCTCTCCTCCAGATGAGGGGAGTAGCCTTCAAGCCCAAGGGGAGGAGGGAACAGACTGGGGGTGGAGGTTTCAGGAGGAGCAGAGGGAGGATGGAAGTATAAGGAATCTGGGTGGGTTCGAAAGAGGATCAGGGATAAGGGTGGGGTTGGTGTTAGTAAATGCCAGGAGCTGGGAAGCAAGTTGCCAGAGTTCCAGGCCATGCTGTTCGGGGGTGGATGTGGGCGGTCACGGAGACGTACAACAAAACTATGATCATCGACCTAAACGTGGGGACACTATGCTTAGGGAAGGATAGAAAGGAGGCAGAGGGGGTGAAGTGGCAATGTTCATTAGAGATGACATAGAAATTGCTAGGGTAGAAGAGGCAGAGGGAAACGTGGGAGGCCTTATGGGTCACCTCACGATCCCAGCAGGAGATAAGGCTCAGCTGCGTAGTATATAGGCCCCCGGATGAGTGATGTTCTAGAGGATGGTTTGCTGGACAACATCATTGCCCAGTGTGGACCAAAAGGGAAGGAGTGGTGTTGATGGGGACCCAATATGCCAAGTACAAACTGGGGAACCATGTCCTCTAAGGTGGCCAAGGAGCAGAGGCTGCTGGACGGCTTCCAGGATGTGTTCTTAACACAGCATGTGCTGGAGCCCACAAGGAGGGGCATGTCCTGGACGTGGTTCTGGCAGATGGGGATCTTACAAGGGACCTGGTTGTACAGGACCCCTGACTGGCAGCGACCACAATACTGTCTGGTTTCAAATAAGCATGGGGGGAGGGGGGGATCTAGGACACTGGCAGTGGACTTCAGGGGGGCAGACTTTGTGGGCATGGGAAATATTTTCAAGGATCACTTGAAGGGGATTGCATCAATAACAAGTGTGGAAGGAGATGGGAGGTCATAAAATGGGGACTTCATGAGGCAGTCAGGATCTGCGCTAAGTTGAAACGTAAGGGAGCAAGGTCACATAAACCATGCTGATGGTCCAGTGAGGTACAGGTAGCAGTCAGAGAAAAGAAGGTGGCCTACAAAAAATAAAAAACAACAAGAGGGGATAGGGATAAGGAAATGTACCATCTTGCATCTAGAAAAGTCACCCGTATGGTGAGGGGAGCAAAGTCCAGTAAAGAGCAGCGGCTGGCACAGGGGATACATGGAGGGAAAAGGGTTCTTCCGGTACATTGGGGAGTGGAGAAAAACTAAGGGCCATCTCAGCAGATTGAGATCAGAAGGAGGGTGGGTGGAAGAGTGAGAGGACCAGGCAGAGGTATTTACGTAGTACTTTGCCTCTGTGTTCACTAGGGAGGGGGATGGGATATCTACAAAGCAAAGCTACTAAGGGGATAGAAGCGGCAGTGAGTCGGATCAGGGGAGCAACAGAAATGGAGCAAGAGGGAGGGAGAGGTACCCCAGGGGTGTCACATCTGGATAAGGATAAAAAGGCCAGTAAGGTGGAGGGGATGGATGATGCTATCTCCGCCAAAAGGGTGTGGTTAGCCCTCAAGGCCCTAAAGAAAGACAAATGTCCTTTGCCGGATGGCATTCATCTGAGAGTACTATGGGAATTGGTGGACATACTGGCTGCACCTCTGGCGGAGCCCTTCAACAGGTCACTTGAGACAGGGAGGGTACCTAGGGATTGGCGAGAGGCACATGTGGTGCCAATCCATAAAGGGGGGTCGAGGGAAGGACCAGGTAACTATAGACCCATCAGTTTGACCTCGGTGGTGGGAAAATTAATGGAGAGTATACTAAAGGAACGATTGGGGTGTACTTGGAGGAGGTGGGAGGTCTGGATAGTCGGCAACATGGGTTTGTGCCAGGTAGATCATGTCAAACCAATCTTGTGGAGTTCTATGAATGGGTAACATCAGAACCGGACAGGGAAAGCCTCTGAATGTATTATTCTTGGACTTCAGCAAGGCGTTTGACTCTGTCCCCCACAATGGTCTGGTGGAGAAACTGATGGGGTTAGGAGTAGGCCCTTTGATGGTCAAATAGATTGAAAACTGGCTAGCTGGACGTACCCAGAGAGTAGTGGTCTGTGGGGAGCTCTCGAACCCTAGAGAAGTTGGTAGTGGGGTACCGCAGGGCTCGGTCCTGGGTCCGATCCTGTTTAATGCATACATATCGGACATCAGGGAGGGTATAGGGTGTGAAATGAGTCTCTTCGCAGATGACTCCAAGATGGGAGCAGTAGTTGAGGGAGAAGAGGGGAGGTTGGCCCTGCAAGGGGACCTGGACACCCTGAAAAGCTGGGCTCACACATGGAAATTAAATTTCAATATCACCAAGTGCAAGGTGTTGCATCTTGGTCGGGGAAACCCTAAACACAGGTACACCCTGGGAGGGGAGGCACTGGAGGCCTCAATAGGGGAAAAAGACCTAGGGGTCATGGTGGATGCATGTATGAATAACTCTGAGCAGTGCAGGAAAGCGGCTAGCAAGGCAAACAGGATGTTGGGATGCATCGAAGGGGATCACCTCTAGGAGCAAGGAAGTGATTCTGCTGCTGTACAATGGACTGGTTAGACCACACCTTGAGTACTGTGTACAGTACTGGAGACCACACTTGAAGAGGGACATACAGCTCCTGGAGAGGGTACAGAGGAGGGCAACTAAGATGATACGAGGGTTAGGGATTTGATGTATGAGGACAGACTTGAGGAGCTCTGTCTGTTTTCATTGGAGAGAGGAGAGAGGGGACATGATTGAGGTCTTCAAGTACCTCAAGGGAATAAATAGGGTAAACATGGAGGGTATCTTTAGACTAAAGCAGGGAGGTATCACCAGAGGGCATGGTTTGAAGTTGGAAGGTGGAAGGGTGAGGGGGAGGTTTTTCACTGAGAGGGTGGTGGACCCTTGGAATGCACTGCCTGGTGAGCTGGATCAGAGATCCACAGTGGAGGGCTTCAAGAGAGGGTGGGACAGACACAGAAAGTGGATGTATCAGATGATGGCCTGTCCCAGGGGGGTGGGGATGGATGAGAGGGGTTTCTGGAGCACAAGGGATGGGAGGGCCTCGGCACCCAACTAAGGATCTAAGGTTCGAGCAGACTCGATAGACCGTAAGGCCTAATCTGCTGGCAAATAGTATGTTAGTTGTAGATGTCATAGTAGTAGTTTTAATAATACTTATTATTGAGCAGCTGTAACCATAAGGCTAACATGTCATGTACAGATTTATGTGTGTTGTCTCGTATGCCTGATAATTTCATAATATAACTTTAAAAAAAAAGAATAAAGGATATTCAATTAAAAAAAAAGTTTGGGGAGGTTCATCAGTGGGAGACAATATTAATATAGAGAGGATACAGAATAAAGCCACAAAAATGATAAAGCGTTTGGAAAATCAAACAGGATGAAAGGCTATCACATTTGAGTTTGCATACATTAGAAAGAAGACTTATAGGAATGTTGGAGAGCCCTGACTTATGCAATCTATAATTTAGATAGAATAATTGCTAACATAAACTCATGCACCACATCCTTTCAGACATTCTGGCATACATGGTTGAACTATCAAGCCCTTCATTACCCTGACTGTGTTCCATAACTAACTTTCTTTTTTATTTGCCTAGCTAGGCTGATACTTCTGTCCATCCTTATTGAATGGCTCTTCTTATAGATAATGCTTACCTTTTCACAACTTTATACCTCCTAGCTCTTTACACATCTATATTTACTAACCGTTTCACACTTTCTTACCTATTCTAACAACTGACTTAGACTTAACTTTACATGTACCAAACCTTCTAATACTCCAGACTCTCTCCTATTACAGGTTTAACATAAGGCCGACAGCACTGTCTCACTATCCGGCCTCCTCTTAGGGAGGAATACTAACCAGACAGTAAAACATTCCAGAAATTAAAACACAACCAACAATGAGTTGATCAAGATAAACGTTATTTCTTTCCAACACAGATGTTAATGAAAACAATTTCATTATAGCTCTTAATTCTTCTCTCTACCTTTATTAGCATTGGTCATATGTGCTTGTAAACTTCTTTGAACTGGATATGACTGTATAAGGATTAATGATACTCTGAACACCCAGACTATGCACTTGAATGTACTATGAATTTGGTCTCACAACCTAGTGTGTAAATGCAAAAAAATTTTCATAAAAAGGCAATTTAAAAAAAAAAAGAAAGAAGACTTATGTTGGCCCGGTGGCATGGAGTGCTAAGCCATTCAGCTCACCCGCTGCCATGCTGGAGACCCGGGTTTGAGAATGAATCTGGGCCACTTGGGGGTCAGCTGAGGGAGGAGGAGGATCAAGGAAGCATCCTATGGGTCAGTGAGATGACTTACAATACGTACATGTAATTTCCACTAAGATTAAATTATGAGAATTATCTAAATCAAAAGGTTAAAAGGTTAAAGCAACAGTTTTTCTTAGTCTATATATAGGGTTTTTTTACCACAGTGTTTTTCTGACAAAAATACCAGCATTCCCATTATTTGTTTTGTTTTCTTTCATTCCTGGATCAAGGTACAGGATTTGGAATTGTTTTAATCGTTCTCACTCCCGTGCCATGCTCGCTATGAAAAAATGAAATATCGTGTACACTGCTGTGCTGTTCACCATCAGAAACAAGTGTCAGCACCATCCTAATATATCCACAGTATGAATTTAGTTTGTACATTCAACAGGTAACTGCAATGAAAGAGATTTTAAAAGTTAACTAATGACGATCATAATTAATGATGTGAATCATTACAAAATAAGCTATGAAAGTTGTTTCAAAATGTCTGTGAAAATTAAAATACAATGAGAATGGATCAACAGATGCCAGAAATACATTTTGGCTAAGAAAACTATATAATGAATTGTTTTGGGACTAGCAAATGCTGCTTTAAAACAGACTGATGATTCAGAATATTTTCAAATGGCTTTTTATGTATTTTATTTCCTCTAGGGTGGGTCCTCTCATGAAAGGGACAGCATTAAAGAATGGATCGGATGCAGATCTTGTTGTCTTCCTTAACTGCTTTAGCAGCTACGAGCAGCAGAAGGAATCTAGAAGAGACATCATAAAAGAAATGACAGACATGTTAAAGAAATGTCAGGAAGAAAACGTGTTTGAAGTAGACATCGTCCCCAATAAATGGCCTAATCCACGTGTTCTCAGCTTCACAATACACTCCAAACGGCTATCCGAGTCGATTGAAGTCGATGTCCTACCTGCTTATGATGCCTTAGGTACAGTAGGAGCAAAGGGGGGATGGGAAGTGGGCTCTGAAGTGCCAAACAGGTCAGAATTCAAATGAACTATACTGATCATGCTTTGACCATGTATCGGGTTAGGAAGACTGTGTTGGTTTGTTTTCACAACACATTGGTTGAGTGTCAATCACTTTAGTTGCTTAATTATAAATTAGTGGATATTAATGGTAGAAAAATGACTATGGTAGGCTATGGCAGGCACATGGTTATTTACTGTAGTGGGAAAGCTCACTCCCCCATGGCTAAGGTTAGATAAACTTTTAAGGACACTTTTGCTAATTTTATTCTTCTTAACAGGAAGGGATGGTTAGGAGACATTTTCAGCCTTGCCCCATGGGGGGTGGGTGGGAGGTGTTTATACAGAAGCAAACAGATACATAGAAACTCATGGCAGATAAAGATTGCATGGCCCACCTAATCTGCCCAAATGCCGATTATTTGAAAAAAAAAGAACCCCAACTGATCCGTGGGTTATTCTTTCTTCCGTAACTCCAGGGTTCCCTTATGTTTATCCCATGCATTCTTCAGCCCCCAACTATTTTAGAATCTACCACCTCCACCAGGAGGCTGTTCCATGTATCCACCACCCTCTCTGTGAAAAAGTACTTTCTCACAATTCCCCTGAGCCTGCCTCCCACTAGCTTCATTGCATGCCCCCTAATTCTGGTACATCTTTTTTCTGAAAGATGCTACCCTTTTTTATCTTGTTTATACCCCTGAGGTACTTGAATGTCTCAATCATATCCACCCTCACTCTTCTCTCCTCTAATGGGTATATATAAAGTTCCTTCAACCTCTCCTCATAGGGCTTTCCATGCAGACCCTGCACCATCTTGATAGCCCTCCTCTGGACAGCTTCCAGTTTGTCTATGTCTTTCTATAGATGCAGTCTCCAGAACTGGACACAGTACTCCAACTGAGGTCTCACCAGTGATCTGTATAGTGGCACAATCACCTCCTTTTTCTGCTGGTGATACCTCTCCCTATGCACCCTAGCACCCCACTGGATTTATCCACTGCCTTTTCACATTGTTTGGTCATCTTAAGGTCATCAGATATGATAACCCCCAGGTCTCATTCCTGCTTGGTGACTGACGGTACCTCTCCACCCATTCTGTACTCCCACACCCAGATTTCCAAGCCCCAATTGCATGATTTGCACTTGTTTGCATTGAATCTAAGCTGCCACACCTTTGACCATCCTCCAGTGTGTTTACATCCTTTTTAATTTTGTCCACCCCTTCTGGAGGGTCCTCCCTGTTGCAGACCTTAGTGTCATCTGCAAATAGGCATGCCTTCCCTTCCAGCCCCTCTTCCTTCCATTGATATTCCAGTGATTGATACTGAACCCCATTAATCTGTTGCTGGCTAGAGTTAACTTGTTTGACAAAGGCAGACACTGCTGAGCCCAGCATTGCGGATTTCCAGCCACGTAATATTGGTCAGTGAAGGGAAAACTATATATCTGATTGGCTGGTGGGACCAACCAGACTTATGATATACAAACATTTTGTTACTATCAGGTGCTGTATGTTATCTTTATTTTATTTTGTTTTTAATTAAAGGTCAATGGACTGGTGGGAAACCTGACCCTCAAGTATACATCAATCTGCTAGAAGCACATGGTCTGCCTGGGGAATACTCTACCTGCTTCACTGAGCTGCAGAGAGATTTCATTAGGGAGCCCAACAAAAGTGAAGAGCTTAATTGCCTGGTGAAGCACTGGTACAAGCAGGTACATCAATGTACATCTGTTCTACAGCTAGATAGCAACAAAAGAGGGGCTCAAGTTTTTGGGTGTAAGACTAGTCACTTAGTCAGGGACTCAGATCATGCAAAGAGAAGGAACAGGGCTCAGCCTTTGTTGTAATGATAGGGACATTGGGCTCCATTAACCTGGGGCTTTTGAAGTCTGGAGATCTGTCAATAGGTGGGATAAGATGCAGTTGTGAACAGGGTTTTTGGGGGTGAATGGAGGTGAAGGTGTGTCTTGTATGAGAAAATCAGAGAGACGTACTGCAGGTAATCACCAGGTTACCTTACTTCCTCACATTCAGAAACTGGGACCTCAAATGACCTTTTAGATCCCTCTTGACCCTTTGACATACTGTAAATATTCGATCTTGTCTGCCTAGAATTGTAGCATGCTAAGACCATATCTCATCTTTATCTCTCTGAAGATTAAATGTCTCCTTTGCAGCCTGCTTTCACTGGCATCAGACATACCACTGGCTACTACCAGGGCTTAAAATTCAATTTTACAGTCAACCCTCAGCCAGTTGGCACTCCAGTTGACCATTTTTGTTCCCACCCCTACATAGTCCAGCTTTCTCCCCAGCCTCCCATGCTGCTCAAGAGTCAAAGGCCTTGCTGAAATCTAAGTGCAGGATGTCCACTGGCCCTTGCCCAGTTCCCTGGTTATCTAGTCGTAGTACCCAACTAGGTTTGTCTAGCAGGATCTGCCTGAGACAAATCCATGCTGCTGACTGTCCTGGAGACCACTGTCCTCTAAAAATGTCACCAGCCTCTCTTTTAGGATTGTCTCCATGAGCTTCCCCATGATTGAAGTGAGGCTCACCAGCCTGTAGTTGCCTGGTTCATCCTTCGGGCCACATGAGCCATCCTCCAGTCTTGCAGCATGCATCCTGTGCCCAGTGATGTACTGAACAGGTCTGTCAGTAGTCCCACCAGGATCTCTGCTAGCTCCCCATGTACTCTAGGGTGAATGCCATCTGGTTCCAGTGCCTTGTCCACCCTCAGCACCCTTAGTCCTTCCACGATCCTGTCTTCTGTAATCCCAATATCAGTCACCTCCCCGGCCCACTCCACCCCTCCCATTGGGTATCTGCTCTTCTCTTCTTTTCTTTCATGAACACAGAGCAAAAGTGATCATTCGGTGCCCCTGCCTGGTCCTCCCCCTTCTCCACTCCCATCCTTCCTAATCCTCACAATCTGATCTTTGTTTCTCCTTTTCTCACCAATGTATCTGAAGAAGTGGTTGTGAAGAAGAACTTGTGGTTGGTGCAAGCACTGTAAAGTAATCAAAAAGTGAAAATCCTTTAGTAGGTGCCAACAGCAATAGGGAATATGACATCACAAGATTTATTAATTGTTGCACCCATTGAGTTATTTATTTGGCCAGTTGCTCCTGTACAGTCTTTTGTGCCAGAAAACCAAAAGGTCTCGAAGGTAGGGGAACACCTGAGTTCCATTCGAACAAAGATGTTCACAGCACCTTGTGTTGTCATTTAGAGAAGTCTCCAGTTGTGTGCAGTATGAATTTCAATTATGTGGAATCGAAAAGTTAAATTGGTACCAAGGGGATGGAACCTTGACTTGCTCAGGACCAAATAAGAGTAGCACATAATGTGGGCAAATCTGAAACGACAAAGGAAAAGAGGGTGAGGAATTACGTGAGGATCAAATGGTGATGTAGGTATTACCCCTCCCTAGGTGCTAGGACATAGGAGTTGGTTATTTAAGGTGTGGGGATGACACCCCCACAAAAAAGAAAAGTTGCCGTTGTTTCCTCGCTGTAATTCCTTCATGATTAAGGACTCACCATTCTGGAGTCACTGTTATCACATAAAACCCAAATGAGATTCCTTTGGATTCATGTTTGAGGAGCCTTAAATCCCATGATCTCAATGACAACATCAAACTCACAGCCTTCCTGAAATTATCTGATTGGTTCTACTTATATGGGATTTTGTTACAGTTATAATTCCTCAACTGCTCTTCATGAATGTGTTCTGTCTTCATGCCCACTGGTGTCCATGTACTTGCATTTTATAATGGATAATGACATTTAGTGAGGGCATTGACTGAGTTTTCTGTATATCTAATTATGCTCAGCAAAGTATTTTAATTAGATTTAGGGGTTTTAAAAGTAAATTGTAGATGTACAAAATAAAGCCCCATTTTTCTATGGGCATTGTACACCACTCAACTCTCCCTTGAACCCCTTCTCCTCTTCCCCCCCTCCCACTTCCCATTTGGGTCCCTTTCATGGTTCTTACCTGCTTTCAAACCCCATCCCCCCTTGTCACATTTTCTTTTCGTAGTCTGGCATTATTGTATTTGATAGGTTATGCATGAACTTATGAGGATGGTGCATTTCTGTCCGATTCAAAGAAAAATATTTTTATGCTCAGCACATGCATTTCAAAGATCCGCTGCATTTTATACAGACCCTCTTACTGACTGAGCATAAATAAGAATTCTGATAAAAACGGTTGTCAAAATATGGTTGTCTTGTTTATCCTTTGTTTTTAATGTTACAGTTATTCCATTTTTTGCATCAGGATGTGAATGTTTTCATATGCACTTTGCACTCGTCTGTGAACCTTTAAACTTCCTGCTATTTAACAAAGTGGAATGTTGGACTGTGACACTCCCTGATGACGCTATAGGTGAAACCAGTCAGAGATCTGTGGTGTTACTGCCATTGTCTCTAAGAAGGGCTGTCACTCCTAGGTACTGTTTTCTTGGCTCTTTATATAAGATAAAATACACAATGTTCTGAAATAGCTTAGCTGTGTTTAGGTACCTTTATTTTGCATTTGATAGTGGGTAGTGCTGGATTTGTTTTTTTTTCGGTTTTAGCTGTATCCCTAAGCACATCCAGCAACAGGGCATCCTTGTTCTGTCAGCTAGTGCCAGTTTCAATCCATGGTACCACTGTGATTTCTTCTTCCTCTAGAGTCGGAGGATTCAAAGGCTTTGCCTGAAGTTCAGTGGGTGGAGCAACCAGCCACACCCCGGCCCAAGCTATTTAAGCCAGCTTTCTCCTGCCTCACTCACAAGTAATGATCTTACTTTGAAGGGGCTCTTGCAACAGGCAACACTACTAGGACTGAAGCCAGCAGGTGCCAGGACCCCAAGAAAAACTTCTAGCCAGCAGTCATTAGCAGGGGACCACCCCCCGATGTCAGCCCGCCCCCGAATTCCACCTACAGTATAAAAGGGGTTCTCCCCAGTCCAATACCAGTTCTTTTCCCGCCATTGACCCATGCAAGTTGGACCTCCACGGACGTCTTCTGCTCTAGTCGGCTGCCATTTTCTTCACGATTTACCTGGGCTTTATTATTTTTATTTCATCCTTAAATTTACAACACTTTCTTGCATGTCTTCTTCTCCCTCTTCTTTGGAGTGGCAGTGGATGAAGTGTGCCTGTGGCAAGCAGCTTCCCTACAAGGATGGCCACTCTTCTTGCCTGCTCTGCCTAGGCCCGGACCATGACACTGAGACCTGCCAGCACTTCCAGGACTTCAGCCAGCACACCAGGATTTGCTGCCAGAAGACCCTGGAAGCCTTCCTGCTACAGCAAAAATCAACTGCGATGGAGAAGGAGCTCCAGGGCAAAAGCACCTCTTCTTCCCCTGTCTCTGGGGCTTCGACCTCTTCATCCCACACAGAGAAGAAGTCCAGTGGAAAGCACAAGCACTGGGACAAGCATAGGGACAAACCCAGGTCAGCTTCCCATTCTCAGTCACCTTATAAGTCGGTGACCAACTCTGGGTCTTCCTCTCATGGGAGGTCGGCCTCCACCTCCCAGGCATTCCTCAATCCCTCTGGACTCCTGGTGGTCAAACCACCCACTCTCATCACAGTCTCAGGTGATGGTTCTTTGGGGTTCAAGACTTCTTCCCCAGCCTCTCAGCCCCTGACACTCAGGCCCTTACACTCGGTGGGTCTTCAGCCAGGTGACTCAACTGGGCCTTCGGGTAGCAGGTCTTTGCCAATTGTCCTCCCAGTCAAGGCATCAGTTAAGTCTGCTCCAACCTCAGGGTCCAGCATCTCTAAGTGACTTCCAGGGCATGCGTTCACCTCCCCCACCAAGGTGACACCTCTGCCCCACTCAGGAGCTAGCTCTCTGGGACAGGCTCTTCTTCACGGCTGGTGTTGGCTGATTCCCCAGATCAACATCAGCCTACACCTGTCCAGTTGATGTCAGCCACCCCGATGTCGACCCTGGCGATGCCTCAACCATTGTCACCCAATCCCCACAGCACTGGACGATCCTGTGGTCATCCCCCAGCTGACGCCTGAGGGACTGATGCCTGGTTTGTCGACTCCCACTAGACTGGCACCAGATAATTTGACTCCCTTGGGTCTGACACCTGCTAACCCGATGCTTCAGGAACCGACGCCTGGGTTACCACAGCCCAAGGAACTGATGCTGGGGCCTTCTACACTTACTCCCGGATGCAGGTCCCCCCATAACTCCTCAGAATCCCCTACTGATCTCAATGCTCTGTTTGCAGCTTGGTGGGCATATTTTAAGGACAAGGAGTCCCTGAGGAGGCCCCTCCTCCTCCTCCTCCTAAGGACCCTCCTCCAAATCTGGACAAGGCTGAGGATCCTCTAGGACACCACCAATGCCTCTTCCTAGGGAGCCTATTCTGCAGCCAAATAGGGCTGGTGCCAGCCACCCGATTACTCACCAACATAAGCATCATCACTCACCTTCTACATCTCCAGACTCTGGCGAGTCAGCTAGACATTCTTCCTCCTCCTCTTGAGGAATCCAAAGGCTCTGACTTGCCTTCAGAACCGGAGTACCCCAGAAATACTCCTAGGTCTCCTCCAGATTATCCTTTTATTTTGGATGTCGTGAGGCACATTCAAACCATTATGGGTTGGGATACGGAGGAACTGGAGCCCGAGCAACGTCAGCTGGCCATCTTTCGCTGTAAGGAGTCATTACCCTTGGTCATTCCTCCCCTTATTGATTCCTTCAAGGGTGTCAATAGGGCTGCCCTGAAGCATCCATCCATTACTCTGGTGATGTCCAAGAAGGCAGATCGCCTGTATAATTCCTCAGGGATGAACCTTTATGGGGGCATCCAGGGCCTGACTCCATTGTCATTAACGCTGCCATGACCGCTCAAGCAGCCTAAGCACCTTAGCACTCAGCCTCCAGACAGAGATTCTGAACAGTTGGACCAATTCAGCAAGAAGATCTATGCCTTGACCAACTGTACTATCCGTTCCCTAATTTCTTAGCCCCACAAGGTCCAGTACCTGAATGCCCTGTGGGCAAAAGGCTTTGAGGTGGTCCAAGCTCAGCCTGATAATCCTGGCAAGGCTGAGCTAATGCACATTCTCAAATCATGCACGGATGTTGGTACTAATGTTTTACTGAGCCTCCTATGACTCGACAGATTCCATCGGCAGAACTGCAGCTACAGGAGTTTGTACTCATTGCTACTCCTGGCTCAGAGTCTCAGGTTTTAATCCTGACGTGCAGTCCAAAATCCTGAATGCCCCTTTCAGGGGTCCTGACCTTTTCAGCGAGGATTCCCAGAAAATAATTGCTCACCTCTAGGAGTCGGGCAAAGCTCTGCACTCGGTACACACCTTATACTGCTTTCAGCCCAACTCCTTCCAGTGCCAGCCCTTTCGTCGGTCCTCCAGGCAGCAATCCCAGGGTCAACAACCCAGGAGTGCCTTTAAGTGTAAAGCCACTACCCCTGCTGCAAAGGTTTCAGCCCCTTGGGCCCCTCAGAACCTCCCAGGCTGCTCTGCCTGTCTCCTGTTCTTCAGCCTGACTCCTTACCCGAGCCCCCCTCCTCTAGCCGGGACCATGGGGGGAGGTGGTGGGGGGTAATTTTTCTCTATATCTATAGGGATGGCACAAAATAACCTCAGACCAATGGGTTCTTCAGTTAGTGGGAAAGGTACACACTCTAGAGTTTTAGGAGATGCCCCCAGACAATCCCTCCCCTTTCCCTCCCATTACCCTCAGGCCCACATCACCCTATTCCATGAGGAGATTCAGGTGCTCCTGAGAAAACAGGCCATAGAACCCGTCCCATCAGCACAAAGGGGTGGGCGCCTAGTCTCATTTCTTCTTAGTTCCAAAGAAAATGGAGACCTGTGTCCCATCCTAGACCTCAGCCACCTGAACCAATACAAAGAATACAACTTCAGGATGGTCACTCTTTCCAGCCTTCTCCCTCTACTTCATCGGGGGGATTGGCTTTGTTCACTGGATATGCAGAACACTTATATTCACATCTTGGTCTTTCAACCCCATAGGAGGTTCCTTCACTTCTACTTGCAAAGAAACAATTACCAGTTTCGGGCTCTGCCATTCAGCCCGTCCTTTGCTCCCTGAGTCATTGCAAAGTGCCTAGTAGTAGTGGCTGTGGTCTTAAGAGAGCAAAGTCATTATGTCTTCCCTTACCTGGACAACTGGCTTCTGACAGCTCCCACTAGGGACCAGTTAATCAGCATCATGGACGCCACCTTCACCTTGTTTCGGGATCTGGGGATCACCCTCAATCTCCCCAAATCCTTCCCTTGGCCAAGCCTGATGCTTCAGTACATTGGGGCAGTCTTGGACACTGCCCAAGGCAGAAATTTTCTGCCTTCAGACAGGGCAGAATGCCTACAAGCACAGGCTGAACTGGTATCCTTGTCTCACCAGGTTCCTGCCAGATCATTCTTAAGGCTGCTAGGACACATGGCAGTGGCCATTGCGACAGTTCCTCTGGCTCACCTGCACATGAGGGTATCCCATGGAACCTTTGGGTCCAATGGGACCAGTGCAGACGATCGGAGCAACTGATGATGTCTCCAACCCTGTGTGACAGACTCTGGTATGGTGGCTAAATCCTACAATTTCTCCAAAGGGGCTACTTTTGGACAGAGCCGCCTCATCAGGTCTCGACTAAGGATGCATTGGGCCAGGGCTGGGGTGCCCATCTGGCAGACTATCAGTCTAAAGGGACTTGGTCCCCAAAGGAGCAGCATCTCCACATCAATGATTTGGAGATGCAGGCGATTCTTTATGCCCTGCAGGCCATTCATTTCAACCTGCTCCTGGGCCCTCTTTTAATCCTGATGGACAATATGTCAGTGGTCTTCTACATAAACAAGCGGGGGGAACTCACTGTTACCCCCTCTGCAGAGAGGCCATGAGAATCTTGTATTGGGCCATACAGCATCACCTGGAACTGGCTGGCATTCATGTTCCAGACATATTAAACACCTTGGCCAACAGCTTAAGCTAGTCTCGGTCCAAGGCACATGAATGGGAACTTCTTCCCTCAGTGATCGAAGATCTCTTTGACAGATGGAGCCATCCTGAGATGGACCTCTTTGCATCCCCACTCAATGCAAAACTTCCCAGATTCTGCCACTAGATCCAGGGCCTGGTGTTTTCTGGGGAGACACATTTTCCTCTCTTGAACAGGGAGGTTTCTGTATGCCTTCCTCCCTTTCCATTACTGCAGAGTTCTTCTCAAGTTGCAGTCGGAGGGGACCAAGATGATCTTGATAACCCCATACTGGCAGAGCCAGATTTGGTTTCCACTCCTCCAGCAACTAGCAGTGGAACCTCTGATTCTGCTGCCCATGTGCTCCAAACTGCTCTCCCAGGAGCAGGGCACTCTGTTCCACCCGGATCTCAGGTCTCTGCATCTTCATGCATGGCTCCTGCAGACTTAGCAGTTACCCACTTTAGGGTTTCCCCATGCCTGACAAATGTCCTAGTGGTAGTGAGGAAATCTTCTACTAGAGCCACTTGTGCTATGAAGTGGAAGCGATTCTGTATCTAGGCCACTGCTCATCACCTGAACCCCTTCACCTGTCCGGTGAATCTCATGCTAGATTACCTCCTTTTCCTAGCAGACTCAGGTTTGAGTTACTCTTTGCTTAAGGTGCATTTATCTGCCATCTCTGCATACCATGCACCTATTGAAGGCAAGACTCTTGCCCAGCTGGATCTTTCCTGCACTTTCTTGTGGGGTATGCTGCATCTGAAGCCTCCCATTGAGACCTAGTCCTCCATGGGACGTTTTTTGTTTTAGAAAGCTTACTTTGCCTCCCTTTGAGCCTGCCTAAGCTGAAAGCTATGCTTTCTGACATGGAAAGCATTTTTAGTTGCTATTGCTTCTGCTTGAAGGATTTCTGAGCTTCAGGCTCTGATGTATAAAGAGTCAGATTTAGTTTTCCACAAGAACAGGTATCCTTGTAGACTAATCCTAAGTTTCTGCCTAAGGTGGTGTTCCAGTTTACTCTGAATCAAGACATCTACCTGCCTGTATATTACCCAGCGTATTCCAATCAAGGAGATGCCTTACTTCATACTCTGGACATCTACTGGGTGCTTCGCTATTATTTGGACCGCACCCATGCCATTTGAAAAACTGACCAGTTGTTTGTTTCATTTGCCCCAAAGACAGAAGGGGCTCCTGCTTCATAACAATCTTTATCTAAATGGTTAGCCAGTTGCATTGTTTATTGTTACTGCAGGTACGACAGGTCTTTACTGAGCCAGGTCAAAGGCCATTCTATCAGAGACATGGCTGCTTCTTTGCTTCCTTCAAAATGTGTCCACTGCTGATATCTGTGCACCTGTGACTTAGAGTTCCATCCATATTTTCATTCGGCATTATAGTCCGACATTGTTTCTAGGCATAGGGCAACCTTAGTACTTGCAGTCCTGCAGCGCCTTGTCTCTTGTGAGCCTTAGACTGATTTCTGCCTCTTCCCAGCTGATTGGGGTCAGTCCTTACACTGCTTGGGACTCAGTCCTACTGGTATTGCCTGCTGGAAGAGCCCCCTCAAAGTAAGATAGTACACTTACGTAAGAACTTACCATAACAGTAGATCTTTGAGAGCAGCTGTTGCAGCAGGTGCTGCTTTCCCTCCCTTCATCCCCCAGTTGACTGCTTCTCCAGTCCATCACAGTTACCTCGTTTTCCTCGGTTCTGAGGAACCTCCTCAGTTCTCCAATTACTATGCATGCCGGGGTCTCCAGCAGGGAAACTGAGGTTGGACTGGAGGACCGCCCCTTTTATACTATAGGTGGACATCGGGGGCAGGCTGATGTCAGGTGGTGGTCTTCCGCTAATGACTGCTAGCTAGAAGTTTTCTGTGTGGTCATGGCACCTGCCAGCTTAAATCCTTATGGTGTTGCCAGCTGCAAGAACTCCTCTCAAAGATCTACTGTTACGGTAAGTTCTTATGTAACTGTACTTTTCTTTGCTGCAGCTGGAGACTCTGCTCCCCCACCCCGCTCAGTGTTTGTCTCCCTTGTCTCCCTTGTCTTTGTGCATTTGGGTTTTCTGTTTGGTTTGAGCCTCATGCTTTCTAGGTCAGTATTTTACTTTCTACCTTCCTAGCTGCAGTTCGTGCTTCCTTCTTCTCTCATTCAACTGCTTCTGCTGCATTCCCATTTTCTTGTAACTCCTGTTTCTTTCTGTTTTGGTTCTTGTGTGCTTATTAGTTTTCACAGTGTCCTACCTTTGTGGTTCTCTGCTTTGCGTGTGCTGTTTCAGGTTTTAAATGATGCTGTTTTTTTTCCAAGCCATTTACAGTCTCCCAGTCCAACTGCAATTCTTAAATGTTTACACCTGGCTCCTAGTAAGGCAGTTACTCCCTTTTGTGTTCTGGTGATTGAATTAATTGTTCACTTCAGCAGCATGCTGCTTCCTAGTTTTCAGTTCTTAGGTGCTCCAGTTTTTCCCTAGTAGTTTCATTTGTTGTTCTCCACTGCCTCAGCCTACCTGGTCCGTAGAGCATCAGCAATGAACTAAGGTTAGTTATGAACAGGAATAGACCTGAAGGTTCTTGCCTATTCCCCAACTACTCAGTGGAATACTCAGATGTCTTCAGCATGTGGATATCCAACAACCTTTTAAATCTGACACTATCCTTTGCTTGGACAACTCATTACATGTGACCATACGAGTCTGCCAGCAGAAACAGGCCTAATGATCTATCAATTCTGCCTGAATGCGAGCTAGCACCCTTATATTGCAGCTGCCCCACCATCCTCTCCCCCACCTTCACCCCCATGCCTTGTCCCATACCCTTTTAAACTGCCCACTGTCCTACAGGATACCACCTCCTCAGTTAGAGTGTTCCATTTCTCCACCACCCTGTCTGTAGAAAAATGCCTCATCTCTCTCTATCTTCCACCCTCCAAACTGAGATCATGCCTCTCGTGTCCCTTTCCCTCCTCAGCTAAATATCCCTTCTGTGCCCATTTTGTTAATCCCTTCAAGTATTTGATGTCTCAATCATATCCCCAGATCCCTCTTCTCCTCCAGGGTGTACGATTCAACTCAAGTCAGCCTGTCCTTGTAAGTTTGCCCTGCAGCAACTGGATCGTATTAGTTGCCCAGTGCTGCATGCACTGCAGCAATCTGATATCCTTCTTCAGAAAGGTATGCCAGTACTGCATGCAGTTCTCCAAATGTGGCCTGACTAGTGACCTGTACAGCGGCAGGATCACATCCTTATTTCTGGATGAGATTCCTCTTGCAATACATCCCAGCATCTTGTTGGCCTTAGCTGATGCTTTCTACACTGAGCTGAGTTGTTCATGTTACCTGTTATAATCACCCCTAGGTCCTTCTTCTCCTTGGTGACCCTATCTGAACCCCTCACAACTGGTAGCTCCCTGGGTTCCTTGCTCCGAAGTGCATAACCTTGCACTTTTTCGCACTGAAGCTCAATTGCCACTTTTCCGACCACTCCTCCAGTTTTATCAGGTCCTCCTGCAGCCCTTGCCACCCCTCTATGTCATCCAACACTGCCCCTAGCTTGGTATCATCTGCGTACAGACTGATCTTGCTCCTAATGCCAAGTGAGATATCTGATATGAATAACCCAAACAAACCGGACCCAGCACAGAGCCCTGCGGCACCCCACTTGTCACCATCCTTGGGGATGAGAGTTCCCCTACCACCACCACCCATTGCTGCCTCCCCTTGAGCCAGTTCATGATCCAGTTTACCATCTTTTTTCCTGACCCCAAATATTGCAACTAACCCCCCATGAGGCACTAATTCAAAGGCCTTACTGAAGTCTAAATACAGTACATCTACTGCATGGCCTTTATCCAGTTCACTCGTCACCCAGTCATAGTACTGAATTAGGTTGGTCTGGCATGATCTTCCTGAGATGAACCCATGCTGCTGACCATCCTGAAGTCAATTTTCCTCCAAAAAGGTCACCAGCCTCTCTTTCAGGATTGCTTCCATATGTCTTCCTACAATGGATGTGAGGCTTACAGGTCTGTAATTGCCCGATTCATCCTTTGGGCTACTCTTGTGGAGGGCACCACTGAGCCATCCTCCAATCCTGTGGTACGCATCCTGTGTCCAGGGAGGTATAGATCAGGTCTGCCAACGGCCTCGCCAATACCTCCGCCAGCTCTTTCAGCACCCTGGGCTGAATGCCATCGGGACCTTGAGCCTTATCTGCCCTTAGTGCCTTCAGACCCTCATTGGGCAAAGTGTTCCAAGGTCCCATCACTCTCTGTGTAAAATAAGATCCTCTGATGTTTGTGTAACCTCCCCCATCACCCGGGGTTACTAGAATCCCGCTTAGATTTAGTGGCAGGCAGGGAAAGGCAGCTTATGAAACACCAGTTAAATGGGTTTCACACTGTCTCACTCTGTCCTCAGTCTCAGCTGAGCTGGAGGGATGACATCATATAGAATTCTCACAGCAGCATAAGCCACTTTAGAATGCTGCAGTTAGGGGTTAGGATAGAACATTGGGAGTTTTTTAGTCAGTCTTTGGAAGTCTTCAGCCAGGCTCAGAGAGTGAAGGAGGTGTGCTGCAGGTGGCAGCCCCTCAGGGCTTAGCTCTGCTTTAGAGCTGCACAGAAATGTGGGTGTGTGTTCTCACCCTAGAGAAGTACACATAAGAAATTGGTCTAGTGGTAGAGACCGTTCCCAAGCTTGTTCCAGTGCTCCATCCCTGGAGGGATGTGGGGAAAGAAACCAGCAATTTCAGGGGCAATCCCCTGGCCCTGCTGAGGAGGGAAAGCAGACTGACATTTGTTGTTGAAGTGCTGAGGCACCAGGATTTGTTTGCTTTACCAGAGACCTTGGGGCACCTGCAAACCAGTTGGTGAGTCTGCTCTGAAAGACGGGCCCATGTTTTCACCGGACAGTGTGTAAAGCATCTGCTACTGTGGGGTCAGGGAAGGACAGCCAAGTACAGTACTATAGTTTGTGTGTGACTTAAAATGCATCTAAACAGTGGGGGTCTACAGGGATGGACATAGCCACTCAGAGATCATTATAAGCCAGAACATCAGTTTATGAAGAGTAGTGTTAAGTGTGATATATTTTGAGACAGCATTCTACAACAGTGTGTTTTACAAGAAAGATGTTGATTCCAAATGAATGGCTGGGTATGGATTTGGGAGCAAGAGGTGGGAGACCCCCCCATCTGGAGTAACCAGATTTACCTCCACGGGTTCACTTTGTGCACCTATAGCTTTCTCCTGGGCACTTGGCCAGTGTTCACAGAAAGCACCCAGACATGGGATTAGTGATGAAGATTTTCTTTTATGGAGCTAGGAAGTGCTCATGGGTGGTAGAGGAGCCACCAGTAAATATCCATGCCATATGGAAGTGTGTCCAAATGCTGGCCGGAGTGCCATGGCAAGGAATCCAGTACAAGAGTACCAGTTTGGACTGAGAGCCCAGTGTGGTTTACAGTTGTATGAAGATGTGTCCTAGTATCCGTTAATCTGCATTACCAGGGAGTGTAGCCCCGTGGGAGTCCATCTATGTTTTATTATTCTGTTGTTGTTGTGAATAAAAGCCACACTCTAGAATCCCACTCCTGGTTTGGACATTTCAGTTATTGCTCCCTGTGTCCGGATTACTTGGGTGCCCCTGTGCAGAAGTTTCAAACCTAGCCAAAATGCTGAGCAACAGTTTTCTCCCCAAACCCAGGCAGCCAGGTAGTGGGTTACAATAATGGAGGCATCGCACAGCGCTAAAATAAAACAAAAAATAACCACAACCCAAGCCCTGACTGGTTACATTTGTCCTAAAGCTTCTCCCTTCTAACTTCATTTGATGGCCTCTTGTATTACACACTCTTTAAAAGCCAGTCCCAATGCTGCACATAGATATTTGACACCTGGTGTATTGTAAAGCAATTGTAGGTCACCTGTCTTTCTCCTTTGTTCCAAACTATACAGCCCTGGAAGTTCTAGTCTTTCCTTATAATCTTGTCCTTCCAGACCATAAATGCATTTGGTTAATCTCCATTGTACTTTTTCTGATGTTCAGTTTACCCCTTACACAAGGGGGACCAAATCTAAGAGCAAAAATCCAGGTGGGGCATAATCAATGATCAATACAGTGGCATAAGAACATCCATATGTTTGCTACAAAAGTGTCTTTTTATATTACCCAAGATACAATATATTACCCAAGATTCTAAGTGCTTTATTACTGATTTGTATAGTTGCTTGTGTGCATGCATAAAAACATGTTGTGGCAGCTTGCTGCAGAAGCAGGTTTGCAGGTGTGTGGCACTGTTGTGGCTAATGCCCTCACAGCCTTTGAGGCTTGGCTCGCTTTTCCCAATGGGGTGGCATGCTGCTGCTGACACTAGTTCAGCCAGCGTGCCACCACCTTGAAATGTTTTAGCTGTTGTAATCAGAGGCCACCTCGTCACTGCAGTGTCAGCCATTCCGCTGCAATGAGGGAGTGACCCGTCATTGCAGGGCGGTACCTTGCATGCCCCTGACCCAGTTGGCCGATGGGGTGCCCAATCCCCCTTGGTATCATGTCCCTCTGCTTTCTTTGCCAATGGGGCACCCAATCCCCGTCAGCTTCAGTCCCCCCCTTGCCAGTTGAATTTGCCAATGGGGGAGCCCACTCCCCGTTGGCATAATGTCTCCCCCCCAATTTGTTGTCTGCCGAGGAGGGTACCCAATCTCCCCTTGGCTCTCCCCCACAACTGGTATATGCCGATGGGGATGCCCAATCCCTGTCAGCTACAGCCCCAAAACACTCAGGTGGCATGCTGGGAGCCCACCTCAGTGTGCCAAAGTCCCTGAAAAAAAACAGTCCCTAATGTATTTTTTCCTGCACCTGTAAAATAAGAAAACGTCCCTCGAGAGTTCCTCCAACCCACACCCACCCTCCGGCGCACTGGCCTCCACCCCCCATCCCATACTTACCTCTGGAGCCCAGCATGATGATCTTCAGTGGACCAGAAACCGCCTGCATTCTTCAAAGCCGACCGCAAACTGAAGAAATGGCGGTAAGCTGTATAATGGCATAAATAGGGTTTTTCAACTTTGTGCTATATCTCGGCATTTTGGGAATTTTGGCACCAAATTTTCAACACGGGGTTCTTGGGACCCTTCCTTGAAATTCAGTCACTGTCATGGCATTATTTCGTTCCGAAAGGTGAGTTTGTGGTCACTGTGGGAATCACCTTTGGGACCGATTAACAAAATGACAGTGCCACTGTTCATGATGTGGGCTCTCAAAAGGTCTATGTTGCAAATTTGGTGAAAAAAATCCAAAAAATTACTGTTTTACAAGCGTGCATTGTGCAGTTTCCATGCACGCTCATAACTTCACAAATTTGTAATATTTTCATGCTAGATTTTCAACACTGGCATTTTTCACACCTCCTTATGGAACAGTACAGCTGTCATTTTCACATAGAAACATAGAATTTGATGGCAGATAATGACCACTTGGCCCACCTAGTCTGCCCATTTCCCTACCTAATGAATAAGCTGCAGATCCTAGTTAACCAACAGTCTACTTCCTCCTACCCCCACTAGAACTGCCTTATATCTGTCCCATGCATTCTTGAATTCCCCACTGTTTTTGACTCTATGACCTCCTCAGGAAGGCTGTTCCATGTATCCAAAACCTCTCTGTGAAGAAATATTTCCTCACATTACCTCTGAGCTGTACCCCCTCTATCTTCAAATTGTGCCCCCTTGTTTTTGCACATCTCTTTTTCTGAAAGATGCTACCCTCTTGGAGTCTGTTGATTCCTTTGAGGTATTTGAAAGTTTCTATCATGTCCCCCTTCTCCCTCCTTTCCTCGAGGCTATACATCTTTAGTTCCTTTAGTCTTTGTCATATGTCTTCTGATGCAGACCCTGCATCATTTTGTTGCCCTCCTTTGGACAGCCTCCACCCTGTCTATGTCTTTCATGGAGATGGGGTCTCCAGTACTGTGCACTGTACATCCTGGCGAAATGTGTTTTCACTTCCAGTGCAGAATAGTGCAGTCGCTGGGAAATCAGTGTTTGGGACAGATTAAGAAAATGACAGTGACACTGTTAATGAGCAGAGGTCCTAAATTACCTATGTTGAAAATTTGGTGACAAAGTTTATAAAATGATTGTGTTACAAGGTGTGTTTTACTGTTTCCATGCACCCTTAACCCATAAATTCTTTGTGGGCAGAAAAAGGTGTCAGCGCGAGGCAGGGCCCAGTACAAAGGGCAGCCTGCAGTGCCAGGAGAAACAGAATGAGCAAGTGAGGAAGGGGAGGAGCAAGCTCAACGGAGATCTGTTGGGACTGCTGTGATTTCTTTGTAGACAGAAAAGGCACCAATGCAGGCAGGAGCCCAGCATAAAAGGACATCCTGCAGCACCAGGAGAAACAGAACGAGCAAGGTGAGAGAGAAGTGACCGAGCTCAGCGGAGCTCTGTCAGAACTGCTGCAGATTTCTTTGTGGGCAGAAAGAGGCACCAACGCAGGCATGAGCCCAGTACAAAAGGGCAGCCTGCAGCTCTGGGAGAAACAGAATGAGAGAGTGAGAGAGGGGAAGTGAGCAAGCTCAATGGAGCTCTGCCGGGACTTTAGAGTTGCCCACCCTACTGCCCAATGTTCTCTATGGTTCTATATTACAGCAGGTTCTCTGGAGTGGGGACAAAGCAATGATTGGATAATTTTAGGATTGCTGTAATAATACAGATTTAGTTGTTCTGTTTATTTCTCTAACTGAGCTAAGTACTGAGCTATACTGTTACGATTGCTGTAATAATACATATTTATTTGTTCTGTTTATTTCTCTAACTGAGCTGAGTAATACTTGGAGTGCAACAGGATTTCTAACTGGGCTAAGTGAAACTATATGAGAGCTGAGAACAAAAAGTATGGTAGCTATGGGGTGAAAAACAGACAAGGAGGCTTTAGGATTGCTATAGTAATACATTATCTAATGGATGAGATTTGAGACTGAATTAACCCAGCCAGCAAGGGGCAGTAGGGGACTAAGTGGGGAACAGGATTTGAGTAAATAGGGGCCTAACAGCTGTAGTAGGGCACAGAACCTGGGAGTAAGAGCCCGTAACATAAGATGGGGGCCAAAATGGGGCAGGTGTCACATGTCAATAGGGCGGGCATCTTTGGAAGGGTGATGTGCTGTGCAGGGTGTGGGTCCGCCATGATCCTGGACTGGGCTTGGAGGATTGGGGGGGTGTATGGTCTGTACATGACTGGCTAGTTTGATGGAGGAACTGTGGAGGCTAGGGAGGAATCTAAGTGGCAGGGCAGATGAGTTTGGTAGGCATCTGGGGGGGTAGGAGATGGCAAAGGGGGACGCAGGAAGAACAACTAGGGAGTAAAACTGACCCCAGTATCAGAGGCACTAACAGAAAAGACTGGAGAAGGGAGGGAGGGGGTGCCCGAGGCGAGGGGGGCCTCCTGATGGGGGAAGAAGAGACCACGAGGAGTACCAGTGGAGAGAGCAGATGGCTGCAGGTAGGTAGGGACCAGTGGTGGCATGGAGGGGAACAAGTAGGAGGGGGAACCGATAGGGGAAGAGATGCAGGAGGGGGTATCGACTAGGAATAGATTCAAACCTCTGCTATGGGAGAGAGGGTAGAGGAACATACTGAAGGGGAGGACTAGCGGGCACGAGAGGGATGGCAACAGGTACAGGAAGAGTTAGCGAGGACGAAAGGGTAGAAGGGGGCTAGTAAGGAAGGAGGGGGTGGTGACTGGAGGAGAAAAAGCTATGGGAAGGGGGAAGGATGGGAGGGGAATCACTATCGGGGTAGAAGAATAGAAGAGGGGTTGGAAATCAGCAGGGGAGGAGGAGAGGTCGACATGGGAAGCCCAGTAGGAAGTAGTCAGGCTGGGAAGGGGTTCAAGGGAAATGGGAGGAATATGGCAGAGAAAAGAGGTGAGGCAGAAGTAGGGGGTACAGATACAGAAGTCACAGAGGGTGCAGCTGGTGGGGGTAAGGCAGGGAAGAACGAATACTGGGGTAGTGGAAGGGCATTAGAAGGAAAAGGGGGTAAGGGACAGGGGGGTACTCATCCTGGAGGATTCTATACTGAAATGGGTAAGATGAGGTGGAAAGGGGGAAAGGCACAGCCATATTTGGGTTGAAGCTCTCCCCAGGTTGACTGCAGGAGTGGCAGGGCAGGCACTGCTCAAGTGTGCAGCAAGGGGGAGGAAGAAACCTCATTTACTGTTGCATGTGCATACAAACGACTTGGCGGGGGACACTGTGGAAGTAGTGAGGGGGAGGTTCAAGTAGTTGGGCAGGCAGTGTGAGGGGGTGAGGAAGTCGGTGGCATTCTTGGAGGTACTGCCGGTACCATGTGCAAGCATGGGGGGGAAGTGTATGCTTGAGGAGTTCAATGAGTGGCTGAGGGATTGGTGCCACACCAAACATTATGGGTTGGTGACTAACTGGGGTAGGATCTGGGGGGAATAGTGACTTGTACGCGGGGGACAGGGTACGCTGGAGCAGGAAGGGAAGGGGAGTATTAAAGGCAGCATTACTGCTGGCCCACTGCTGCTGAGGGTTGAGGTGCTGGACACTACACCTCACGCCACGTAGGTGACCTGGGTCATATGTAGAACATAGAAACATAGAAGTTGATGGCAGATAAGGACCGCAAGGCCCATCCAGTCTGCCCATTTCTTTCTAACTTATGAATGTGCCACCGCATTTGCTCTGTCAATGGCCTATCTATTCATACTTATCTGTATTGCTCCCTTATGCCTATCCCATGCCTGTCTGAAGCCCTGCACTGTATTCATATCCACCACTTCCTGAGGTAGGCCATTCCATGCATCCACCACCCTTTCTGCGAAAAAGAACTTCCTCACATTACTCCTTAATCGGTCTCCCTCTAATCTAATGCTGTGTTCTCTGGTTTTTCTTATATGGAGACATGTTAGACTCTTTCACCTTGTTAATGCCCTTAAGGTGTTTGAATGTTTCAATCATATCACCTCTCTCCTTCCTTTGCTCTAGGGTATACATATTTTTTTTTTATCATAGAAAGTTTTATTGAAGTTTTAACTTATACATGATAACCAACATATAGGATATCATCTGTCAAATGTCAGTACATGTAAAACAGGAGAGGATGTAAGCTCAACATTCCTCTTTACATACAGGAATACTCAGTTCTGAAGGTGAAACTACAACTCTATGTAACAGTGAACAATCTGAGTTGACTAGATAAATAATAAATATATAAGGTGGCTATTACAGTTTCATCTGCCTGCAAGAAGTATATCCACTATAATGAAGCAAGTCAGCACTACAAAGAGAAGGAAGCCCAGACTCCAGGGGTCGGCAGGGGACAGATAGGATTGAGCATCTGGAGGACTCCTCTCCTATCCTGGGACAGGATCCAGGGACCCACCATTCTGTAGCGGCCCCTGATGATGACTGGGGGCACTACTAGAGTGGTGTAGTAAAGGGAGCGGCATGTGGTGGACGTTGGCACGCTGTGCCTAAGCGTCATTGCTTGCCCACACTCCACAAAGGGGAGAAAAGTAGCAAATGGGCTACGGTCAGGCAGCATGAGCTTCCAACCCCCGCTGACCGTTCTTAGGCATGGTACTTTCACTTCCAAATACCTAAACAGCACATATAAGGAAACAACTTTCAGCATTGACAAATGCTCGTTTTATTATGAATGTAGAAAGACAGGTCAGGCTGTATAATAACCCCCAAATCTCTTTCCTGTGTTACAAAGAATAATGTTTTACACAAATAATGCTGCTTTCTGGGATGTTGTTTTCCATAATGCATAATGCAGCATTTATCCTTATTGAAATTCATACCCCATGTATCTGCCCAGTTTTGTATTTTTTCTAAATCTTCTTGTATTAATGACTTACCTGCATCAGTTTGTGCTAGTCCTCCCATTTTAAGTCACTGGTGAACTTAGTAATGTTATTTTTGATTTCAACATGTAAGTCTGATATAGACAGGGTAAATAGGGTTGGTCCCGATACCGAACTCTCCGGCACTCCACTTGTTACTTTGATACTGTTGGGTACTGAATCTCCTGTTCTTACAGCTTGTGGCGGCCCTTCCAGACATTCTTCACACCACTTTACTAACCAGATGTCCACACCCATATATCTTAGTTTCCTTAATAGCCTCCTATGAGGCACTTGATCAAAGACCTTAGTAAAATAGGCCATTGGTGGCACTGAGGATGAGGTGTTGAAAGCCACAACTTGTCACTATGCCGGACCCGAGTTCGGGAGCGAGCTCGGGCCAGCAGGGTCAGCCGGGGATGGCAAGGAGCTGGATCGAGCTGCTGAGGCGGCAGCTCTCCTCTCCGGAGTGGGACTGTGGGGTTTTCCCAGCTCTTGGCTGCCATCTGGTGGAGGCTAGGTTGCAGATTCAAGCCACAGGGAATCTTGGCCTTAGGGCTGGTGGGAGGGAGGGCACGTCACCAGAGCTGCGGAGCACATGCGCCTCCACTTGCATACAAGACTGTGATCTGGTGTCCCAGGAAAATGGGGAGCAAATCAGGTAAAAACAAAAAATATGACTCACCCATTGCCATGTAGGCAAAGGTGGCAACAGGAGAGCAAAAGGCAGGATGGAAAAAAAGGCCTTAGTAAAATCAAGATAGACCTCATCACTGGGGATATTTAAATCCAGTAACTCATTAATAGGCTCACAGAAAGCAATCAGATTTGTAATATATGATCTTTTCTCAACAAATTGTATCGAGTGCTGTGCATTTTCCTTCACTGGCCAATTTGTTTGTTATATGACCTCTCATAATTTTCCCCAATACTGGTGTTAAACTAATCGGTCTATAGTTTGATGAGTGATCCTTACTACAGTTTTTGTGGATTGGTATCACAGTAGCATGCTTCCAATCTGATGGTATGCCTCTGCATTTAGGGCTGCTGCACCTTGATGCCACTTGCCATGAGTCAAGGCATTTACTGCACCCTGTCCCCTGCCTCCACAGTTGAGACAGTTGCACCCTGCTGTCCCCTACCAAAAGAGTCCGATCCTTTGCTACACCCTGCTGCCCATGTCCCTTGTCCCAAATAGGCATGGCTACTGCACCCTGTCCCACAGTTTGGGCTGCTGTACCCTGATGTCTCCCCTGTCTTCTGCCCAAACATTCATGGCTGCTGCACCCTGCACCTTCTTTTCCCCACCCCATAACACAAGATGAAAGTATTTTTCCATTTTTTATTTTGAGCAGTTTGGGAAGTGTAGTAAAGGATCTGACTCTGGTAGGAGGGAGCAACATAGTGCAATAACCCTAACTGTGGAGGCAAGAGGCTGTACGGTGCAGCAGGGCACAGTGGTGTCAGGAGACAGAGGATAGCATGGTGCAGAAGCCTTTGCTGTGGGGCAGGACACAGGTGGGAATCAGGGCACAGCAGTCCTGACTGTGGCACAGGGTGCACGTGGTGCAGCAGCCCAGCCCATTTGGGACAATGAAAGTGCACAGCAGGGTTCAGCAGCCTCAACTGTGGAGGCAGGGTACATGGGACTCTATGGTGTAGCACAGCAGCCCTGACTGTGGAGACAGGAACAGGGGCAACTGGGTGCTGTGGCCCTGACTGTCAGGGTGGGAACAGAGGCAGCAGGGTGCTGCAGCCCTGACTTTTCGGGCAGGAGATGGGGGTGTCATCAGGGCACAGTAGCCCAAACTGTGGGACAGGATACAGCAGCCATGCCCGCTTGGGACAAGGGATGTTGGTAGTAGGGTGCAGCAAAGGATTTGACTCTGGTGGCAGGGGGCAGCATGGGGCAAATGCCTCAATTGTGGAGGCACACAACAGGGTGCAGCAAATGCCTTACTCTTGTGACAAGTGGCAGCATGGTGCAGCAGCCCTAACTCTGAAGGCATGGGGCTGTAGGGCACACCAGTCAACAGCAACCCCAAATGTGTAGACAGGAGCAGGGTGCAGCAGCCTGGCTGTGGTGATAGGGGACAGAGGACAGCATGGTACAGAAGCCTTGACTGTGGGCAGGACACAGGGGGCAACAGGGTACAGCAGCCCTGACTGTGAGAAGGTGTGCATGGTCGCAGCAACCCCGTCCATTTGGGGCAATGGATTTGGGTAGCAGGGTGCAGCAAATCCCCACCTCTAGTGGCCTAAGGCAGCATGGTGCAGCAGTCCCAATAGTGGAGGTTGGGGACCTGGGACTCTAGGGCATAACAGAGTACAGCAGCCCCAACTGTGGAGACAGGAACAGGGAGCTACAGGTGCAGCATCCCTGACTGTGGTGGTTGGGGAGAGAGGGCAGCAGGATACTGCAACCCCAATTGTTTGGGCAGAGGGCAGCAGGGTACCACAGCCCTGATTGCTTAGGCTAGTGATGGAGGCAGCAGGGTGCACAATCCCCAACTTTGTGGGAGAAGACAGTGGGCAGCAGGGTGCAACAGCCTCAACTGTGGGGAAGAGATACAATGCATGAGGAAGCCATACAGTGTTCCCATTTATACACATACATTATGTATTTTCACTCAGAAACCACCAGAGAACTGAAATTTGTGAGTTCAGACAGTACATGTGCTTGAATTAATAGAGTGTGACAGGCATCTGTTTGTCAATCTGACATGAAAAAAAAGTTCTTATAAGAATTTATTTCTGAAGGCTACATCAAAGACAAACTATTTCTATGAATAAACACATTTTAGATTTATTTTATATTCATTAAGCAACCCTATGTTGCATAGTTAGAAAAAAATAAGAGTTTTGATGAGAAAGAACAGAGTTGTGATACAGACATGCTGTTGTCTCACAGAGGAAGATTTCCACTACTTCAATTCAGCATTGAAACTCAAATGATCAACTTTTTATCGGAAAAAAGTGATAGATTTTAAGCTAATCTATCTAAACACAAACCAGAGACTAAATGAGTAAGAAACCCAGAGAGCAAACAAACCATTAACTCTACAGTCTGCTGTGACTGGGAATCTGAAGCAAGCTACAGTACTCCAAGATGATGTCATCACTCCAAGCCTGACTGAGAGGGACAGAAATAACGCCACTGTTTTCATCCACTGTAGAGCAAGTTAACAAATGCTGATTTAAAGAAATACACAAAACCAAACAGCATGACATTTCAGGAAACACTAATCATAGCATAGGACTTCAATTCAAGCTTTTTCAAGCTTTTATTAACAATATGTAAAACCATTGCCCATGATCTTTAAGTTAAGCCCATCCCTGAAGTATAGATCCCATTTGTTGAAAATGTATCCCAGTGTCTCATGAATTTAAAATTTTCCTTTGTTGCCCATGTTCTCAGCCAATAATTTACTGTTTGTATTTTGTCTGACTGCTGTTTTCTGGCTTGTGGCATGGGTAGTATTTCAGAGAATATTGCTCAGCATTTGTACTCTTCAATCATCCTTCCTATTTCTATAAATTCTTTTGGATCTCAACGACCAGGGTTTGTTTTACGAACATAACGAATGTCCCAGCAGAAAACAGACCACCCAGTCTATCTAAGTCTGCTCAAGTGTGCAGCCAACACCCTAGTTTGCAGCTGCCCTCACCTTTGTCATCCCACTGCCACCCCCACCCTCACTCTCCCTGTTCCCTGTCCCACACCCTTTAGAAGCTGTTCACAGATTTACATGATACCACCCATTCTGGTAGGGCATTCCATTTTCTACCACCCTCTCTGTGAAATAGTGTCTCCTCATTTCCTTCCTAAATCTTCCCCCTCATTCTTGGTCCGTGCCCCTGGCGACCCTCCCTTCCTTAACTTAAAGACCCCATTTGCCCCATCCTTATCGATTCCCCTCAGATACTTGAATGTCTCTATCATGTTCCCCCTGTCCCTTCTATCCTCCAGGTTGTACATATTCAGGTCTCCCAGCCTGCTGTCATAGTCTCTCTCCTCCATTCCACATATCATCTTTGTTGCCCTCCTCTGCACCCCCTCCAGTAGCCTGATATCACGCTTTAGGTATGGCCTCCAAAACTGCACACAATACTCTGAGTGTGGCCTTACTAGCAACCTGTACAGGGGCAAGATCACCTCTCTTCATCTGGACAAAAACCCTCTCGTTGTGCATCCCAGCATTTTGTTTGCCCTTGCAGCCACTCTCCTGCACTGGACAGTGTTGTTCATGGTCCCTGTTATCATTACCCCTAGGTCCTTCTCCTCCTCAGTGATCCCCAGCTTAACCCCATCAGTCAGTATTCTCTCCTTGGGTTCTTCACCCAAAAGTGCATAACCTTACACTTTGTTGCATTGAACCCCAGCTGCCACCTCTCTGACCACTCCTCTAGCTTCCGAGGTCCCCCTGCAGCTGCTTCCATCCCTCCTCTCCATCCACCACTGCTCCAATTTTGGTGTCATCAGCAAACAGACTTACCATGCTCACCACCCCATGTGCAATGTCTGATATGAAGAGCCCAAACAATACTGGCCCCAACACAGAGCCCTGTGGCACCCCACTGTCACTGGCCTTGGAGATGAGAGCCTTCTTACCACCACCCATTGCAGCCTGCCACTTAGCCAGCTTTTAATCCAGTTTATCATTTTGCCCTACCCCTAAACCAGTTAGTTTCCTCCCAAGCTGCACATGAGGCACAGAATCAAGGCCTTGCTGAAGTCCAAGTAACGAACATCCACCGCATGACCCTTATCCAGCTCACCTGTCATCCAGTCATAATATTGTATGAGGTTGGTTTGACAAGACTTCCTGAAACAAACCCATGCTGCCTCTCACATCCTGGAGCCATTGTCCTCCAGGTATGACACCAGTCTTTCCTTTAGTATTGTTTCCAGGAGTTTGTACACTATGGAGGTGAGACTTATCGGATGATAATTACCCGGTTCATCCCTTGGCCCGCTCTTGTGTAATGGTACTACATGTGCCATCCTCCAGTCCAGTGACATACATCCCAACTCCAGTGAGGTGCTGTACAGATCTGTCAGCGGCTCTGCCAACACCTCCGCCATCTCTCTCAGCACCCTGGGGTGGATACCATCTGGCCCTGGTGCCTTGTCTACCTTCAGTGCTCTCAGTCCCTCTAGGACTCTATTTCCCTCAATTCTTCCATCTGTCACCTCCTCTACCCCTGTCCCCACCCTCCCAGCCCATGCTGGTAGAGGTCCCCCCTTTTCTTCTGTGAACACTGAGCGAAAGTATTCCTTCAGTGCTTCTGACTGCTCTTCCCTATTTTCCATCCACTCCCAACCCCTTTTTGTCCTCACTATTGTCTCCTTGCACTTCCTTTTCTCCTGATGTATCTGAAAAGTCTTTCTCCCTCCCATTAATTTCCTGGGCTATTCTCAGCTCCCTCTGGGCCTTGACATCTCTCACTTTTCTGGTCACCTCCCTGGACCATCTTGCATATTCCTCCCTGTCCACTTCCTTCCCCATCCTCCTAAACCTCTGGTGTGCCACTCATTTTGCCCTCCCCACCTCCACAACCTCGCTGTTCAACCAGTATGGTTTTCTTGCTCTGCTCCTCTTACTCTGTGCCTTGGTGCAGGCTTCTGTTGCCTCTGTAACCCCCCGTTTAATAATATCCAATTTCTGCTCCATGTCCATCTCCTGCCATCTACCCTCCAGTTTCTCTTTCAGTACTTCCTGCATCCTCCCAAAGTCTGACCCCCTGAAGTTTACCACCCGAGTAACTGATTTCTCTGGTTCCCTGCACATCGTGATATTAAACCACACCGTCTGATGATCGTTGTTGGCTAGTGGGTCCTCTACCTTCATTTCCCTCACTGCCTCCTCATTCAACAATACCAGATCTAAAGTGTTCTTTCGCCTAATGGGTGCAGTAACCAACTGTGTCAGGAGACCCTCCTGGATTGCAACCAGAAGCACTTACTCCCTAGCACTGGAGGTGACCGGAATGCTCTAGTCAACCCCCAGCAAGTTGAAATCCCCCACGATGACCACCTTCCCTTTTCTACATACCTTTTTGATTTGTCCTGCTAACTCCCTGTTATGCACCTCAGACTGGGACGGCGGCCTGTATACCACCCCGAACTTCAATTTCCTACCCCTTGAGTCTAGGAGCTGCAGCCAGATTGCCTCTGTTCTCCTTTCTTCTCCCTCGTCCCTTGTGCATTTGATACTGTCCCTCACATAGACTGCCACCCCACCCCACCCTCCCTCCTTATGGTCCTTCCTGTATAATTTGTATCCTGGGATTGCCAGATCCCAGTCCTGGTGCTCAGTTGCCCACATTTCTGTGACAGCTGCAATATCCACCCTCCACACTGCTAAGAGTGCCTGTAGCTCAGCATATTTGATTCCTAGGCTTCTTGCATTCAATGAGACCACCCTCCATAATGCCCCTTCTCTTCACTAGTCTCCATCTCCTCCCTTTTTTCTCCCTCCTTTTTTGGCCTCCCGAGTCCTTCCCTGGTAGCCTGAGGGGTGGGCTGTGACTCCACTCTATTGGATCCCTGCCTACCTGCTGTCCACTTGCCACCCCTGTCTAGTTTATATCCACCCTTGTTGCAATATATCTACCCAGTCTTTGCTTTAATACCTCCTTCCCCTCCCCACTCAGGTGCAGTCTATCCCTTGCAAACAGATTGTTATTATCCCAGGTACTGCCCCAGCCACCCACAACCCCATATCGCTTAGTTTGGCACTATTCTACCAATGATGTGTTCAACTCTCTAATCCTCTCCTTTCTCACCGTGCTTGTGCAGGGTACTGGGAGCACTTCAGAGAAGGCCACAGACTCCACAGTCTCCTTGCACAACCTTCCCACTTCCTCAGTCCTCTCCCTTGTTACCTCCACTGTTTCTCCCACAAGGTCATTTGTCCCCACATCTACCACAATGTGTGGTTTCCTCCTACCCCTCTTTACGTACCTTAGGATTGCCTGTCCTGCCATGTCTGCCTTTAATCATGGTATGGACTCCACCCATATCAGACTGTGCCTCTCCCCCTTGTTGCCCCATCTAATCCCCTTGAGTATGGAGTCCCCCAACACCAGCACACCCCCTCTTCTTTCCTTGTGCCCGTTGCCACCCCATGAGTTCTCATTTATGGAGCCACTCAAGACTGTTTTACCATGTGCCCCAGTGTCTTCCCTGTCCCTTCCAATTAAGACCCCTCCCGATTGACTGCCAACCTCCCTCTCCCTTCTCACCTCTGAGTAGTATCCCTCCCCTGCCACACCATGCTCAATCTCTCCACTAGTAATGCCCCTCACTCCTCTTCTTTGTGAGTGCCATCCCTGTGCAATCACCTCCTGCATTTTCTTTCCCATGTGTTGCTAGTAAAGTAAACATGTTCCCTATCCCTTTACCTTACTATGTGCTTTCTCCTCCTCCTGCCTACTGCTGCTCCTCTTTCTAGGTCTACTAGAGTCCACCCTTCATCAGCTGGCTTCCTGTCTAGTTTTCCCTTGACCCACTGTTCCTTCTCTGTGATGCCTCCACAATACTCTCAGATGTCAGCCTCCTACAGACACAATCCTCCACTCATCCATCAACCTCCCCAGCTCCCTGCCAAGCCACTGAACCTCTTCCTTGAGCCTCCTTAGCCTGTGGCATATTGGGCACTCTCCCAGCCTCCACAGTATATTCATCCGCAATGCTGTCCCACAACCATTGCACCCAACAATCCTACCCATGGTCCACACTACCTAAACAGCCTCCCCACACTAACTATGCCTACAGCAAGTAGAATTAACTAATCCTAGCCCAGCCTCTAACAGACATTTTACCTGATATATTCCAGTTGAAGGCCCTCCACAATATCCACCTATCACATTAATCAGCAATTCATTGTGGATGCTACACTCCTATTTGAAACCTACCAATGCTTTTTCCCTGCCCCGTGGCTGCATTAATGGATAGAACTACATGAGCTTCACCTGAAGCCCCTTCCTCCAATTGCAGGGCAGGTGTTCCCCTATAAATGAGCTGTGCTCTGGGGAGGGAGGGGTGAGGGAGGGTGGGATTAGGGCCCTCACCTGATTCTCATGAGAGTGTATCAGCCCTGTGTCTGCCCCACACCGCACCTCCAAGCACTGCAGCCTCCTCCAGAGGAAGGTCTCACACACACACACACACACACACTGCATTAAACAAGTCAGCACTACTGCCCTAAAGTCCACAGACTGAAACAGAATTTAAAGCTTATCCAGCAACTAAATCCTTTCGCCAACTGCTCAGCAAAAGAAGGTTCAGACAACCTCTGCCAGACCCCAACTGCTTCTGCAGTACTGCTATGTAAGAAGCCCTGGTATTTAAGCCCCAATGAGCTGTAAATTGATCCTGGCTGAGAAGGACAGAAACTTCCAGAAAGCTGCTCACAATGCCTGTAGAAAAGATAAATGAATATCCTGCTTCCATTTTACATCATTTGTTCCCACATGTATTATCATTAATGCTGGTGTTTTCTGTGTGTAGTGCCCTGAAGTTGGAGGCACAACAGAAGAAAAGTGAGGTGCTCCAGTAACTCAGAAAAGGTGCCCCAGAAATGCCCACGTGCCCCAGCTTCTGATATAGCCATCACAAACCTGTTTTAAATAATGTACATAGCTAAGAAAATAATAAAAATTTAGCCTTTTTATGACAGCATGACATTGTGCAAAAAGTGGCTCAGGATGAAATGCCAGGCTGAGCATACAGAATGCCATTGTACTGCACATGCCCTGCCCTCTAGAACCAGAACCCAGAGTGTTAGGTGTTTTGAAAAATTATCCGTTGGAGGGAATCATGGTAGCTGTAGACATAACCGGTTTAGGTAGCAGCAAACCCTGGAATCGCTGGAGGCCCCCTGATCATGGTAGGAGGCCCAAAGCAGAGTAGTTTGCATTTTTAATTTTTTAATTTTTTTTATCTTATTATCAGCAGCATAGGACTGTGCAGCTCGCTCTGATGTGGCATTGTTGTGTTATGAAAAAGCTATGACCCCGTCTATAAGAAGTAGATGGGCAATGGATGGGATGGGAAGAACAGCCCCAAGGACTAACACTGCTATCTTCCTGTAAAAAAAAAATAACTATGCCACTGGTTGTACTGAGAATAAAATAAAATGATGCATATATCGCCTACAGTAAAGTACATGGGGTGAAAGTGGGCCAAGTAGGGGGGACCCATGACTTCACTAATCCTGCTGAGGGACCCCAAAACCCTAACTTCGGCCCTGGCTGTGGAGAAGAGGATGTAGGAAGTATGGAGGGACAAGAAAGTGCTTACCTGGAGGGTTAAAGATGTCCCTGAGGGCTTGCCTGCATGCCCGCCTGCTTCCAGCTGCTGAAGATTTTTAGCCAGGCTAAAGCAAGGAAGCAGCTTAGAGCTGCACCGGGAGAACCTACATAAGGCCCACAGGAGAGGTCATCAATATTAATTAAAGGCTGGAGCAGGCATGGGACAACATATATAATTAAGAGGGATCAGTGTATTAAAGGGTCGGGTAGGCCACTGCTACTTAAAAGGGAACATTAGGCCAACTGCTACTGAAACGGGCGGATTAAGCCCACTGCTACTTAAAAGGGCACGTTAGGTCCACTACTATTGAAAGGGCAAGTTAGGCCCACTGCTATTTAAAAGGGGCGAGTTAGGCCCACGGCTACTTAAAAGGTCGATTTAGGCCCACTGCTATTTAAAAAGGGCAAGTTAGGTCCATTGCTACTTAAAGGGGTGAGTTAGGCCCACTGCTACTCAAAGGGGTGAGTTAGGCCCACTACTACTGAAAGGGGTGAGTTAGGCCCACTGCTTTTGAAAGGGCAAGTTAGGCCCACTGCTATTTAAAAAGGCCGAGTTAGAAACATAAAAACATAGAAACATAGACTTTGATGGCAGATAAGGACCACTTGGCCCACCTAGTCTGCCCATTTCCTACCTAATGGATAAGCTGCAGCTCCTAGTTAACCAACAGCATATTTATTCCTACCCCCCCACACAAGAATTGCCTTATGTCTGTCCCATGCATTCTTGAACTCTTTCACAGTTTTAGACCCCACAACCTCCTCAGGAAGGCGGTTCCATGTGTTCACCACCCTCTCTGTGAAAAAATACAAATTCAAATTGTGTCCCCTTGTTCTTGCACATCTCTTTTTCTGAAAGATGCTACCCTCTTGGACTTTGTTGATTCCACTGAGGTACTTAAAAGTTTCAATCATGTCCCCCCTTTCCCTCCTTTCCTCAAGGGTATACATATTAAGCTTCTTTAGTCTCTCCTCATATGGCTTCTCTTGCAGACCCTGCACCATTTTAGTTGCCCTCCTCTGGACTGCCTCCATCCTGTCTATGTCTTTGCGGAGATGGGATCTCCAGAACTGGATGTAGTACTCCAGATGGGGTCTCACCAACTGTCTGTATAGAGGGATAACAACTTCCTGTTTTCTGCTGGTGATGCCTCTCCCTATACATTCCAGTATCCCTCATCCCTCCCTACTGCCTTCTCACATTGCTTGCTAAACCCAAGGTCATCTGATATGATTACCCCCAGGTCCTGTTCCATTTTTGTTGTTGTTACTACCCCCCCATTGTCCCACTGTGTACTCTTCCCCTAGGTTTTTGTTTCCCAGGTGTATTATTTTGCACTTCTTTGCACTGAATCCAAGCTACCATGCTTCTGACCATTCCTCCAACCTTGCCAAGTCCCTTCTCATCCTTTCCACCCCCTTGTGTATCAACCCTGTTGCAGATCTTTGTGTCATCTGCAAAGAGGCATACTTTTCCTTCCAATCCCTATGCAATGTCACATATAAAGACATTAAAAAGGACCAGACCCAGTACTGAACCCTGCGGTACCCTATTAGTAACCTCCCTTTCTTCAGAGTGGACTCAGTTTACTACTGTATTACTTTCTGTGTCCTGTTGTCCAGCCAATATTTTATCCAGGCTACCACCCTGGGACCCACTCCCAGGCTGGTTAATTTGACTATTAATCTTTTGTGTGGGACTGTGTCAAATGCCTTGTTAAAGTCTAGGTAGGCCATGTCCACAGCCCCTCCCTGGTCTATTACTTTGGTCACCCAGTCAAATAAATCAATTAGATTCATCTGACATGACCTTCCTGCTGTGAATCCATGCTGCCCTGGGTTCTGTGCCCCACTGGCCTCTAGGAACTCAACAGTTCTTTCCTTCAGAAGTGATTCCATCATTTTCCCTACCACAGAGGTCAAACCGACAGGTCTGTAGTTTCCTGCCTCTGTCTTGCTCCCACGTTTGTAAAGGGGAATCACATCTGCTGCCCTCCAGTCCTCAGGTACCATCCCATCCTCCCATGATTTGTTAAAAAGGGTAGTCAGTGGTGTCACTAGTTCTTCCCTTAATTTTTTAGAATTCTGGGTGAATCCCGCCAGGCCCCTTGCTTTGTCCACCTTCAGTTTTAGGAGTTCTTTGAGAATCCTTTCTTCTGTGAAAGGACTGGGATGTTTTTTCCTCTACACCCCCGCATCCCCCGTGGGTCTTTCCTGCTTAAGCTTCATTGTGGAATCTCCCTTCTTGCTCTTATTTTGCTCCTTCCACCCCTCCTGTACTTCTCTCCTTGTAATCCCTTTCACCCCTCATCAGACAAGGCCACTGGCTGCACTTGACACAATATTTATCTTGCCATATTGTTCTTTTGTTTATGTAATTACTTTCCTCATGTTGTACTACTTACTGAAACCATTGTAATTTGCTATTCTTGTGACTTGACGTGGAACTTCTGTAAAACAGCCCTTGGCTCAAATGTCTTTCTGATTTGTTAAATAAATAAATAAAATAAAAATTGACCCCTTATCCAGAGTGCTTCTGTTAACTGGATTAGGTACCTCCCCCTCCTCCTCTTTTGTGAATACTGAGCAGACGTATTCATTCAGTATCCCTGTTTTTTTCACTGTCCCTCTCTTCCCACCCACCGTCCATTCTATTCAGTCTAACTATCCTTCCCTTTGTCTTGCTACGCTTCCTAATGTACCTATAAAAGGTTTTATCCCCCCCTTAACCGAGTTGGCTATCTTTTCCTCAGTTTGGGCCTTTGCTACTCTGATCACCTTCCCTGCTTCCTTTTGCCTTAACTGGTGCAGTTCTCTGTCCTGCTCCTTCTGTGTTCCTTATGCTTCTAAATGCTGTCTTTTCTCTCTAACAGTGTGCCTAACTGCGCCACTGCTACTTAAAGGTGAGCTAGGCCCACTGCTACTTAAACTTTAACTGCCCTAGACTTTCCATTGAAACTTTCAACACTGCCTGTGACACCTACACACCTTTCAAAATGTAAAATCAAAGCCTCTCTAATTCCTGGCTAACAGCCAAACTACTGGCTCAGCTTTAAAGCACGTGACCATCTTTGGCTATAGCCAGGCCACAGGCTCCATAACAGACTCACTTAACTATAAACAGGCACGGAACCTATGCACTTCACAAATCAGGCAAATGAAGAGCTCCTATTTCAAGAATGCTCTAGAAACCACATGGGGTGATGGGAGATCCTTCTGGGACAATATACGTATTACGGGCAAACAGTCTAAATCCTCTCCCACGGCAATGAACATTGATGACTCACTACCCATGACCCTAAGACTATGGTCGATGCCCTAAATAAACCTCCTTCACTGACCTCAGTGGTGTCCTCTCACCAGACTTCTTCCAGGACTTGCCAGTTCCAAAACTCGTATCCCAAACCACCTGGCCAGACAAACTGCTATTTCACTTTAAAATAGTTAAGAACATATGAAGCCTACAGATACATAAAAAGGCCTGCTCTAAATCTAGAAATAGCAGTGACACCATTGATCCAAACTTCTGTCCTCACCTTGGAAGAAGTGATCCACCCCTCACCAAATTCTCAACCTCTCCTGTGCCAAAGCCAATTCCCAACACATGGAAGGCCGCTATAGTACACCAGTGCATAAAGGGGGCGACAAATCCACACCAGGGAACTATCAGCCCATATCTATACTTCCATCCCTCTCCAAAGCTCTTGAACGGATTGTGGCGGATCAACTATCAGACTACCTGCAAAAGTACGATCTACTCTGCATTCAGCAACACGGATTTAGGAAAGGACACAGTACATCGATGGCCCTACTTGATTTCTCTAGTGAAACTCACAAAGCCTTGGATAAGGGTTATTTAACCGGAGCTGTTTTCATAGACCTCACAAAGGCCTTTGACACTGTTCACCATAGCCTTCTAATCTCTCTTCTGCTCAACATTGGGCTAGCTGAGGGACCTGGAGCCTGGGCAAAAAGTTACCTGGCACAACGTTCTCAAACAGTAAAAATCTCTGAGGTTCTCTCTGACTCCAAACCAGTCCTCTCTGGTGTCCCCCAGGGCTCAATGTTAGGTCCTCTCCTCTTCAGCCTATTTCTAAACTTGCTTCCCAAATCCTGCCCTGAAAAATTAATACTCTACACTGATGACGCTGTAATTGTCTCCTCCCATAAGAATCCAAATCCACTACGACAGAGCTTGCAGCTTGCTTTCTCATGTGTTGAAAAGTGGTTCCTTGAGCACAAACTGGTCCTAAATAATAAAAAAAAACAAAACTCATGCTTTTCGCCAGTCATCAAAACAGAAATAGGCATACTCCACTCCTCATAAAAACTTCTCTTGGAAATACACTAGAACAAGTGAACACCTTCAAATACCTTGGTATCACTTTTGACTAATGTCTTACTTTAGTGTCTATATCAATAACACTGCAAAACAGTGCACCAACGATTGGAATTTTGTACGGAACCGTCAATTTTTCAACCAAGATGCCTTGAGGATTGCTGTTCAAAGCTCCATCATCTCAATCATAGACTATGGTCTAATTGTCTATGGCTCAGCTACTACCACTGCACTAAAGCGCATCTCAACAGCACTAAACAAAACCTGCCGACTCCTCACTGAAGCACTGAGGCGGCACCACTTGTGACCTCTACACGGAAACCGGTTGGTTGCATCTTTCCAATCGCCTCATGTATCTCACCTGCGTGATGGCAAAAAAATCAATCTTAGGACTCACTCCTCCATGTATCCGAGACCTGCTCTGCCTGAACAATGGCACTCATACCACCAGAAGATCTGACCACCAACCCTTCCTTGTCCCTAGATGCCGGACTGCTCAGGGACAAAGATCTTTACATACCGTGCCCTACCTGGTACAATGCCCTTAACCTGCCTCCCAATCCTCCACGACATTGGGAGCTTTCAAATCCATACTTTACGCCACCTCACAGCCTCCAGCTCCTGTGACTGCTTTGACTAAAGTCTCATCCCACTGAGTGCACTTACATTTGTTTCACTCAACCACCATGGTCTCCTCTTTGACAAAGACAACCTGAGTACCACTAACCTGGTTCTGTCTGCTCCTAAACTTCTTATTTCTCCCTCTCTTCCCTCTCAAGCTCTTCAATCCTTATTCCTTGCCCTTGACAGTGCCTCTGAGTTCCTTTTTCTTTTCTGTACATAAATGTTACTGTTTAAGTTGTGGTCTTGTTAAACGGCTTACTGATTGTTTGTAACACTGTCTACTATGTTTTTGTACTTAATGACGTGGAACCTTTGTAAATAAGCCTTGGCTCAAAGGTATTAATTCCTAGAACAATAAACTTAAACTTCAAACTTAAAGGGGCAAGTTAGGCCCACTGCTGTTTAAAAGGGTGCATTAGGCCCACTGCTGTAAAAGAGGGTAAGTCAGGTGCACAGTCACTCAAAGGGACAACCCAAGTCCCAAGGCCCACAGCTAGCCATTTAGGCCCACAGGTGTTAAAGGGGCCCAGCAGCATTAGTGACCCCAGATGCTGAGGGAGCCTAGCTAGCCACATAGACCCACAGGTGTTAAGAAAGCCTAGTCCAACATTATAGTCTATAGCCTTTTGAGAGAGCCTATTCCCCACTGCAGTGTACCCACAGTAACAGGAGAACCTGATGTAGCTAGAGGGACCGCCTAGTAGTTAGGTCCACTGAAGCTAGGATTCACTCAGAATAGCAAAGTGCCTGTTTATTTACTGCTGTCTGCACATTGAGACTGTGCAGTTGACCACTACAATAGGAACTGTGACATTTATTGCATTGCTGTCATTTCTACGAACAGTGTAAGTGCCAGAACTGTCCTGGTATTGCTTTGTTGCCAGTATTTCAGTGCAAGAAAAGTATTCAAATCAGTCTTTAGCAATTCTCCAGAGTCACTTCACCAATGTATATGCAGCTCAGGCTTCACTAATTCTTCAGAAATCATCTTCCAGTGCATCTCAGAAGCAGACAGCAGCAATTTCCTGAAGAATTGTGCCACAGTTGTCTCAGTTGCAATTGTTTGTTATTTTCCTCTATCAAGTTCCCAGTGTATGACCTGGCCCAGTGCAAAGTCTGCTGTCCATTTTCTTATTTTGTCATCCTCACTGAAGTGTCATCCAGATCTTCTGTTCCAGTACCCTGAGTCATTGTCCTGTTTATTGCTTTATGTCAGTCCTTGGCTCATCTGGCCTCAGTGCCCAGAACCCTGTTGTTCTCCCACATTCCACAGACTTCCTTCCCCCAGCATCTTCTTTGTTTCCCGACAATCCAGAAGCGGGCTGTGGCAGGGTGTTCTGCATCTTCTTCATCTCCCGGCAGTCCAGAAGCAGACTGTGGTCAGTTTGTTCAGCATCTTCTTCTCCTTCCGGTAGTCCAGAAGTGGACTGTGGTAGGGTGTTTTGCATCTTCTTTGTCTCCCGGCAGTCCAGAAGCAGGCTGTGGCCAGTTGTTCAGCTTCTTCTTCTTCTGCTGGCAGTCCAGAAGCAGGCCGTGGCAGGTGTTCTGCATCTTCTTTGTTCCCCAACAGTCCAGAAATGGGCGGTGGCCGGTTGTTCAGCATCTTCTTCTTTTCTCAGCAGTCTAGAAGCGGACTGTGACTGGATCTGTTGTATCTCAATTCTGGCTGCCCTCAGTGGGTTTTGAGCTGAGGAAATCTTTGTGTTCTTAAATTACGGCAACCCTAGAGAGGTGGGTTGTGGCCGAGAAACTCATGGCCTGTTCAAAGTCCTCTTGGCATTCCTTTAGTTTTAAAGAAGCCCCAGAATCATATTAGCCAGTCAGCCAAGTTGTTCCTTTGTGTCTCCATATCCTGCATCCCAGTTTCCTTCTCGATGACAGAGAAAGCTCAACCATGAATGAACTGCCTTTTATGATATATGTAGAACTTGTAGTGACATGCTATAGAGTTTCTTAGAGTAGAGTACTCCAGGTGATAGGCCTTAGGTGAGGTGTACCTCAGGATAGTATTAGAGATTGCATAGTGATTAGCTGATCTTAGAAGATAGAACACTCTTAAAGCGGAGCTGTTACATCGCTTACTGAAAGTGGTTTGCATAGAGTCACCCTCATACAGGGTATAGAGGATAGAATGCTCTTAAAGCAGAGCTATTACAGTTGGTTGATTCAGAGTGCTCCTCGTAGAGGAGATTAGGTGTAAGAGATTCCCTGTGACCGTGTTCCCTTTCCCCGCATGCTTGAATAAAAGTCTGTCAGGCATTTGGAATTTATTTCTAACTACTGCCTCTCTTTGTCAGGTGACAATATCCACCTTCTTGGAACCTGTGTTCATAATTTGTGTGCAAATTACTGGTGTCATCACAATGCAGTTGCTCTGTTTACCCTTTTATATTACTGTGGAAACCCAGCACACGTTAACATCCATTTTACCACCATCTGGGCACCACATGTAGTTCAATGAGATTTTTTTAGCAGTTGTCTTATATCCTTAGTTTTAGCACTTGGGAGACAAAAGACTTGGGTATACTCCTTGTTGTCTTCGCATATTTTGCCGTCTGCAAATCTCAGGATACAGTCCCCTACTATGATTGTTTCGGTGATGTGTGATTGCATTTCCTAGGTTTCTATTTCTTAATCTATTATTGGTGTCATATCAGAAATTCTTTCCTCTGCCTCTGACTTCCCTTATGGAATTGGCTGGCATGCGTTCACCATTTAGTCCAAGCATGCATCATTCAGTCTCATACAATGTCCTAGTTGTCATTTGATATCTCACCAAGTCATGCTCGTGTCTCTCAGGCTTCACCATCGGCCTCCTACTACTCCTGCACTTGGATGCATGCCAGCCACAACCATAGCACAGCCTCCAGGGCTCCCTGTCCTTTATTAAAATGGTCTCACTCTGCCCCTTGAAGTCCACATCTTGAGGTGGGTTCCACAACTTTGGCAGGGTTTCTTCTTCTGCCCTTCAGGTGAGAATGTCCTAAGCTTGGGGAAGCTTGGTGATCCCTGTTGTGGAGGTGCTGCTATACTACATGGATCTTTAACTTTCAAATAAAATATTTGCTTAACTTAACCTAGCACCAAGGTTATTTTGTGATTTACTGAGCAGCCCAACTTCTTGTTTTCCGGAAGCTTTGAACATGCAGATTGACTTGGCAGCATCTCTTTTTTTTTTGCCATTAACATTTTATTCACATTTTATGCAGAGACAGCATAACTGAGAGAAAGATTTTACAAGATATAAGTGAAATATACAGTTATCTCGTTAGAAAAATGGTAAAACATTTTCTCTGCTATACCCCCCAACCCTAAAAATCCTATAATACCCTAAAAACTCCCCCCCAACCCCGCCTAAATATTGTCCCCCCTCCCCCTCCCGAGGCACACGACTCAAATCATTATCATACAGGGTGAGTTCGCAAATCACAATGAATAGATAGTATCAAACAGGGCCCATATCTTCTCAAAGCGGGGTAATTGATTATGCAGGGTAGCAATCATTTTCTCAATCCTGAGAGAAGCGAGAAGTTCTGCTAGCCATTCAGAATAAGAAAGTACAACCTTATCCTTCCAATGACGGAGAACCAATTTCTTAACTATGAGTGAAATCAAGGCCATGTAATATTTTCTATTCCTAATTGGAAAAGTAGACATATCCCCCAGCAGACACACCTCTGGCTTGAACATATCCTCCAACCCCAGTAGGGTATCAGCTTATCCCTGATTTCTGACCATAGGAGCTACCTTAGGGCATTCCCAAAAAATATGCAAGAGGTCCCCTCTATCCTCATTACACCTGTAACATTTGGGTTCTTTTAGCAGATTCAAATCCGTTAGTTTCTGAGGGGAATAGTAAATATTATGTAATACTTTAAACTGTATGAGCCTCAATTGGTCATGCCTAATAAAACTGTGACATGTAAGCCAAATCTCCTTCCAATCTAAATTAATGTTAGGAAATATGGAAATCCAATAAGAACAGGGGACAAGATTAACAGAATAGGCCCAATGGAACAGGACAGTATAGATCTTGGAGATTTTGCAGCATCTCTTGATGTTGCATTTAAGACTTCAATTGCCAGAGGTGGAGCCTCGAAGTCCATGGGGCTACTTTAGCTGTGCAGACCATGTTGGTAACACCTTCAAAAGCTGTTCCCCTACTACTCTAAGGTTCATCTGGAATCCACTTACTTCCCTTCCTCTGCCCTCAAGGGTGAAGATCATACAATTATTCAAGTCCTGGACCCTCAAGGGCCCAGCTCCTATATCTCAACCCTCAAGGGTTCAGCTTCCTCTCCAGGGTTCCACTGTCTAGAGGCCAGGTGAGTGCCTTTTGGTGGTTGTTGCTGTCCTCCTCCTGCTTTGGGGGTTGGCTTTCTACAGGGAATCTCCTTTAGCTGTAGAGTTCAGCTTGGCACACCCATGGCATTCCTGTCAGAGGAACAGAATAAGAGCCCTTCCTTTAAAATTTGCTCTTGAACTGAGGCTCCAAATTGCAGTAGCTGAGCCTTCACTAATCTCATCCCAAGCCTGGAGAAAAGGCGACCAAGGCCTTGGATCCCCAGAGGTATCCTTCTCACAGGGGGTTTTCCCTCTACTCCATGCCGTAGGTCATGAAAGTTAGATAGTCTTTATAGGAAGTGGTCCACAACGTAAGTACATCTATATTAATATAGCATTTACCCTACTAGGCTTCCACTGTGAGTTGGGGTTGGATGGCTGCCCTCTTCCATCCAGCTGTTCCATCTCTCCTTACGGAAGTCATGCCTCTGTCTGCTATCAGTTACCACTTACTGACAGTCTCAGTTGTTGCTCAGTTCAGTTTCTGTTATCAGTCATCACTAGTTGCTATCAATCTGTTCTCACTCAGGCTATGTGTTCACCACCTGCAGTACAGTACTTTGGGCTCCTTGTAGGTACCCTTCACCCGAAGGAATTATGATCATCCCAGAGCGCCTCTAGGGGTGGAACCCTCCTCAAGAGGGTTCTTTTACCTTCCTAATACCCAGACACGATGGTAGTTCCCTATCTGACAGAGTATGAACACCAAAGTATCCACATATGTCAAACAACAACACATTCATTCAAATACATTCAGAGTATCAACAAGTTGCACAAGCACAACTCCTCACTTAGTAGTGAATGCCCATTGAATTCAAAGGCTATGCCTGCAGTTCAGTGAGAGGAGCAACCAGCCATGGCCCCCTGCTGGAGCTATATAAGCCAGGTTTCTTCAGCCTCACTCAGAAGCACTGTTTCTTTGCCCTGCCATACTCCCCCCTCCTCCTCCAGTGGTGTGCCTCTCTCCTTGGGGCTCCTTCCTAAGGTATCTTTAGCCTAAAGGAATTATGTTCCTATGGCACCTCCGGGGTGGAACTCTCCTCAAGAGGTTTCCTTTGCCTTCATGGTACCCCAACAGGGTGGTAGTTCCCCATGGGACAGAGGGTGCAAATGGTCAAAGTATCCATGTATGTCAGTCAACAACACTTCATTCAAACACCTTCAGTCTATCAACAAATTGCACAAGCATGACTCATCACTAAGTTGTGTAAACTCATTGAATCAGCTTTAGTGGCTTCCATGTTGTTTTCTGTATGATGTAGAATGTGCTGGAAGTCTACAGAACACCTCAGACTTCACTGGCAAGCAACCTAACCATGACATTCAATTTCATTTGGATTTATGAAAAGTCAGAATCTTCCCAAACTGTGCACACATCCCTAATTCAAAGGGAGCATAACATGGAGTACAGATTGCTGTGGCAGGATGAAGGGGAATCTTATGCTTTTTCATATATGTTCCTAATATGTTTCCTTTATTCTATATTTGTATGGAAATTTGCATGAAAACAGGATCTTTCTGTCTTAGGGCATGATCTACAGAAGAGTCCCATCCGGGAAGAGCCATGGAGTGCACCCTACATGCAAGATGTGCACCATTGGGGCACTATGTGGCTTCCTCAGTGAGGGATGTGCACACTCTCTGCACCTGATCCCTGTCCACGTGTGTAGCTGTGTGGGTAGCTAGGATGAGGTGTGCCAGGGTGTGTGGGCAGGTATGCACCTAATGCTTAAAACATTCTCTTTGGTGCAGAGAGCTGGTGGAAGAGGAGGGAAGCCTGTGCAAGCCTGGGGTTGCATTTACTGTTACCACCCTCCCTCCTAGTAACATATGATGATTCTGGGCCCTGCTGGCACTATTTTCTACAGCCTCCTGCCCTAGGAGCCTCCACAGTAGAATGGGCATCACCCACATAGTCTGGTGTTTACTTGTTAAAGACATATTTTCTGGTAGGGTTACAGCAGTTCTGGAGGACTTCTGTAGCTCGGCAAACCCTCCATTATGCACAAGCATGATCCATGCACAAATGGGTACGGGCATCAGAAATAGATGCCCATGGTCCGGACCAGAGCTGCCTCTCCCGCTACCATACACAGCTCCACACTGACAGGATGCAGTGGGTGGGTACTGAGGATGCAGACCAGTGCCTACGAGTACCAGGGGTGCTGTTCTGCGACCACAATACCCTCAGTTGAAGCACATCCCTGTCACCTATGTTAATTGGGCCCCAAAATGTCTTCTGCCCGTCTTGCTTGTTTACACCTTTGGTAATAATCCTTTGCTTGTATCACAATAATCTGTTCCTGTGGATGCTATCAATGTCAGAAGCACATCCGTGCAAAAACAATTACATTTTCTATAAATATTGCAATTAATGTATTTAAATATACCACAGACTGGTATATTTAAGGTAACAACCTTCACCAACTTATCACAGACCCTACAAGGGTCATGACTCCCCCTCGGACAAGCACCCTTATTGACTGGGTCCTTACAAATCGCCCTGACAACATAGTAAGTGCAGGCACCCTTGCAGATGCCATAAGTGATCACTCCCCTATTTTCTGCATCTGGCGCGCTACAAATAAACCGTCATCGCCTCCCAAACTAATTACTTTCTGCAACATGGCCCATTTCAACCTCACCCAGTTTACTTATGATCTCTTCTTGATTGACTGGACCCCCATCTACTCCTCTACAAATGCCCAGGCGACACTTGACTACTTCCTGGCTCACTTCAGCCAGCTTCAAGACACTCATGCCCCCCGTGTCACTTGTTGGATTCGAGGAACACAGACTAAATGGCTAACAAAAGATCTGCTTACACAACTAAGAGCCAGAGACAAACTATGGCGACGTTTCAAAACAATAGGGTTACCAAACGACTACTACCAGTATCGATCTCAGAGAAACATATGTAAAAGAAATATTTGCCTAGCAAAGAGCATCTTCTGCAGAGACCTGCTAACAAAGGCTGCTGGCAACGCTAAAAAGTTCTGGTCTACCATAAAAACACTCCTTGGTGCCAATTCCAGGGCCCATACCAGTGACATGCTTCTAAATGGTATTCACTGCAATAACCCGAGACCATAGCAAACTCCTTCAATCAGCATTTTCAGATCTCACTAGCTACCTGACATCTTTCCAGACAATAAGTATCACCTCACTCCCAACTGAACCTCTAATTAAGCACCCCCTATTTAGGTTCTGGAGTATCACCAGGGCAGAAGTACTAAAACTACTGCTCTCCGCTCCCGAAAATACCAGCTTAGGGTCCGATGGTCTAGAACCTAGGCTTCTGAAAGCAGCTGCCCCGCTCATTGCCTCTCCCCTAAACAAAATTTTCAACTTTTCCCTATGTCATGGCTCAGTTCCTGACATCTGGAAAATAGCCAAAGTCACGCCAATTCCCAAAAAAGGTGACCCCAAGGAAATCAAGAACTACCGCCCTATTGCTATTCTCTCAATGCTCAGTAAATTTCTGGAAAAGCTAGTGGCCACTCAATCAACTGAATATCTTCAGAAATATAACCTTCTATCTGGCTCACAGCATGGTTTCCGAAAAGGCCACAGCACCTCTACTGCCCTTGTGAAAATGACATCTATACCTCCATGGACTCAGGCCTCCTGACTGGTGCCATTTTCATTGATTTAACAAAGGCATTCTACCTAGTAAACCATACCCTTCTTCTTGATAAACTTCGCTCCCTCGGCTTCTCCCCTGATGTAGTAGCCTGGTTCAAGAGCTACTTATCTGACAGGAAACAGGCTGTAGTTTTTAACTCAGCCATATCAGATCTCTCCCTATACATGTTGGAGTACCACAAGGCTCCATACTTGGCCCTTGCTTTTCTCAGTTTTCATTAATGACTTACCACTCCTAGCACCAAACTGCTCGTCTCTGCTTTACGCTGATGACCTAGTTATTTACCACAGTGCTAGAAATACCGACGACATAACCCTCTCTCTTGCCTCGGACTTCAGAGACATCCAATCCTGGCTAACTAAGAACAAACTTGTTCTCAACACTCCAAAGACACACTCCATGCTCTTGGCTCACCTGCCAAGCTTAAAATGAACTACCTTTGCCCTAGATATCCGAACTGTGGATGGCTCTCTGGTCAACACCACATCCTTCAAATATCTAGGAGTCACATTGGATGAATCTCTTAACTTTGACCTGCATATAACTACTCTCTGTAAGTCTGTGAATGCCAAGCTAGGTAGTGCCTACAGAACTAGCTATGCCCCTCACCCCTCGGCCAGACTAGCAGTGGGTACAAGGTTTCCTGCTCCCAGCTCTGGCCTATGGCTCAGGCATCTTCCAAACTGCCTCAAAATCCTCCCTCCATAAATGGGACACCACTTATAATAACATCTGCCGCCTCGCCTCTGCATCCCCACGCTTACAAACACCACTGCCAGCTGTATGCTGACCTTAAATGGCCTGGTTCCTCTACCCACAGACTTCAGTCTCTTGGCGCTCAAATTGACTGCATCGCCAGATCAGATCTCCCTTATCCCTTGCCTCTCTACTACACGCACAACCTCCCTCCTATGGACTACGATCTACTGATAAAGCTCTCTTCACATCCCTAGATGTAGAACAAATATGGGTGCACAAGCTTTCTCTCACATGGGCCCCAAAATACTGGAACTCCCTACCCTACTCAATCCGTCAAGCAACCTCCCATGCCAGTTTCAAGCAACTGCACAGTGAACATCTGCGGGTAACTAGCCCCTGTACCTGCTGCAATCCACCTTAGATCAGTCACCAAGTTGATACACTTCTCATACATCTTTCCCACCTATTCTACACCCCCTTCACATGTCCTCTTTCTTTCTGATTTCAAACCCTTTAAGGCTCTCTAATCCCTTTTCTCCAGGCTTCCCACCACTCCTCCTGCTTCTCCTTGTGCTCTTTCACCAATCACAACTGCACTTAAACTGTTTTACTGTTCAGACTTGCCTTTACTGTCTTGTTTTATGTACACCATCAATTTAGCACTGCCTGTATTTTCTCAAACTGTTTTGTATTACCTGTATATCTCAAAGTGTTTGAAATGCCTTACCTGTTTATTTATTTATTTATTTTAACATTAGTTTAACAACCTTTAACTACCTGTACATATAGTATTGTTGCTGTATTACCTGTAAACTTGTGTACCCTGTTTGTTGCCCTGCTTCTGCATGTGCTGTGTCACATGCACCCCTATGTATGTATTATTTTTTGTTCAAACTGTTCTCTCCCGGGTCGTGCCTGCAAATAGGCATTGTCATGCCTAGTGCACCAACCCGGTTATCAAAAGCAAATAAATAAATAAATATTTAAACAATATATGGAAGAACGAGAAATTATATGATTTATACACCATTTATATGAACAACATATTCTCAATAAGAAAATTGAGTTGTTCAGTATGCGTCATATATAGTCTACATATAGCATGCATATGTGTGGCATACATGCCATATTTTTTCCCATTCTTTTATTTATTTCCAATATACCAAAGAGGGACACTTTGGTATTGTAGAAAACATATTTTTTGTCTTGTGAGGAAAATATAGCTATTTCCAAATTTTATGGGAGGGTTAAAACTTTAGGACTTAGCTAACCAAGCAGCGGGAGCGGAGGAAATATAGACACTAAGACTGCATTTTCATGCAAGTGACCTTAGTAATTAATAACAAGGGAAAAGTATGCATTACAGTGGTGCAGTAGCACCACTAGAGTTAGGATTGACAAGGCATTTTTGTGTTAAACTCCAATTTTTTGCAACCTATTATCAGGGATGTTCTCAGACAGAAAAATCTGAAATTCGTGCATTTTCAGTCCTAGCATATCTAGATTTTGTAAATTTGGTTAAAGTTAATTGGGTGGTTTGAAATTTCTAAAGGTTCACAATGTGTAAAATATGTTCTTAAAGACTTCTGTTGCTCACAGATAGCAAAACAAACAAACAAAAAAAAAAATATGAGGCTTGTAATCTGAATCGCTCAGGTTAGTTAGAATGTGACCCAAGGACAATTTTTAGTTGTGCAACATTAACTGAGAAATTTGTGGATTTTAAATTATTAAGAGAATAATTTTCCATTTTTGTGCATCTGCAGTTCTTAGTTTCATATAGTTTTATAAGGTGTCATTTCAGAGCAAGTCCACCATTTGGGTAATTAATAGTAGTCATGTCAACAGTAGAATTTTGTTTCCCCCTGCAAATACATTTTAGCGTAGATTTACGAATTACTACTTACTTACATGGGCGTGGGGTGGTATCTTGTAAACTTCCCAGCTGATGAAAAAGAGTAGGCAATCCTCATGAACAGTATAAAATGTTTCTGCCTCATGTTTTTTTGGTGTGTCTTTCAAAAGATGCAACCCTTTCAAAGGTTATGATGAGCATTATCAATACTATGACTATCCCGATTCTAGATGATGGGAATTGTGTTCATGGATATGATTCAGTAGTGTTTAAAGATAAACTGGATATTATTCATTGTAGATTAGCTAGACTAATAATATTCCCAGAGACATTTATGTATGACATTTATTTATTTTGGGGTTTTTGATAACTGGGCAAACTTATGGGAACAAGAGTCCCGTTTGTACTGCTAGCCTATATTTAATAGTTTAAATTGGCTGTCTCTGGTAGAAAAGCAGTAATTTCATATACTTAAATTTATGTATAGATATGTTGCCTATAAAGTCCCTAAGTATATTACAGATATTTTACAGGTTCAGAATATTCACTTTGGTTTAAAGAGCTTCATGTAGGCTTGAATCTGAACTCCTTAGAGGAAGGTCCTTATATGGTCGTAATGCTTTCTCTTTTACTGGGCCGTCAGTTTGGAATTCTATTCCCTCTCAGTGAAGACCTGCAGTATGTGTAGTAAATTACCAAGTGTGGCTAAATTTAAAGAAATTGGTTACAGCTAGCCCAATAGTGTAGTGGGTTGAGATACTGGATGCCACACCATCAGTCATGTCGGTGATCCGCATTTGGAAATGGACCAGGATCGCTCGGGGATAGGCTGAGAGAGGGAGGATAAAGAGTCTGATGACAGCTCTCCTTCCTCAGGGTGGGTGGTTCCTAGGTCCCACTGCTTGACTGCCATCTGGCAGAGGCTAGATGGCAACAACAGCTGGAATAGTGAGTGGGGGGGGTTGGCTAATGTGGCACATCCACGCTCACCTTGCATATGAGCAAGAAAGTGCATCTTTGCATGCACGATGCTCTGGGGGTCAACCAGGAGGAAAGCCATCTGTTCACACAGCACCCCTGCAGGTCTTGCATGACCCTACAAGACAGGCCACCTATGGGTGTTTAACCTGTAAGTCCCCAAGATGGGTCAGTGACAATGCCAGGGTGGGGAGAAGCGGAGGAGATCAGAGGAAGAAAATCGGCAGAGAAATTATAGATATATATATATATAAAATTGGTTTATGGGATTTTTAGAGAAAAGTGCAATGACTGTATTAGGTTTATAACATAAACGTTTGGTATAAATTGTATGGAAGGCTTTTTAATAATTGTATTTTGATGTAATAAATTATGTGGAAACTTTTATTCTGGAATTTTTATATGTGTATTTTAAAGGCATCGTTGAATATTAACCTCAATTGCTGCATCATCTTCTTTGCAAATCATAAACATAATAAGTTTGAAAAAATGTAATAATATGTCTAAAAAATGAACTGCCAATGCATGCAGACTTAGTTTTTACTCGACTCTCTTATTTTTTTAAGCTTTTTTTTTTCACAAAACCTATGGGAATTAACAAGTTACCAGCCCCTTCTCACAACCACATTTATTTATTTATTTATTTGGTATTCAGAAAATAACTTTTGAGCCAAGGTCTTTTACAAAGGTTCCACATCATGTGAACAGAGTATAGACATTCAATTAAGAAGGTTTCAGAGTTTTAGGACATTTGAGACACTGGACAGCACAACAATCAGGAACAGGTTACAGAGTTTCTTAAGACATTTAAAACACTATACAGCATATGGACATCAACTTTAGTTGATTACAAGTGCAGTAAGGTGCAGAGACACTAGAGGTTAGGTTGGGCAGAGGTCAGTAAGGACAGGATTTTGGTAGGGAAGAGAGGGCCTCTAGTAGAAGTGGTGAAGGAGGCAGAGCTGAGGCGGGGAGGCAGAGACCCATCCTAGTGTGGAGAGGGGGTGAGGGTGTACAGGAGCAGCCCTTAGAGTGATTCAGAGGCATTGTCAAGGAACGTGTAGGAGGGTGGCTTCTGTCTTGTGCTGAGAATAGTTGCTGTTAACAGAGCCAGATCTTGTCATCCAGAGTCTATCAGCTGTTGGAGTTAAGCAGGTGCATACAGAGCTGAAGGTCAGGTAGTGCTTAATGTCTGATTTGAAGCCAGACAAGCTAGTGGAGTTCCAAATGGACTAGGGTACCTTGTTAAGCCAGAGAGGGGCTCTGTAGGAGAAGGCGTGCTGTCCGAGAGCTGTGCATTGGAATGGCACCACAAGAGCCCCCTACGTTCTGTTTCTGGTTATATATTCTGAGCCTGGGAGGGAGAAGATGCCTGCTACGCATGGGGGGGGGGGGCTTTCCCCAGTAATGCTTTTTTGCCTAGGAGGCATGTGAGGAATTCAGTCCACATTAAGTAGTAATTTGTAAATTTCCCCAAAATGTGTTTTTAGCCACCTTTATGTGGTGGAAATGGGACATATTCTTGGGAAGCAAATTAACTTGCACTTTTACAATATCGGGCACCAGATCATAGACACACCATTTGTAATCCTAGAACAAATAAATAAAAAACACCAGTGGGTGAGCATTTCTCCAGCTTGGGACTTGGTTTGGACAATATGTATGTGACATTCCTGAAGGGCAGCCTCAGAACACAAATGAAAAGAAAGGCCTCAGAGTATACATTTATGCAAGCCTAGAGGCTTCATGTCCCATTACTTTACTTAGCAACCTGTGAAGTTAGCACAGATAAACACATCCTTTGCTATTAAACAAATAGCAGTACAGGACTGTTAAATAATACAAGGCCACATTTAAACAATGTTAACCCTTCTGCTCAGCCACCATTTGATGTAAATCAGCATTACAAAGCTAGTTTTACCCTTAGCGTATCAAACTATCTTCAGTTTCTTGCACCTTCCAAAAAACACCTTTCTCTTCATAGTGTGACAATAGCTAGAATGTGTATAGTGACCTTACTTGTCACACATACATGCGTGTTTTTTTTTAACAGTATGTCGAGCCACATAAAGGAAATCTGCCTTCTAAACAGCATTTGCCACCTAAGTATGCACTGGAACTTCTGGCGATCTATGTCTGGGAGAAAGGTAGCCAATCAATGGATTTCAACATGGCAGAGACATTCCGTGCCTTCCTGGAGATGGTCTGCCAGTATAAAACCCTTTGCATCTCCTGGACCAAATACTATGATTCTGAGAATGAAGTGCTTGGGAAGCATCTCAGATCACTGCTTGCTGGACCTCGGTATGTTGGTTTTTTTAAGATTATAGTACAAAATGCTTTCTTTAGGTCTACATGGAAAACCATGTTCACAGCATAATATATATTTTTTATTAATTTCTTTCTTCTCCCGACAGCCCCTCTTTCACGATGTCCCCCCAGCCCCATCACCCCAGTGTCTAACGGGATCACCTCTGCTTTATGAGGCACTGGCTGGCCAGGTGCGATGCCTGCAGGAGGTCGGCATCAGCCCACCAGTCGGGATTCCCTTTTTCCTCTGTTGCTTCCCATCCCCGAAAGCACAGAGAGAAGGCATGCAATGATGCCAATGGCTGAGCCACACACTCTTCCACATGTGGCATGCCAGGTGTCTGCTCTTCATCCGCCCCCTATGTTTTGTGTCCATTGTGCCAGCCTCCAGCCACCACCAGGGGTCAATCAAGCAGGACTCCATCCCACCCTTCCCGGAGAGGAGAGCAGTCCTCTGGATGCTCGATTCTCTCCTCCCAGCCGACCTCGGTGGCCCACTTGCACCATGAATATGGATCGCTGGCATGGTAGAAGTAAGGCACAGATGCCTCAGCCCTCCACGCCACTGGACTGGCATAACACACAGCATAATATTTTAATAATATATGGACTACTTGTCAGCAGTTTAAAGCTTAAATAGCAGCTGATCTCTTTTGGGAAAACTTTGAAAAACACGTTATTTAGGCAATATTGTTTTTACAGTATTTCATATATATCTTCTATAGATTTCCCTTCCCCTTATTTATTTTTTTCCTGAGGAAATTTACACATACGGAAGATATTTACCCCTTAGAGTTCTTCTGCTCCAGCAACTCATTTACCACTCAAAGTAATAATCCTTTGTTGTAACATCACAATCTGTTACCATGGGAATGGCTGTGATGTCACAAGTGTAACCCCTTCCTCGGAAGGGCCTTACTTGGACTGCTGCAGCCACCCTCCTGAGGTCCCTGGAAGTGCTTCTCTTGCAGATGGCTCCCTTTTGCTTGGTGGTGGGGGAGAGTGCACAGCAGCACAGACATCTTCAGTGCCTTCTGTGCCCTTGCCAACAGTGGCTGTGGCCGCATTCCTCAGTTCTTGTTCCCCTATTCTGGTAGAGGGGACTGGGAGCACAAGGATGCCACTCCTCTTTGGTGTCTTGATATGCCACATGGAACTGTCATCATATCCTGAGCTGGAGCACATGTGCATCGGCTCCTGGCCAGTGCTCACAGCTCCACAGACCCTGCCAGTACCCCTTGACCATGAACCCCATACACTCATGTCCACAGCGGCATGACTTAATAACAGCCCAGGAGGGCTGCAACTAAGATGGGGGGGGGGAGGCAGCATATATTTGGTGGCACAAAAATAATTAAAATAAAGGAGTCTGGAGCCAAGGCTCCTACAAGAACATGACCGTGGCCATATGACCCCTAATCACAACATTTTGCTAGTGAGAGGGCTAGTAAGCCCTTGTAAATGGACAGAGGGCTTGTGGGGAAGATGACACAATAGGACCCTCTCTAACTAACTGTCAGGCTACTGGAGCCAATCAGAAGCCAGGTCAGGGCAGGAGTGATGGACAGCCCTGACTGGAAAATGAGACAATGAATTGGGGGAGAGATGTTTCTGGTCTCAGAAGGAGTTCATAGCAGTTAGAGAGAGACTCAGAGGTGAGCAGACCTGCTGCTGCTCATGAGAGCTGGAGGCCTAGCCATGCCCAGATTTTAGGAGTCCTATCCTGGGATTATCATTCAAAATACTGTGAGCCTTATCCTGGGCTTATATCTGTGTAACGGTGCCAGCAGGGCACCTGCAGAATAAAGCTGCTATGAGAGAATTTGAGGGGTCCAAATGCTACAGAAAGCTGCTGACCTGATGAATCAGTGACAGAGATCTGCACCTCCATCAAGATGCTGTGGAGTCAGGTATGGGGCTTGCTAGCCCTTATCTAGTGGGGTGAATATGGAAAAAGAGAGTCAAGGGTGTGTATCCTAGTACATGGGTAGTCTTGATCCAGGGGGAGTTGGATCATGAGGGTTCCTCCTGAGGTCTAAGCTCCTTGGGAGCCATGCAGCCACTGCGTAGCGCTCCTGGATGCTGTTACAGTTGAGTCAGAAGGCCTGTGCTGCTGCTGCCAAGCATCTGAGAGACTCTGGAGTGCTTCATATCCAGGCAACTGGGGCCTACTGCCAAATGTTGCCCGACATGCTGTTGTGTGCCTTCCCACCTGTCTGAGCTACTGCATCCATGGGTCATTTGAGAGCCAGTGTTGCCAGCTGGGGTCTTTTGTACTTTTCCCTTTTTGGGTTACAATTACCTCAAGACTACAAAGTTGGGTTTTCCGAACATTTGGAATTTCAAGTTCTATAAATTGTGCTAGCGCACTATAGCCTGTTGGGGGGTTAAATTGCAAGTTTGCTAAATTTCTTCAAGTGCAGCACCAGAAGAATCCCATTGCAATTCTTGGGTATCCAGTGTCACTAGTTCTTATATCACACTTGAAATCATTGTTTATAGTACTGGTACCAGCTGAAGAGTTACTGCACCCTGTGTAGTGTAATTCCTCCTTTGTGCCCCTTGATTGGGTGTGTGCTTCATAGACCATGTGGGATCTGAGGGTGGGAGTGACCCACAGTACTGTGGCTCCCAGGGTATTGCTACAGGGTGAAAGTACTCAAGGTGAATTGAAACTTCCTAACCCCCTCTTTTCCTCTCACATCCAGGCCTATGTTCCTGAATACAGCATGAAATAGTGGTGCACTGAGGTAGATCAGGCTAAAGGTGCAAGCCGTAACAATGCTGAACACCAAAATAAAAACAAACAAACAAAATAAAATGGCCACACACAACAGAAGGCAGAAGAAATGAATTTATTTACCAAAGCTTAATGCAGTAAAATACCCCTGCCCAGAGCTTCAGTAAAGGTGTTTTATTAATTAATTAATTAATTAATTAATTTGAATTTTATTAACCAGGTAAGTCCACTGAGACAAAGTGTCCATTTTCTGGAGTAATCCAGAGTTAATAAGTCATACAGTAGAAAACATTTGCATCTATACAGTGGGTAATACACAGTCATACAAGAATAGAAAACAAATATAAACCAAGGAGCAGATATCACACAACATCATACATGGTGCAGTGTAACATCAGTCGGACATCATCACAGTAGGGTAAGGAAGAGCTGATAATAATAAACAAATATTGCATTGAGGGACAAGAACAATGCAGTTACTATAGGAATAAAGTACTGCATAAGAGTGCAATAGTTGAGACAATGTAAATGTCAGGACCATGAGCTAGGTGCAGATTCAGAACAAAAGCAGCTGCTGAGATAACCTGGACAGAGTGAAAAATAAGTGCATTATCAGGAAGGCAGCTTTTTGATGACGGCCCGGTGACATCTGCAGTGCGTCACTGCCATTGCCTTGGCTTTTTTCATTTCTACTGCCTCCTGTTGTCTTCAGCTCCCTTTTTTTGTTTTGATTTTTGGGGGTAAATAAGATTTTATTAATTTATTCATTCATTTGGTAACTGGGAGGCATACTGATCCAAAGACCTTTTCAGGCATGGCCTGGGCCAGAAACTGGCACACACAATGTAAAGATACACTGAGAAAGTGTGAATCATACAGGAACATAACAGTGGAGCTCAAGCTAACAGAAAAACTATAAGGTAAACAGTACCAGGTACATCAGCAATTGAGCATGCAAACAATAATACCCGACAGGGTTGGCGGTATTGGGCAATAACGGACCGCCCAGGAGTGAAATGAGGCCCGACGCCACAGGCAGAAGGCCTTATAGCCCCTGGACGGTCCAGTATTGCCCATACCGCCCACCCTGGAGGGTATTATTGTGCTTAGAAAATGGGCATTTGTATAAATTTTAATTAAGTAATAAAAGTTACAGAAGAACTGACTTTCAAAATGAATAGAAATAAAAATAATATTGTTGTGGTAAAGTAGTCCTCTGTTTCAATGCTGTTCCAACTCTTGTTTCTCCCCCTCAGCCTCTCTGTTGTAGTTATCCCCCCCCCGCACCACCTCCTGCAGATGAAGACATGAGATATCTATTAAATTTTCCCTCAGAAGTGTGTTGCTGTATTTTGTATACTTTACTTCAGAACGTGTTCACTGCAGCTTTTTGCAGACTTTGTTCATTTCCCTTTGCGGTTAGAAGATGTGACAAAAGTGTTTTCTGTAACGTTGCACGTGACTTGTTAGCGCTTAGGGTTAGCACTAGCAATTTAAAAGAACATTTGTTTCCATTATTTTGACATCTGGGACAGAAGTGGGAGATGTAGAGCAGACTGGGTGCAGCCTCTGGAGTGAGCCGGAAAGCTGGTTGGGACGGGTGGTAATACAGCAAGTTTTGTGGGAGTGGAGGTAGAGACTCAGCGGAAGAAGTGCTGCCTATGATAGCGCTGGCATGCGATGTGTTACTGCTAGTAATTTAAAAAGAAAACTTTTTTTGTCCATTATTTTATGACCTCTGGGACAGTAGTAGCAGATTGTGGGGTAACAGCGTGGGAGTGCAGACTCTGGGTGAGCCGGGAAAGAGTATTAATATAGCAGGTGACCTTTGGGAGCAGCAAGCCAGCAGGGACATACCTCAAATAAGGTACAATGATGGTAAATCAAAAAATCTACCATTGTGCCACGGGGCTGTATTGCCTTGTATGTCTGTATGTGTGGTGGGCAGAGTGTCCAGTTCCTTTACACTGCTGTGATTTTTTTTTCATTACTGGATATAGTGTCTGGGCGAAGGGGGGGGGTCTCTCGCTAAGCGAGGAGGAACAATGGCTGTGATTTTAAATGAAAATGAGGTGTTTTATCCAGTTAGGAAGCAGGGTGGGCACTAGGGTACTTAAGTTGGTGAAGGGGCTCTATAGACTAGTACTTTTTATTTCCTGGGCATCTATTGAAAGTTAATGTACCCCCCAACCCCGGCAAGGGTACTAGCCAATCAAATGCCAGGAAATAAAAAGACCATTTTCTAAACCAAGGTATGTAACATTAAGGTAAACAGGGTAAGGGTGCTCCATCATTCAATAAAAGGAATAACAATAGTATTCAGGGCGGGAGAAGAGAGTGGAACACTAGAGGGGGAAGGGGTAAGGGTGAGCTGCAAGGGAGGTGAAGCCATGCTAGCGGCCTGTGGGCAGACACAGGTCGTGGTGGACAGAAAGTGCATTCTTAACAGGGAATTTAGATTTAGAGGTGGGTCGAGGAACTGTAGAGAGGAGGGGAGATTGTTCCATAGTGAGGGTCCGACGGCAGAGAAGGCTCTTAGGCCCATCCCGTAGTTATGTTAGGGTGTTCTAGTTGAAGGTGTGAAAACTAACGTATATTACGGCAGTAGGTTCTGGGCTGGATAAGAAGGGATAGTGGAGAGTAGGAGGGATTGTGCAAGGTATCAGCAACGGTCCAGACCAGCAGGTAGGAGCGTCATGCTTGTTGAGGGAGTCAATTAAGGGACTGATAAAGAGTGCAGTGGTGAGTGAGGAGAGGGGCATGGAGGGTAAGTCAACATATATTCGATTGTAGGTAGCATCCAGGTAGTTAAGACTGGTAATGCAGTTGAGGGACTATACTGGGTAGCCATAGTCAAGGAGGGGAAGGAGGTTGCCATGGACAATAGCAAGGCAGGCTTCCAGCGAGAGGTGGTCACTCAAGCGATAGCAGAGTCCTATCTTATGGTGGATGCGCCTGACCAGTGAGGTAATGTGGTCAGTGTAGGTTATTGAGTATATATTTAAACATACAAGAGGTTATTGTCGGTGTCCCTGAGAGCTGTATATCACATTTGATTTGCCTGGCCGGGAGTATTCCCTTGGAAATACATACTTGTAACCATATTGTGTTATAACAGTTTCACTAGTTGGCCTTTTAACATGATGCAACAATAAAAGTAAAGTAAATATGCACATAGATATCATTTATACAGTTCTACTATCATTACGTATTGTACCTGGGCATCAACTATCTCATTCATGAGAACCAAGCAAGTCGTATGCCCTGTGAGCCCCTTCCTAGGCCGTGTCCGGTGGTATGGAAGGACCCCTCCAGTGCCCTCCTAAGCCACTTGAGATTCTATCTGTAGGTGTTTAGGAAACTAAAGGGGGTTGGGGACATCTCAGCAGCCTTGCCCAACCCCTATAAATGTGAAGGATTGCTTCTTGGGGGGCAGAGGGGGGGAGTGCTCCATTTGCTAACCAGAGCCAGGGTAGTACGTAAGGTTATTTCTCCTTTGAACTATGCCAGTACAGTCTAGAACAGTCTAACATGTGAACCCAGATCAGGAGCCTCAAGAACATCAAGGAGCTGGGATATTATTTTGTAAGGAAAGGGGTGCAGGAGGAGAGCAGCAGCTCGGTATCCTATAGTGATTTGAGCTCAGGTACAGGCCCCAGATCTCCTGGTAGATTTGCAATCTTCCTTGAGTAGCATGTAGTACCTTTTCAAAACTAGCTGACTTGCCCAGCTCTTCTAACCATTCCTGTATATTGGGGAGGGCCTTGGGTCCCTCCAATGCCTTAGAAGTAGCCGCTTTGCTGTTATTACATAGAAGCATAGACTTTGATGGCAGATAAGGACTGCTTTGCCCACCCAGTCTGTCCATTTCCCTACCTATTGGACTAGCTGCAGATCCTAGTTAACCAACAACAGCCTACTTCCTTCTATTCCCCACTAGGATTGCTTTATGTCTGTCCCATGCATTCTTGTATTTCCTTACTGTTTTTGACCCCACAACCTCATCAGGAAGGCTGTTCCATGCGTCCACCATCCTCTCTGTGAAAAAATAGTTCTTCACATGCTCCTGAGCCATCCCCCTCTATTATCAAATTTGGCCCCCTGTTCTTGTGTAACCCCCCCTACAAATGGGGGTTCCCAAAAGTCTTCCTTGGGCTTGCCTAAGTGCCCACTGCCAGACTGGCATTCTGTGTCCTAACAATTTAAAAAGTGGTTGCATGTGGTGTCCTGTTAGCCTCCATGCCTGTCTCTTTAAGAACTGCCTATTTAGTGAGTATAATTAATCTGGGTAGGGCCAGTAGTTTCAGGCTCGAGGTCCCACCTGGCTGTTCTATTTTGCTCCATTCTGCCATCCTATTTGCGCAGAGGGAGCCCTACAAGAATCTGTGACTGTTTACTGATTACCTGCAATAATAATAATAATAATATTGTAGTTTGTCTAACCTGCTTTCCTTTGCAGCATAGACATTTCCGTTAATCGCCACCATCTTGGTTCTGGACTGCTAGTTTGGACCAATCAGTAGCTTTGTGGACCCTGAAATGGAGTCTGTCCCCAGGGGTCTTGTGGGAGTGAATTTCTGTAGGAATTGTAGTTTTTGCCCTTTGGTGCCTAAATGGACCTGGAGGGGGAGCTCTAGCTGTGACAGACAGATGAATCAACGAATCAAAACTTTTGGATCTTTGGGAAAGTCCCAAGCTGCCTGCAGCAGGGAGTCAGTCTGAAGTTAGAGTTGAGTGAGTGAACAGCTAGAGTGATTTGAGCAGCTGTTCCTACGTGTGTGCAGGGAAATCAAGGGAAGACTTTGTTTGGCTTGCCTGCTACCATCTTCATAGTGAAGAGACCTCGAGCATGATAACGGACTTTTCCGAATTTGCAGCTTTTGCAATTGGATCCTGATTTGTGACGAATTGAATCCTCCTGAAGTGGACTGAAGATTTGCCTCGAAGTGCGATTGGCCTGTCAGGACTTGAGACTGCCACAGAGCGTCACGTTTATAGAGACACTGTGAATTGCAACCCGGACTGTCATCCAAGCTGTGGTATTTACCTTCCTTTACTATAAGTGTGCTGAATGCTGATAGTGTGTTGCGATTTGGTTCCCCACTGCTTAAATGTGTCCCGCGCTTGCTGGAAGCTGTATCCAGCATTTACAGGACTGTCTCGAACTGTTCACCTGGTCTGGGCCTGCCTCGGCCCAGACAGCTGCTCACGCCCGCAGAAAAACAACCGACGAGAGACCTGCCTGGGGATTGGGCTCCCTGCTCAACACCAACGAACAGGATCAGCACCACGGTGCTTCCTGTGGGCCCTGCTTCTCCTAGCAATCCAGTACTTCATCCTGAGGTCTCCATTTCATGCATCCTGCATCCTGTACTGGGTAGTGTGAGTAAACACCAGGGTAGCTCCCTGCAACAAAGCTCAAATCAAAGTGTGTCAACTGATTTAATTGTTGTTGCTAATCATTTTGGGACCGAGCCATCTGGCTCTGGATTACAAATTGTGGGTTAAAGTGCATGCATGTTTTCTTTCCATCACAGGGCCCCAACCAGCTGCTACGCAGGCCTACCCCCGGCAATGCTTCAGGATAGCCGTAATTCCAACTGGGTACCCAGAGAGTGTGTGACTGTGTTACAGGGACCTCTGAGTGCATGCCTTATAGCCTGAATTATTCAGATCTCGAATCAACCACCAGATTCTGCCCCTTCCTTGTTACTGCTCCTTAAATAAATCAGATCTAAATCTTTTGCACTGAAACTGGTTGTGGTGTACCTCTGTATGAACAGCATTGAAATACTGTTAGTTGTTTTGCTAAATCTTATTGTACAGGGCTCTCCAGGGCCGAGCCAGCTGAGCCAGCCCTGATGGTAAGTGCAACAAGTGTGGGGTTAAAACTGTTGTCAGGGGCAAATTACAATTGCGTATTCTGTGAATCATTTAGGCCACTAGAGGGAGATGAGGGGGGTAACAGTGTACCGGAGGGCTGTACCCAGGTCAGGTACACTACTGCAAACCCTGCCCTCTGGGTGGAGGCACCCGTTTCTTGTACCCAGGCCCCTCAACCTGCATCTGGTCATGCAGGCGGGGGTAGTGTCCCTTGGGATAGCACCACCTAGGGGTTACACTTGCACATCTCTTTTTCTGAAAGATGCTGCACCCTTGGACTTTGTTGATTCCCTTGAAGTACTTGAAAGTTTCTATCATGTCCCCCTCTTCCTCCTTTCTTCAAGGGTATACATATAATGCGCCCATCAGCCAGAGTTGTTTAGATCATGGTATTTGGCTGTCATGAGGAGAGTCGGGAGAACACCCAGTATCACTAACAAGGGTGTAAGCATTATATTGCAACCAAGAATCCCACTGCATATGTCCCCTATCTCAATCCAGTATGACATGAGGCTCTGGCAGCTCCACAGAATGTGGGATATATTCCCTTTTAGATTGACATCTCCAGCATTCATCCCGGTGCAAAGGGCCCCAGGTCTTTAGTTTACTGGCTGTTCTGTGCCATCTATGCACATGTTTTAGCTGGGTAAACCTGTTTGTGGTGTCCTTCACAGTGGCTTTCAGGTCCTGCCAGCTTTTATCCCAACTATTCTGAGTAATTTCGATCCTGTAGTTCATCTGGACAGCTGCGCCTAGTCCATATAGAGGCATCTGGGTTACAGAGAAGTAGGTGAGAGTAGATGTCACTACTCCTAGTGGCACCCCAGGCTAGAGTAAAGAGTCTAGGGATTTGGTCATTACCTGCCAGTTTCTGTCCCGATATACCTTGCAATGCATGCCACATCTTGAGATATTTCCAGTGTTGTTGGTTGGGGAGTCATTTATGCCCAAGTTGCTGAAAGCTCTTGGAGTGTGTTCATAGTCATTGATATAATGTCTGATAAGAGAGTAATGCCTGCCCTCTCCCATACTGCATATTTTATTTCCTTCCCATCAATTTGAGGGTGGGGTTGTCCCACAGTGGAAAAAATTGTAGCTTTTTCCGATTGCCAGTTGGTTAGTTTCAGGTACTGGAGCCAGATCTGGAAGGTATCTGTGCTGGTGGGAGGTAGAGGAACACACTTTGGCGGTGATGAGAAGAGTGTAGCACATGCCAGAGGTTTGCCGAGCAGGTGAGCCTCACATCTTGCCCATTTGAGAGGTTCCTTCAACTGTGGCCCAGGGAGCTTTTTGTGCCAATTGGACCAAAGTGTGAGCTGTGACTCGAAGGGAGAAATCCAGCAGCTTTAGGCCACCCCTGCAAAAGCCCTTAGTTAGTTTGTCCATCTGATTCTTTTTGGGCCACCATTCCAAAAGAAGGATCGAGCTTGGTATGTATGTGATCGATTAGTTACTTATCTATTGGTATAGGGAGATTGTCCAGCACATATTGCAGCTTGGGGGCAGCCATCATTTGAAGTCCTGTGCCCTCCCCCAGTGAGAAATATGCAATAATTTCCATCTCTGATAGTCCCCCTCTATTTCTTCTGTTACTGGGAGAAGATTACCTTTCCCCAATTGAGTTATGTCCCAGTGAAATATTAACCCCAGGTACTCTGTAGTCTGTGCTAATGGATGTAGGCCCCAGGGGTAGTCTGGAAGGCAGGAGACATTTTGGATGGAGTCTAAGAACTGGGATTTAGAGGCATTCAGTCTTTACCCCAATAATTAAGCAATAAGGCACAACAGGGTGTTGGTTATTGGGGATTTACTCACACTTTGTGTGGTGGGTCACGAGGCGCAGCCGAGTGACTTAACCACACAAGAAGTGGATAAATCACCCAATAACTCACACGCTGGAGTGCCTTATTGCGATTATACAATGGACCCATGTGTAAAATAAATTTAAAATGTCTTTAATTATGTTTTTTATAAATGCCATTCCCCAGCCGTAGGTTATGCAGAATTTACCCATGATCATGTGACATATTTTGACCAGTAAGGTTACAGGATTTTCACACGCCATTGTATAATTGGTTATATTACTCTATGAGGACCAGCAGGGAGGGGGTAAATCTGGAGGGTTCAGTGAGTAGTAAGAGGATGTCATCTGCATAGTCCATTACCATATGTTCTTCTCCCATGGTCACTCCTTTTATGTCTGGTGCATGTCTTACGCCTGCAATAGGGGTTCTAGTGCTAGTATGAAAAACCAGGGGGTAGCGGCACCCTTGGCAGGTTCCCTGTGTAGCTGAAAGGGGGAGGCTCTCCATTTGTGACTACCTCTGCTGAGGCCTGGTTGTACAGTATCTGAGCCTATCCTCTCAATTCCAGCCCAATGCTGAAGGCCTCCAGTGCATATAGAAGATATAGTATTTCCATTCCACCCTGTAGAATGCTTTGTCAGCATCCAGGAGTAGAAGGGTAAACTCCCAGGCCACTTGTTTAACTAGTGTGTACCCCCATTACTATCTGGAAACACTGCTGCCCATATACTGGCATATCAATTTACTTTGCTAAGAGGTAGGTACCACCTTTGGCTTTAGGATGTATACCTGGCTCATTTTCTAGAGGAAGAGAGGAGTGGGGGTACAGAAACAAACAACTTGAACCTTGTGTAAATAACACAACCCAGGTCCTGGGTGGAGGCTGCTAGGCATATGCTTGATCTAGCCTGCTGAGTGGACCCCAATAAGTCCACACAACCAGAAGCAATAAATTGGAATGTCCATAACAGTGACTGGGATTGTGCAGCATGGCTTTATTCAAAGATGACAAATAAAGCTGAAGTGGACCCTCAAGGGTTGGTCTGGGCTGGACAGGTACAAAATCCAAGAACTCTCCTTGCATTACAGTACAGTTCATGAACAAAACAGAAACATCTTCTTCTCAAATTCTCAAAGTGCATCTGTGGACACTGGGCCACACACGAACATCTCTTTCTTTCCCATGAGTGTTATTTAGTGAAATCTAAGCCACACACTCAGAACTCTTCTCAGACGTAGGTGCAATTATGTGAAACTCAGCCACACACCTTAACCTGCAGCATGGCCGCTTGCTAAGGTAAAAATACTGGTCCCCTTTACGAACCAGGAAGCCCTGCCTTGTAAGCGTTTAGATGGCATTCCTCCAACCCTTGGCCCCAACCGACAGACTCTGCCATTCTTCAGGGTTACACCATTGAAACCCCCACTCTCCACTGAAATGCTAGAGGTCCCATACTTTACTCGTCAAAACACTGGGGTGACACAGAGAAAATAAACTGCACTCACTAGGGTTCACAGTTTAACTTTCTTCACTCACACTAGTGAGACTAGGGGCACTAACAGGTGTGATCCAGCCTTATCTATGTGCACACGCACCCCAGACTATCCACTCCCCTAAGAACATTTGTGAAGATCTAGTCTCCTTTCAGTACTCACAGAAATTGTTCTGTCCATTGGGCATGGAACAACCAAATAGAAACAGGAAAGGCACTCCTCTGGGTAGCTGGTCCACACAGACTATTTCAGGTCCTATACCAAGGCAGCTGAAAACACCTCAGAACATTCAGGGTTTGCCCTTGAGTCCACAGAGAACAAGCAGATCCTTCCACTTCATAGGGAGTAGAAATCAGGAACACATGCTGTAGCTTTTGTCTCTACCACTTCAACTGGAAGCTGGAAATGACACACGACTAGGGTGAGAAATCCTGGACCCTCTGGTCAGAGCCCACTGGCAGACCTTCTGTCACTCTTACCGCCCACTCCCTACAGACTGAACTGAACTGAGCATTAGAAGCTCCCCAGAGCAGCTGTCCACACAGAGTGGCTTATGCTGCTGTGAGAGTTCTAAATGACCTAATCATTCCTCCCTCATGCTAGCTGAGTAAACAATGATGTCATTATGTAAGAAGCCCCTAATGAGCTCCCTACTAGCTGCCTGCTACCTTCCTAACAATAATACTGATAGGATTCTAGTAACCCCAAGGGACTGGGTGGTTACAGAAGGATCGAGGGTGAATTAGATGTCTTAGTGCTCCACAGCAGATTGAGAAGCCTCATGGTGCTATCTGTGCCTGCCTCCTGGGAGGAACCCCACCTAATCTCTCTCAATGAGATCTAAGATTAAAATTTCAGCCTGGTTGCCAGTAATTTGGCTAGTACCTTACAATCTGTTGGGATCAAAGAGATTGGCTATAACTACTACATAGGGAGGGATTCTTCCCAGTTTCAGGAGAAGGGAGATGTGTGAAGTTTCTAAAGCCTGGCAGGGTCTCTCTTGTTTTGGTTTCAGTAGGGCATCATAAAGAGGAGTCTAGGGCCCAGATATTTAAAGGGTTGGCAATGGCACAACAGTGTTGCACCACGCACAACCCACTGATGAGCCCTGGCATGATATTCAAAAGGAAAAGTGCGCCGCACAAATCCCGATGCGCCGGAGCGCATCAGTAATGTATGCAGGCACAGGTAGGGGGGCTTGCCCATGCATAACCTGCACAGCCCGATATTCAGCCCAGGATGTGCAGAGCCATGCATGCGCAACCCCTACTTGCCCCTGCACAAAGTTAAGCCAAAAAAAAAAGGAACAAATGATGGCCACCCACAGGTGAGCTGCCACATTGCAGGGCGCAACATGGCAGCTGCCACCTGTGGGTGGCCACCCGAGTTCCTGCTGCACCTGGCGGTGCCCCCCCATGCCCTATCATGGGCGTCTGGTTAAATAAACCCCCCGTCCTATATCCCTGGTGGTCCAGTGGACCGATATGTGCCCGATCATGGGCATTTGCTCAATCAAAAATCCACGCCCAATATCCCTGGTGGTCCAGTGGACCGTTATGTGCCCGATCGCGGGCATCGGTAATAATACCCCCCATCCAATATCCCTGGTGGTCCAGTGATCGACGCTGCTCGATCGCTGGCATCTGTGTAAATCACACCCCGCCAATATCCCTGGCAGGCCCAGTGGACCGCGACTCTGCCCAATCGCTGGCATTGTAAAACATAATAAATGTCCTATTATCCTGGTGGTCTGTGCGTACCCCGCCTCCCCACCCCCCACTGACCATCGGGCTTCGCTTCCCCCGCGTCAGCCAGCAGGTGGCAGCGCCTAACACGCTTCGTTACCGCCCGCTGCGATGCCGACAGCTCGTAGGGCTGCACGCCCATTGATTCACAGCGTGACATCGGGCGGCAGCCCTACCGAGCTGCCGTCGGCGGCAGCGGGGCGCAGGCGGTAGGTGCCACGCCCACCGGCGGACTGGGGCGGGCGCGGGCCCAGTGGGCAGATGGTGAGGGGGTACACTAGACAACCAGGGTAATAGGACATTTGTTATGTTTTACAGATGCCCGCGATCGGGCAGAATGCGGTCCACTGGACCACCAGGGATATTGGTGGGGGTGTGTGATTTACACAGATGCCCACGATCGGGCAGCGATCGGTCCACTGGACCACCAGGGATATTGGACGGGGGGTGTATTATACCGATGCCCGCGATCTTGCACATAGCGGTCCACTGGACCACCAGGGATATTGGACGTGGATTTTTGATTGAGACAAATGCCCGCGATCAGGCACATAGCAGTCCACTGGACCACCAGGGATATTAGACAAGGATTAGTTTTCAGACAGATGCCCACGATCGGGCTGCAGGGGGCATCTGTCCCCGAAGGCTGCTGCCTGGCAGGGTGCCAGGTGCAAGTCATCGGGAATCGGCGCACCTGCATGCTAATGGGATGCAAATGGGGCCATAATGACATGCAAATGGCCCCATGTGCGCCTTGCATAAATTATGGCCCCATTTGCATGTCCCCTTTTGAATATCGCAGGTGCTGTGCATGGCGCAATGGCACTTGCACTCAGCACATCTCCATGCTCCACTCTGGCCACTTGCGCTAGCACAGTGCCACTCGCGCGATGCATTGCGGGTGGCTAGGTGTGATATTCAAAGCTGCTGTGCCATAGCACAGCTCCGTTGAATATCACCCAGGCCACACCCCTGCGCAACTGAGTTGAGCTGCGCCCAGGCTTGCACCACAGCCTGGGGCAGTTTGAATATCCGGGCCTAGGAGTACATCCTTGAAAGCATTTAGGAAATCTTCTGGCAACCCATCCCTCCTGGGGCCTTTCCATTCAGCATTGATTTTAGTGTCTGCTCCACCTCTTCTAGCTCAATGGGCCTGTCTAGCCATTCTAGATGTTCCTGAGATAGCTTGGGGAGCTGCAACTTCCCCAGGAACTGCTGGATGTCTATGACCAAAGGGTGGGCCCCACTGGTGTAGAGTGCCTTATAAAAGGCTTGAAATTCCTCATTAATCTAAGTTGCCCATTTCTTTTCTTTATAGAGAGGATCCTTGATCTCTCCTGCCTTTTCATTAGTTAATGCACTCAGGTCTCTAGTTGTGTCCTTTAAGGCATCTGAGGCTGGATAGTGATGTGGGGGATTTACTCCTATCTAGGAGCTCATCCATAGGGCAGTTCATATCCCCACCCAAGAGCAGGGCTCCTCTCTGAATCTCTACCAGTTTCTGTGCCAGAGCTATGTAGAATGGAGCCCCAGAGGTGTTTGGACCATATACATTGCACAGAGTGACCTCTTTACCCCACAGCACTCTCTGTGCAACTGCATACTGTATTTACCTTCAGGGTCTTTCACTTCATTCTTTAACTGAAAGGGGACTTTGTAACGGGCACAGCCACCTGTTACAGTCAACCCACCACAATTTTAAAGTAAGAAAGTAAAGGAACTTACCTGCTGCAGGGCCCTGGGTAGGAGTCCGGGGGTGACGCCTGTGCACCTGTAAAAAAAAATAAAAACAGAAAAGGGGTCACAAAGGATCTGCGTTCTTTAAGGGGGTCCACCGGGGGGGGGGGGAACTAGGCTAGAAATAAAAGTAATACTTACCTGATACTCAGGGGCCCTCGTCCTGTTCATACCTGTGAAATAAAAGAGGAAAAGGTTAGAAAGTTAAAGGAAAACTATAAAAGTAATAGACAGAAGAAAGAGAAAGTGTGGTCTCGGGAAGGGGGACTCAGCAAAAGCCCCTGTGCCCTTTGTGGTGGCCTAGTAGCCACAACTGTAAATAAAATAGCCAGGTGGCTAGTGAGCTGCTGTGGGGCTTGGAAATGCCCTGAGGAGGCCAGTATAATTTAAATAAAGTAGCCCTGGTGGTCTAGTTGGCTAATATCCAGGGACAGGAGGCCAGCTGTTTAAAATAAATTTAAAACCCTTCCCAAGGGTTTGCAAGGGGCCTCTGTGCCCTGGTGGCTGTGGGCACTAGTTCTGGGCAGCAGCAGGAAGTAAGTTGGGCTCCAGGAGCAGCCAGCATTAGCGCAACTGTGTAGGAGAGTGCTCATGGGCACACTGTATACTCCCAACCCACACGGAGTGCAGGCTGCGGCCTACTCTGCCAGGTGGGAGTCGGGAAGACAGCTGCAAGCAGCAGGAGGTTGAGGAGGCATGAGAAGAAGAGCCTCCTCCACCCTCCCGACCGCCACTGCTGCAGTGATTTTTATTTAATTATGACCTACAGGGCTTAGGAGAGCAGCAGGAGGCAGGAGAAAGCAGCCAGGAAGCTGCTTAAAAGTAAAGCCGCTTGGCATTAGAGAGAGAGAGAGCCGGGGTTGTGAGAGGAGCGGCGAGTGCAGCCAGAAAGGAGCTGCTCCGTGTCTAAATGAATGGCCAGAAGGGGCCAAGTTTAAAATAAAAGTTAGCACCTGCGGGGCACAAGCAGGCAGGGCTCAGAGCTCCCTGAGGGGAGCAAAATTAGATAAAGAGCTGCGCTGTGGCTGGGTTAAGAGCCACAAGGGGCTGTATTGTAAACTGGGGGGGGGGGGAATGGAAGCAGAGACAACAGGGGTAATTTCAGGCTATAAAAGCCCAGACAGCAGCAAAGCCCAGAAGGAGCAAAATAAATAAATAAATATATTTTAATAAGGGCTACCTGGAGGCAGAGGCAAGCAATTCTCCAGGTAGCAAGCAGACAGGGCACATTGGGAGATGCAGGCTGACTGGGACTTCCTGACGTCAGCAGAGAAGGCAGGATCAGCCAGATTTAAGTAAAAAGAGTGAGGGGGGCTGCATTCAGTGGCTCTGGACAGGAAAACCACAATACTTTTAAAAAAGTGTGAGGTAGGGTATTTAGGGAATCACTAGCCTATCTGTCCACCCTCATCTTTTTCATTTGACAGTCAGGAAAAGGGTGTTCAGTTCACAGCAGTCAAAGTGAGGCAAGGACAGCAGTTGGGAGGAGCAGCTTGAGACGTCCCACTTCTAGGGAGCTCAAGCACTCTCCTGATTGGCTGCCAGCAGCATTGACAGTGAAACCACCCAATTAGGTGCCAAGGAAGGAGGGCAAAAGGCTGAGAGGAGTAGCTTGAGGGGATTCTCGCCCTCTGGAGAAGCTGACAGGAGGGTTGTGGAGGCCTCGCCACAGGCAACCCTCTGAAGAAAACAAAAAGAGGAATCCTAGGAAAGTTTAAAGTGACTGGGTACATAGTTAAGGGGCTACCACTGCCTAGCTAGAGAAAAGTTCAGTCAGGAAAGGCAGTTAGAAATTTTGCTTCAGAAGTGTTGGATGAGACAAATAATTCCAAGTAGGAAAATAAATCCTGTAGTAAACCCAGGAAAACAACACCCCTGCTGAGAGAGTTTTTTTATTTTCTAAGTTAAAGTCCAGGGAGGCTTCACCTTCAAGCAGGACCAAAGAAGAAGACTGCAGCAGACCTGGATCCAACACCTCATTCCATCCCTGGCCACGCAGCAGCATCAAAGGATCTGCATCATCCTCCTGAAATTCGCCTTTGGGTTGAGGTACCATGAACTGTGGGGAAAAATAGAATGAGTGTGTCCTGGACTTTTTCCACTGAATATCTGGGGGTGAAATCTGTTGTATAAGAAGGGATTAGCTGTTTTGTCAGAAAGAAAGTGATGTTAATCTATGCCAATGTATTTACTGTTTAGACTGTGCAGCCATGTTCATGATTATTGTTGTGACAGTAAGAGAGCCATATTGAAACTAAGAAAGCCAGTAATTTACAGCTGATAAATAAAAAGGCTCTCATGGTTAAAGGGAATTCTGCCTTATAGTGTTTCTTCAGCACTGCTATTATTGTTAACCAGTTTTTCTAGCCCGTTGGTATCTGCCAGCCTTGTGACTAGCCTTCCTTGCACCCAGGTAGGTGAAAGCAGGGTGTGGGCAGATGTTATAATGTGTTTACTAATTAGGATGGCTACCACTCTACTTTTAGTATTATAGGTTGAGGAGAATACCTGTGACACTCAGACCCCTTTTAGTTTAAGGGCCTCCTTGCAGAAAAGGTGAGTTTCTTGGAGAAAGGCTATTCCTGCCGACCCCTTCCTCAGAAACTCCAATATCTTTCTCCTTTTCACCAGAGTGTGAATGCCTTTTACATTCCAAGACACCCATTTAATGTCACGTGACGCCATTTAAAATTAGAAAGGGGGACCTGTGGGCACCGAGTGGTTAAGACCACAAAAAGGCTATCTCTCTGTGTAAGGCCCTTTCTTTAAGGGCCAAGCAGTGCGAGGACCTCCAGTGTATGACAGCATTAGGGTGCCTCTGTTTACATGTCCACAGTGTATTGATATGGAAGTGGGGGTCATATGCCTGCAATGTGGAATGTTCCTTCTCTCGGGAGCCTATGTGGGGTAGCCAGCCTCTAATTATCAGTTTAAAGCTTATCTATCTCTCCCACAAGCTGAACCCTATAGTGCACATAAACTTTGTCAATGAAGCAACAATAATAAAGTTTAAGAACAAATAACATATCACTGTCAAATTCCTGTGTAGTGAAACAGCAAAACAGCAGACAGGGCCTCTATCTCTGTAAAAGTAGAACTTTGGGGTCTCGGTGCTCTGGTCGAGCGTTATAAGCCCATTGCCAGCCCCGTCAGTCCCTTCACATGCAGTTTGCAGCCAACAACTGCTTTAAGCTCTGTCCCAAACCCAGTAACTACAGGACTAGCATCCTCCATTGAGACTAGGGGGGATGTACTATCCTAAAATTGGGGTTGAATCCACCCTTTGTGATGGGCTGCAGCCGTATGTTCCAGACTGAGTCCCATGTGATCTGATCCCTCAAGTTCCAGCTCACTCTAGTGGGGGGTGAGGGGTAACCCTGGGGCAGCCCCAGTCAGATGAAACACCTCTCACAGAGATGGTAGGCACAGGTGGATAACATGAGGCAGAGTTGGGGGGGAGACAAGAAACCAATAAGGGAGAGAAAGGGAAAGGGGGAATCCCCATATACGCTTGTGATTGGTTGCAAAAGGGGGGGTTCTTCTCAAGACTGCACACAGATCCTTGCCCCTTGGTTGCCTTGTGAGGTTGGGTAACCACTACGTAGTGGAATGAGAGCAGCTATAGCACTGTCCCCCGCCCCCGGCCGTTTCAGGGGGTTGCAGCACACATTTCTGCATTCAGGGTCAGAGCAACCATGAGCCCCCTCCCTTATCCCCCCCAGTCTAGCCCATGTCTCTGTCACACCTGGTCCATTCAGTTAATATCCGGTTGCTTGAAGCTCCCAGTGGTAATACCTGAGTGTGGTGCCTGCACTTTGGCAATCATATCTTTCTCATGGGCTGTCCCTTTAATTCGTAAGTGCACCCGGGAGGTGTCAAGTTTAGTGAGGAGGTAGTTTTACTTTATGATGTGTTTGCAGGCCACATTCATATAGGAGTGGTGGGAGTGGATTCATTCCCGGGTCCCCAGCTTTACATGTATTTATGAGGTGATGCTGAAACACACATCTGGAAATTACGCCATCTATACTAAGCTCCGGAGCCATCGAGCCAGCTCCGGGAGGCAAGCCAGTGGTTCGATGAGAGCGCTGCTTAGTTAGTGAGTACATCCCAGCAATGCCCCCAACATTGCTATGGGGGGGGGAGGTGCATCCCAATTTACCCTTACATTCAGCCAGACTGCACCATGGTGGGGAGGAGGGGCCAAGGCTAAAGCTGGCCATCGGTTAAAGTCTAATCCTAGTGTGGGGGCTTCCCCTGTCCAGCTCTGCTAGGTCTCTGTATTGGGAAGTACAGCAGCAGAGGGGGGAGGAAGAAAAGCGGAGGGTGTCACCATCGATCTTTGGCACTCCGAAGGAGCCTTCTGCCTACTTTCTTAAAATGAAGGTTTGTGTACCATGACTTGCAGTTGTAGGAAGGGTTGTCCTGGAGGTGCACTGAGGGGACTTGCATTCAACTTGCTGTGGCAGCTGCAACAATGTGTTGCGTCGGGTACAGTACATCCCAACTGCCATTCCCTCACTCCAAGTGCCAGCCTGCTAGTGCAAGGGGGGTGTAGATGGGGGGAACCCTAGCACTTTCAGTCTGAGGCTTAGTCTGTCTTTCAATTGGAGAGCCACTGGAGAGACAGGGGAGGGTCCCTAGAAGTCATCTGCTTTGTGTTGCCCCGGAGGGGGCTGGGGTGTCCCCTGCCACCCTATTCTTGTTGGCAGAAATCATGCCCCCTCTCCGCCGGTCACCTTTTTCTAATGTGGTGCTGACCTCTGCTGCATGGACTCGAATGAGTGATGTAAATGTTTTAACATTTGTGGAGCCTGAGTGACTCCAGAATCATGGTAACATCTCACAATCCCCGGGAACCCTTGGGCATTGTGTGGAGGGACATGCGGGGGACTTCCAACAGACCTGACCATGGGTGTTGGCTACTCTAAAGGGTTCTCTCCTCTCCCCATGTCTCCTACTCATGTGCACTCATCCCTATCTTCCAGTTCTACTGGGGCAGTGAAGGACCATGGTTGAGTGTAACCTGCAGCCAGGAGCAGGGAGGGAGCCATCATCTCCAAATCTAGTTAGTTGTGACTACTTAGTTTGAGAGGGAGGGGGGATTAGCAAGAAGTCATCGTGCACTGTTTATCTCCTAAGATGCCTCCCTTCCCCACCTCCCACCCACATTTAGACATATATTGCCTACTGTATGCAACAAGTTCACCTCTCCCCACCACCAAACCCAGCATCCTTGCCTGACTGGAGAGAGAAGGAGGACTATATTAAAGTTAATTAAAGACATGACAGGCCATGAACAGGAATTTTAAGATGGTCCCACCAGTTCCCTCTCCAGCTAGCAAGAACATGGATTTAAAACCCCATATCAGCTCGTTACCTGACAGTGTAAACAGAGACCATTGCTCCTATATATAAGTTCATGGAGCAGTCCGGTCCTGGCAAATGTCCTGAAAGTTGAGAGGTGACCTCCATGTAGTAGGGGTCCACTGGTGTTGTTAGAGTACTGGCCTCATCGACTGCTACTCCAGCTGCTTCTGCCCAGGAATTTATGATAGTTTCTGCAGCTGACCTGCATCACCGTCAGCTGCACTGGATTGGGGTGCAGATGATGTAGCAGGTTCAAATCTGGCTCCTGGTGCTTTGGTGCTGGTTCCCCTACTGATCATTGCTAGTCAAGGAAGTTGTCTGGTTCTGGTCCCCATGCCTAGGGACTGTTGAATCTGTAGTTTTGCCTTGTCCTTCCTGTGCTGTTTTCCTTTGGCCTTGGAAGTGTGCCTGTCCATGCCATTTGCAGCAGGCAGGGTAGTCAGGTGTCTATAGCAATTTGTGTTCCCTGGGCCCTGAGCATTTGAGCCCTTGGTAGGCCACTGTCCTTAAGGCTTCAGGGTTACATTTTGGCATCCTGCTGTGGGGGCCGGTTCTGGCCATTTCCTAGCTATGTACTCCTTAGCTTCTTCTGGAGTCTTGACGATATTGCTAACTTCGTTGTGATGGATTTGTAACTTAGCTGGATTGAGCAGTCTGTATTGAATTTGTAAGTCCTGGAATGATTTTTCTCAGCTCCATGAAGGACTTTCTCGTTAGCTAACTCTGTGGAGTAGTCATTGAAGAAGTGCATCCTTTGACCTCGCCAGAAAAGTGTACCCCTTTCCCTCATTAGGCTCAAGATCCTTTCTTTTTCTGCGAAACAAAGGAATTTTGTTATGATCGGTCTCGGTCTCTCTCCCTGTTTGGGGGTTGGTGCCAGGGAATGGTGCGCCTGCTCCATCTCCAATACAGGTTACCATTCATATTTTAGTAACTTTGGCAGTTCACATGGTAGAAAACCTATGGGATTCCCTTTTTCAGCATCCTCTGGGAACCCCGCGAAGCACAGATTATTCCTCCTGCTCTTGTTCTCAGCGCCTCAGCCCTGTGCCAAAGCAGCTGCACCATCCTCTCTAATTCTTGGTTTCTTGCCTTGTGTCTTGAATCTTTCTCTTCTTGGTTGCAGTAGGCAGTAGTGAGAGATTCACTAGCCTGCAGTGCATATTGGAGTTTATATAAGCTCTAGCAGATAGCTGAAAGTTTAAACAGTGGAGTGATAATGACTCACATTGAGTCTTTAGTCAGATCGCCTCTTGAACTGCAACATAACTGCAGCTTTTAAAGAGGTGTTAATCACACCAGGGCATCTGGAACAATGGAACACTGAGTGAGATTAGCACAAGAGAACTAAAACCTGCTACTGTAAAGCAGGGACATTTTTAACTCCATTAACAACAGCCAAGGAAAACCTGCACTAGTCAAGACGGACATGCAGAGGGTTAGCTGCACTAGCCCTGGCCACTTTGCACTAGGTTTTGGGCTAGTAAAACAGTGTTAAACAATTAAATCATTGTGTATGCTCACTGCTGTGCATTTATTTTTTAACCAGGAGACACACACTAAGCTGAAAGCGTGTTTACAGGTGCGATCTGGGAACATAAGGAAATTAGTGACTTGCTCAGAATCACACAGTATGCAAGTGGGGCTGTGGGATTCAAACCAGGTCTCCAGGTTTGCAGCTAGAGCCTTAAACCACTGTTCTATACTGCCTCAAACACCTGCCTTTAAACACAGAACTGCTAAGTCAACAGCCTGAGGCAGTGTGACCTACTCAGCACTGGTTTAGGGAAAAAAGAGATTGCAAGTTTCATACCTGAAGAGGATCCATGTGAATATGAATATCCACTGTGTGACTTGAAGCAAGTCACTTATCCTCTCAGTGCTTTGCTTCAGTCCACCCAGCAGCAAAAATATGTAGAAGCCAGACACCACTGGAAATGAAATGTAAACTGTTGCAACTGAGCCTGGGGCCTGGCCATCAAGGACAAATATAGGAACTGGAATGTGATGGCAGATATTGACTGCCAGGCCCACCTCGCCTGCCCATGTTGCCTAAATATCTACTAGGCTATCCTGCAGCCCATTCCCCTTTCCCATCACCAGCCCTCTGTGTCTGGTCCCATGCCCTCTTGAAGCCCCCCACTGTCCTTTCCCCTACCACTTCCCCCTGACCTGAGTAATACTGCTCTGCTAAGTGGCACTACTGCTACTAGAATGCCCCCCTGAAACAGATTCATCTGCTCTCTATAGTCAGACAATAGTCGCACAAGCACCCCCCTTACCCCATTATATGTACAGCTAAAATAAACCACTGTTGTACTGAACACTGAATTTTCACATAACCATCTTGCTCTGGATGAAAGCTGGCTGAAAATATTGCTATGGTTTTTTTTGGGGGGCTCAGAGGCTGTGTCAGCACTTTGCAAGAGTTCAATATGCAATGCAACTACTTAGTTACTTACATTCACAATAACTAAGAAAAAGCCTGCTAAGGAGAGCACTCATCTAAAAGTTTCTTGAATTTAACACATTTTAGCAATTTCTAAGAAAACTCCCGGCTCCACGACCGCTTCCCAACCAGTTTAATAAAGAACTGGCAACCCTACGGGCAGGGGCCACCACTCAGGCATGGAACTCTGCAAGTTTTGTACAGCTTGACCACCGCAAGCCTTTACCAGGAAAAGTAAACTCGTTCCTTAAGGGGTTTTTTTTTTTTTTTTAACCCCAGTTGGAGGTGGGCAGGGAGCAGCACCCATACAGAAAAAAGATACGTTTCCCATTTTTTGTACCCTGGGCTTATATTAAGCTGTGTTTGGAAGTGCTCACAGCTTGACGGGACCTCTGCTGACTGCAAGTACTTTTTTTAAAAGCAGCCTACCTACTCCTAACAGTTCCTCCCTCCCAGGTACCAAACCTTGCAACAGGACTCGCTGCTACTCCTGCAAATTTATTTCCAGTGTGACTGAGATTTGGGGGCCTACAGGTGTTTTTCACATCACCAAGGAGTTCTCATGCACCTCCACTAATGTAGTGTATTGTATTCTTTGCAGGAAGTGTACAGCTATTTACATCGGAGAAACTGGTAGATGTCTTGCTGACCGTTTCAGGGAACGCTAGCAGAGCAGTCAGGAATGGTGAAACTGCTAAACCCATTGTATCCCACTTTATCTCCGGGGACCACAATGTCAATGACCTTTTTGTTTGTGTCCTTCAGCAGGCCTTCTGGGATCCTGACCATAGAAAAAACATGGAAGCCAAGCTGATCATCTGCCTTGGCTCCCAGCAGCCCTCTGGTTTAAATGATAGTCTTATTTTCCACTAACATCTTTCAGCCATCCCTTTTTTTTCCCTAAAGTCTATTTGTTTTTGTACTCATTTATTTTTCATTTCACCATATATCTCTATTTCTGTCTCTTTCCCACACATTTGTCACCTTTCAGCCTTCTTACAATGCCCTGTTACTTAGTCTCCACCTGGGAACTTCCCGAGCTCTTTCACTCCCATTATGCTTTATCTTTCCCATCATCACCTTTTTGTTTCACAGATTCTCTCTTAATCTTACTATTTATCACTTCTTACATAGAAGTTGATGGCAGATAAGGATCGCAAGGCCCATCCAGTCTGCCCATTTCTTTTTCTACCTTATAAATGTGCCATCGGCCTTTGCTCTGTCAGTGGCCTATCTATTCATACTCATTTGTATTGCTCCTTTATGTCTATCCCATGCCTGTTTGAAGCCCTGCACTGTATTCATAGCCATCACTTCCTGAGGTAGGCCATTCCATGCATCCACCACCCTTTCTGTGAAAAAGAATTTCCTTACATTCCCCCTTAATCGGCCCCCCTCTAATCTCATGCTGTGTCCTCTTGTCCTGCTATTTTTCTTATATTTAAACATGTTAGACTCTTTCACCTTGTTAATGCCCTTAAGGTGTTTGAATGCCTCGATCATATCACATCTCTCCCTCCTTTGCTCAAGGGTATACATATTGAGCTCTGTTAATCTGTCCTCATATGTCTTCTGATGCAGTCCCTGCACCATTTTGGTTGCCCTTCTCTGGACTGCCTCAATTTGTTAATGTCCTTGTAAGGTGTGGCCTCCAATACTGCACGAGTACTCAGATGGGGCCTAACCAGTGTCTTGTAAAGAGGGATTATTACCTCTCTTACGACTTGTGATACCCCTACTAATACACCCTAACACCCCCTAGCCTTACCTACTGCTTTAGAGGTCTGCTTGATGATTTTCAGGTCATCAGTGATGATGATGCCCAAGTCTCTTTCTTCCTTTGTGACTGCTAGCAACTCCCTCCCAGCCTATAGGTGGCTTCAGGGTTTCTCTTCCCTATGCATGATCTTTCACTCTTTACATTAAACCCAGTTGCCACTCTTCTGACCATTTTGTTGTTTATCCAGATCTCTTCTCATTCTGCCCACCCCATCTGGATCATCTACTCTGTTGCAGATCTTGGTGTCACCTGCAAACAGACAAGCCTTACCCTCTAGTCCATCTGCAAGGTCACTAATGAAGATGTTGAAGAGGACTGGCCCCAGGACTGATCCCTGAGGTACCCCACTTGTGACTTGCATCTCTTCTGACTGTATACCATTTACCACCACTCTCTGTTTTCTGCCAGTCAACCAGTTTGCCACCCAGTTGACCAACTTCTGACCCACCCCAAGCCTACCTAGCTTATTTATCAATCTTCTATGTGAACAGTGTCAAAAGCTTTGCTGAAGTCAAGGTAGGCTATCAACTGCTCCCCTTGGTCCACTACTCTGGTTACCCAGTCAAAGAAATCTATGAGATTAGTTTGACAGGACCTTCCTTTGTAAACCCATGCTGTCTTGGATCCTGTGCCCCTATGGATTCCAGGTGTTGCACTATCCTTTCCTTAAGGAGTGCCTCCATAATCTTGCCCACTACTGAGGTAAGACTGACTGGTCTGTAGTTCCCTCGCTCCTCCCTGCTACCACTCTTGTGGAGCGGGATCACATGAGCCTTCTCCAGTCTTCTGGGACCTCTCGTGCTCAGAGACTCACTAAACAGTTCTGCTAATGGCTCTGTTAGTTCCACCTTTAGCTCCTTAGTACCCTGGGATGTATGCCATCAGGTCCCATTGCCTTGTCCACCCTGGAACTTAGCAAGCTCTTGTAGGACCCTTTCTTTTGTGAAGGGAGTAGTGCTCACCTCCCTCCCCTGTGTCCATGATGCTTGAGCTGTGGGCCCTGCCCTACCTTCTCTTCAGTAAATACTGAGCAAAAGTATCTATTTAGGATAGATGCCTTTACATGGTCCTCCTCCTCCTCACATGCTCCCTTTTCTCCATTAAGCTTAGTACATCCTCTGGACTTTCTCCTTTCACTAATGTATCTATAGAAAGTCTTGTCACCTTCTTTTACTGTTCGTGCTAGTGTTTCCTCAGTTTGGGACTTTGCCTGCCTTACTGCCTTCCCTGCTTCCCTTAGGGCAGTTTGGTATGCCTCCCTATCTTCATCCCGCTGTGTTCCCTTATATTTCTTGAAGGCCAACCTTTTGGCTCTGACCTTTTCTGCTACTGTATTTGAGAACCAAAGTGGTTTCCTTCTTCTTTTGCACTTCCTTTTCTGTCTAACACAATGGGATGTTGCTTCAAGTATTGCATCCTTAATGCTTGCCCACTTTGCCTGTACCCCTCACCTGTGTTTCTTTTTGCCAGGGCTAGCTTAACTCTGTTGGCCATCTTATCAAAGTCAGCTCCTCTGAAGTCCCATATTTTTGCCTTGGAATGGGATGATTTAGATGTAGTAGCCAAATTGAACCATACCATGTGATGGTCACTGGCCCCCAGGTGACCTTCTACCTGGAGATCTGTGATCCCATCCCTGTTAGTCAGTACTAGATCTAGGATAGCCCTGTCTCTTGTGGGTTGTTGTACCAGTTGTTTGAGGCCCTCCCCCTGCAGGGAATCCACTATGTGTCTAGTTCTGGCAGATGTTCCTGCTGGTGTTGACCAATCTGTATCCGCATGTTGAAGTTTCCCATTATCAGAACCTCCCTTTAGCTGTCATGTTTGTATATCTTCTAACAGTAATGTGTCTATGCCCTCTGTCTGGGACAATTATAGAAGAAGAACACGCATAATATTACGAATACAGGTTTGAAGCCAACCGATGAACGCCACGGCGAGCGGCAACAACATGTCGATCAGCGAACGCTCGAGATGTCCCGCGTCAAAATATGCTGTTTTTGGCGCGAAACCGGTCGGACGCCTTGTCAGAGCTGTTTTGACCTTGTACATGGCTATTGCATTGTGTGGCTGCTTAAATGGTTGAGCACAATACAGTTTATTCATGTGGAAGTGTTGGTGCCGTGTTTTTCTTCTTCTATGTTTGGCATTATACACAGGCACAACTGGAATTTGGAGCCGCTATTTTTTGTTTTTGTTGGACTGTAGACAACCCCAGTTCTTATGGCTGTCCCATTTCCTGTTTCCAGGGTGACCCACAGTTCTTCTGGCTCCTAATGTGTATTCTGAATTTCTGTAGCTTTGATATTTTCATTGACATACAGGGCCACCTCCCTTTTGCACCTCTGTCTCTTCTGAACAATACAAGCCAGGTACTGAAGTCTCCCTGGTGAGCTTACTGGTAAACCATGTCTCACTAATTGCTACTATGTCCAGTTTAGCCTCTGACATTATTGCCTGCAGGTCTGGGATCTTATTTCCCAGGCTGTGAGCATTGTGTACATGATTTTCCATTGGCCAGATTTTGTGTGTTAGTTGTTGAGTGAGGTTTGAGCATTACCCTGTGTGTTGTATGGGGAGACAAACCTTTTTTTCTTACCTGGTGATGCAAATGAACTGCAAACATGCTTGAATCCCTGTTTGACCACTAGCTGAGGGGAGGTGTTCTTCCCATTCGACGATGGAGTGCTGCACCTCTCCCATTTGTTAGTTTAAATATTCTGCAAAGACGCCAAACTTTGCCCCAATGCACTGCTCCTTAGTCAGATGCAGTCCATCAAATTTAAAGAACTTTCGCCCCAGATCTGTTGCCAGTTCCCTACAAATCTGTGTCCTTTTCCTGGCACCAGTCCTTGAGCCACGTGTTTAGCCCTCTATCTCCCTTCTTCTGACCTTCGGTCCATCTGCCCTCTCCCAGACTGGCAGGATCTCAGAGAAGGAGATGCCGGATGAAATGGATGATAGTTTGTCACCCAGCCTGGTCAGGTGTTTCTTGGTCTCCACAACTGACCGGCTGGCAAGATCATTAGTCCCTATGTGTACTAGGACATCATCAATGTTTTCTCCTGCTTTGTGAACAATTTTAGTAATGCGGTCAGTGTCTCTCCATGCTGATGTACCTGGGAGACATCTGACCATTACCCCTGGCTGGAGATGGTATCAACCTCCTGAATCATGGAGTCTCCTATGATCAGAAGTTTTTGGATTCTTTTGCTTTTTTTGTTTTGGTTCCTGATTTGGGTGAGTTTTGTTGTGTTAGCTCCTGTGCCGTGAGTGTCCTGCTCTGCAGTGTCTTCTGCCTCTTTGTTTGATTTCAGAGATAGAGGCAGATACCTGTTTATAGTGTTTATATGGTTTTTGGAAGTAATATGTTGGAGAGCAGAGAGTGATGGGGCACTCGATTTGTTCTCCTAACCACCTGCCAACCTCCTGGTCCAACTACCCTCTGCGGTCAGGTTTTTCTGTTGGATGCTGGGAAATGGCGGTGGTTCTTATAATGTATTTCTCTTGAATATGAAATTTGAGGTATGCAATCTCTGCCCATGCTGCCGGAGCTGAGCCCTAAGATCTCCAATGGCTCAGCATGTAGGACAGTGTCCTAAATCCTGTAAGACTGTCCTTCTGAAAATTGTTCCACAGTACCTGCAGTTAATGATATCCATTCCAGATAAGTTGCTGGGTTTATAACCTAGTCAGAGTAATTAGAAGGAAAAAAATGCAAGTAATGGTTTGATTGTGTTTTGTTCTTGTTATAACAAGTTAAATTACTAGTGCCCCTGTAAATGAGCTCACCTTGTGGATGCCCCACTGATCCGCCCCTTCCTGCTCTGCCACAGGAAATGTCACAACTGTGGTACCCTATAAAAGGAGTGTAGTGTGGGGTGGTTGGGGATGGGGTGGTGGCTGGCCCTTCCCCTGCCAAAAAGAAGAACCACGGATCTAAAGAACAAGGAGGTAAGAGCAGAAACAATCAGTCAACAACAAATGCAGTAACCCTGAAAGCTTATCCTAATGTTAGATAAAACTGTAAAACCTGTAAAGCACCACCTGTAATAATTTCAGAGAAGATATATGCTGTAAGAAACACTTTGCTACAGAGAAAAATAAAGCAATGAAATGTTAGCAACAAACAGTAGCAATCCCTGTGAGTAAAAAATAAAAACAACACCACACAGTAAATCTGCTTAGCCAAAAGAAGTCTTAATCTTCATCTTCTCCCTGAGCCTCCCCTTTCTTCTTTCTCCACATATATCTCTCTCATTTTACCTCTCCTCTACACTAACTTGTTTTTTTTTCTCTTTTAGATATTTCCTGAAGAAAACTTAAGGTCAAAACGTAGATTTTTTAACTCTATTTTCTATTTTCAGTGTGCATTTAATATAACCATTTTGTTTTGCATTTAGACCACATGCTGACGCAAATTTTGTTTTGTTTTTTACTTTTCTTTTATATTCTTTTGGAAATAATGTGAGCAGTCAGAGTGCTCTATAACATCTTTGAATCATCTGTTTCCGATATTGTGATATTATCGGGAGGTTGGTTTCTGAATTATTTCTTTATTTATTTGTTTATTCTTTTATTTTAATAGTATTTTGATGTTTATTTATTTTTGTTGTTTAACAAGTAGTGAGAGTGCTTAGTTTTAGTAGGCACCAGGTAGTGAGAGGATCTTGTGCAATAAAATTGGTTTTGGTTAATTTCATTTTGGTTGACCCCTAAGTTGTGAGAGGACCTGTGGGTCTAATCAACAAATAATATTATGTGTTATGGGGGTTTATATGTTTGATATTTAGTTTATTTAATTTAGGTGTTTATTATTTTATTTTTATCTGAAGTTGTATATTTATCTAGGTTGTGGGAAGTGTGAGAGAAGCTCAGGATTGGTGGTGTTTTGGGGGAATTTTTATTTACAGTGTTTTTAATTCAAGATGCTTGATGTGCCTGCTTGAACCTCCTGTTCTGTGCTACTCGGCCTCCGCTCTCCGTGCCCTCCACCCCTTCTCTTCTCCCCCCCACCTGCTCATACCTATCACCGCTGTTGGGTGTTGGGGATTGCTCGTAAGGGGGGAGTCGGGGGGTAGGTGCGAGGGTGCAGTCAGCAGAGCGAGTGGGGCTCTCCCATAGGGGTGGTCAGGCCCAGAAGATGCCCTGGGGCAAATGGTATCTAGAACGAGGTGATTCAGTTCTGGTTCCCATACCCAAGGGCACCTCCAGTTTGGGGGGGCAAGTGGTTGGGACAACTCGCCAACCTCGTCCAACTCGGGCGCTGTGATGCAATGCCAGATCTGTCTGCAACAAGACTGATCTTATCTCAGACTTTGTTGCGAAGGCAGATCTGGCTTGCATTACAGAGACCTGGTTGGATGGGAATGCAGCCCTTTTCTAGAGGTGCTGTTCACTCTGGGTACTTGTTATACATCGCCCGAGATTGGATCATGGGGTGGGGGGTTGCGTCTGTTTCAAGACTGAATTGGGCCTAACTGGTGTACCAGTTGAGGAGGCCAGGTCATTTGAGTGTACTGTAGCAGCTGGTGTAGGGTGCAGGATTGCCCTCATCTACCGTCCACCAGGTGATGAGAAGCTTTTGCTGCAGGAAATAGCAGATTTCGCTGCTGACATGGCCCTGGAGTTGCCCAGACTGATGGTTCTGGGCAACTTCAATGCCTGGGTCGATGATGAATCTTCACTCTTTGGACAACATTTCCTCCAGGTGATGACATCTCTGGGCTTTACACAGGTTGTTTCCTCAGCTACACATAAGGGAGGCCACTCTTTTGACCTGGTCTTCCTCCTGGGGATCGGGGCTTCCGATCTGGTGGTGGAACCAGTTGGTTGGTCCGATCACTACTCTGTTGGGTTCAATTTTGAGGCTCCCCTGGGTAGGTCGGCCCCTGTGGAGTTGGTCAGGTACCGCCCATTGTGGGACGGGGTCCCTGATGACCTGATGGCGGTTATTGACCTCTCGTTGTTGGACGAGTTTTGCACTGATCCTGAGCAGTTGGCAGTGGCCTATAATGGGGCCATAATGACAGCCTCGATCAGATTGCACCTGTCCATGTTCGCCCCCTTCTGCATCACCCTGGAGCCCCGTGGTGTGATGGGGCCCCTTAGGAGTTGCGGAGGTCGGGGTGTAGGTTACAGCATCATTGGAGGAAGACTGCCACTGATGCCAACCACCGTATTTTGCTAGAGCATTATGAACTCTACCAAACAGCAATTTCCCATAAGAAGGCAGTATTCCTGTCCAGGGAAATTTCTGTTGCACGGAATCGACAGGCTCAACTCTTCAGAACTGTTGACAGACTGTGCAACCCAGTCTGTCAGCAGCTCCGTTGAGTTTTTACACAAACTGATTGTGATGAGATTGCTCGCTTTTTTGTGAATAAGGTTGAAGACATCAGAAGGGAGTGCCACCAACTTCACTCTAAGGGAGTTGCTGTTGATCGGTGCCCTGTCGCAGAACCCAGAGTTTCCTGGAGCACCTATGGACTGCCGTATTTCGTAGACATTATGAGGATTGTCCAAGAGATGCATCCCATGTGCTATAGTTTAGACCCAGGCCCTACTTCCCTGATTTTGGGTTGTAGTGAGATCATTGGCCTGGCCTTAGTTCGGATTGTCCAGTGCTCTTTAGATACAGGAGTATTTCCTAGCTCCTTGAAGGAGGGTGGTAATCCCCTTCTGAAAAAGCTTCTTAGACCCGGAGAACCTAGCAAACTACAGGCCTATTTCTAACCTCCCTTTGTGGGAAGGTTATTGAGAAAGTTGTGTGCTCAATTGGATAACCATTTAACCATCCATAGTTTATATGAACCTCTCCAATCTGGTTTTCATAAGAGGCATAGTACTGAGACTGCTCTGGTTCGGGTGCTCAATGATCTCCGATGGCGAGAGAGATCAGAGACACTGCTCCATCTTGGTTCCCTAGATCTATCATCAGCTTTTGATACTGTGGATCATGGAGTTCTGCTCAAATGCCTGAGGTTCATCTCTGGACTGTCTGATGCAGTCCTCGGATGGTTCATCTTTCCTCACAGGGAGAATGCAGAGTGGTCTCAGGTTTGTTTTCATCCGGGGCCTTCTCTCTGCCATGAGGGGTGCCTCAGGGCTCGGTGCTGTCCCCCACGTTATTCACAGTATATATGCTACTCCTCTGAGACATTGTTAGACGGTATGAGCTGAGGTTTCACTGCTACGCGGATGATACCCAGCTCTACCTGTCTTTTGCACCTGACCAGGTTGATGCTGTCTCGGTACTGAACAACTGCCTCGCAGAAATCCAAGACTGGATGAATTCAAGCGGTCTAAAGTTGAACCCAGGAAAGACTGAGGTTTTGGTTGTGGACCCAGGTCATAGGGTAGAGAGACTGAGGACTGGACTTCCTTCCAGTTTAGTCCTGGGGGAGGACCAGATTCTCTCCTCCGAACGGGTGCGTAACCTGACGGAGTGGAGCTTGCGTCGGCCTGACTCTTCGACATCAGGTGGCGGCGGTCGTCAGCTGGCCTTTTTCCATCTTAGGAACATTGCCAGGATTAGGCACCTTGTTCCACCCAGTGATCTGCCTGTTTTAGTCCACACCTTTGTGATTGCCCCGTGATTATTGTAACTCCCTTTACCTAGGGCTTCTTGGGGTTGATATCCACTGCTTGCAGCTAGTGCAGAATGCGGCAGCACGTTTGTTGACTGGGGCATCAAGAAGATCTCATATCACCCCGGTGCTGCACACTCTGCACTGGCTGCCAATACAGTGGCGGATCACCTTTAAGGTAGGCCTTCTGACTTACAAAGCCCTACATGGTCTGGGTCCCGTTACTGAAGAGCTCTTGGTGCCTTATACGCCTCTGCGACAGCTCTGTTCGGCTGATATGGGGTTGCTGGATATTCCGAGGGTAAACTTGAAGTCATCTGGTGCTCGTGCTGTTGGATTTGTGGTACCTACCCTCTGGAATTCTCTGCCCCGCCAGCTCCGGGAGTGCAGGACGGTGGGGTGTTTTAAGCAGGCACTAAAGACTTTTTTATGGGCAAAGGCGTTTCCTGTTTTAGCTTGATTTAATATCTTATGTATTTGAATATGTGTTTGTTTTGTATTCTTGCTGTACAGCGCTTTGAAATTTTGAAAAGTGCTTAATTAAATAAATGTTATTACATTAATTTTATTATATAGTCAAAACTGTATTTTCAATATACACATACTGGCACCTTTTTATATATTAAAAGTATATGATCTAGTAGGAAAATATAAGCCACAGATATGCTATGTGAATGGACAGCATACTTTGGAAAGTGCATTTGTAATATAAAACTTAGTTTCCTATATAACATATGGTCCATATATTGTCCATGCCCATGCATGTCATATATACACCATATAGATTCCCACTATTTCAAATATATAAAAAAGAGCATTTTTGCATATTTAACTTTATTTATATTTAAAATATACTTTTTATGTTTGCTTGCGTGCATGTGAAAGAAACATGATGTGGCAGCTTAGGAGAGAAGTGGGTTGTGGAGGCGCAGCACTGTGGCAGCCAACAGAGGCACTGCTTTTGGGGCTTGGCATTGGTGCACCAATGGAGGCACAGTGTGCTGATGTCACTGGTCTCCAAAAGTGCCACCAAGTTGAAACGTTTTCACCACAGTAATCAGGAGCCACCTCGTCATTGCAGCATCAGCCATTCCGCTGCAATGAGGGAACGACCCGTCATTGCTGGGTGGAACGTTGTTTATTGTAATATTGTTTGCAGAATGTGGCAGCAAGCCACCGCCATGTTCACAAACACATACCCCCCTGTGCCGAGAGGGTGACCAATCCCCCTTGGCATCATGTGCCCCCAACACCATTATTTTTGGCCGACGGGGTTCAGTCCCCACGGCTTCATCTCTTAGTGTAATTTGTATAAAGGAGCCCACTTCCCGCTGGCATAAGTCCCCCCCAAATGTTGGGTTTGTGCCGAGGCGTTGCCCAGTCCCCCTCAGCTCTTCCCCTCCATGTGCCGACGGGGATGCCCAATCCTCTGTTGGCTACAGCACCCCCAAAAACCACTCAGGTAGCACACTGGGACCCCACCCCAGTGTACCAAATGCCCCTGTAAAAAAAAAATCCCACAATGTTTTTTTATTTCTGTAAAGCAGAAAACGGTTCCTCGCGATCTATCCTGCTCCCTCCCCAAACCCGCACCCACCTTCTGTGCACTCTGCCTCCCCACACCGCCCCCTCACTCCATAGTTACCTCCAGAGCCTGGCGCGATGATCTTTAGTCGACCGGAACACATCTGCACTCTTCAAAGCCAACCGGCCAACTGAGAAAATGCAGATAAGCTGTATAATGGCATAAATAGTGTTTTTCAACTTTGATGCATATCTCAGGCATTTTTGAGAATTGTGGCACCAAATTTTCAACATGGAGTTATTGGGCCCCCTCCTCATGAATTCAGCCACCGTCATGGTGTTATTCTGTCCCAAAAGGTGATTTTATGCGTCACTGGCAGCTGAATCACCTTTCTTCGGGACTGGATTAATGAAAATGACAGTGCCAGTGTTCATATGGTAGGCTGTCAAAAAGTCTATGTTGCAAATTTGGTGGGGAAAATAAAAAAATTACTGTTTTACGAGCTTGCATTGTGCAGTTGCTATGCACGCTTGTAACTTTGCGAATTTGCAATATTTTCACTCCAGATTTTCAACATTGCCATTTTTCCAAACCTCCTTATGAACAGTACAGCTGTCATTTTTCACATTCTGGCCAAAATGTGTTTTTGCACTTCTGGCGCAGAGGTGCCCGATCCCCTGTTGGCTACAGCCCCCCTCAAAAAAAACACTCAGGTAGCACAAATGTTTTTTTTCCTTGTATGTGCACTTGTCAAACATGTATACAGCTACACTCCAGGTGTGAATAGCGTGGTCACTGTGGGAAATCAGTGTTCGGGACAAATTAAGAAAATCACAGTGACACTGTTCATAAGCAGAGGTCCTAAAATGTCTATGTTGAAAGTTTGGGATGAAAGTCCATAAAATGAGCATGTTACGAACGTGCGTTGCGCAGTTTTCATGCCCTCTCGTAACTTCATAAATTTGCAAAACTTTCTCTCTGGATTTTCAACATTGCCATTTTTCCAGACATCCTTATGAACAGTATAGCTGTCATTTTTCACATCCTGGCCGAAATGTGTTTTCGTACTTCTGGAGCAGAAAAGCACAGTCGCTGTAGGAAATCAGTGTTCGGGACACATTAAGAAAATCACAGTGACACTGTTCATGAGCAGAGGTCCTAAAATGCCTATGTTGAAAATTTTGTGATGAAAGTCCATAAAATGAGTGTGTTATGAGCATGCATTGTGCAGTTTCCACGTACGCTCGTAACTTCACAAATTTGTTATATTTTCACTGCAGATTTTCAACATTGGCATTGTTCCACACCTCCATATGAGCAGTATAGCTTTCATTTTTCACATCCTGACCAAAATGTGTTTTTGTACTTCCGGTGCAGAATAGCATGCTTGCTGTGGGAAATCAGTGTTTGGGACGAATTAAGAAATGCACAGTGACACTATTCATGAGCAGAGGTCCTAAAATGCCTATGTTGAAAATTTGGTGATGAAAGTCTATAAAATGACTGTGTTACACACATACGTTGCGCAATTTTCACGTATGCTAGGAAGTGCAAGCATTTTTACTATTCCCACTACAGATTTTCAACATTGCCATTTCTTCACACCTCCATATGGATGGTATAGCTATCATTCTTCATATTCTTCCTGATCTGTGTTTTCGTACATGTGGTGCAGAATGGCACGGTTGCTGTGGGGACCCAAAGTTTGGGACACATTAACAAAATCACAGTGCCACTGTTCATGAGAAGAGGTCCCAAATGCTTTCATGAGGTGGGGACACAAAAAGGCCATGTTGAAAATTTGTAGTGCAAATACTAACAAACGCCCAGGGCGTTAGGGTTTCTAACCATAATGTCCCACCCTGTACAGATTGACAGGCATCAGGGTGTGCCTTTGGATTGCCGACTTTGCTGCTCATGCCATCCCACCCCCACCTAGTGACAGGCATCAAGGTGTACCTTGGGCTCTTCGGCCCCAGAGTTCACCTCATTCTCTTATGCTGCACCCATTTCAGTGTACGTCCTTATGGAATGGGGTGACTGTAAAGCCAAACACCCCAAGACACACTGCAACACATGTCGGTGTCTGCAGAATAGGTTGAGGTGACATGGCATGACCGTCATGGACAATGACCCAAACACTTACCCCAATGCCTGTCCATCTCTACAGGTTGGAGGTGGGGTTGGCGTGATGTTCAACACTTCACTGCCATTCCTATTCTGCATCTGTCTACCTCCTGCATTTCCAATGCTAATACCAGCAAGCAAACATTCGGCATTGACAAAGTTTTTTCCCCCTGTATGGGCACTGGTCAAACATGTATGCATCTACACTCCAGGAGTGAGAACAAAGCCAATCATGGTTAGACAGTGCTGTGCAGTGGTGGTAATATATATAAAAGCAAACAAGATGCTGGGATGCATATCTAGGGGATCAGTAGTAGGAGGGAAGAGGTTATACTGCCCTTGACAGATCACTGGTAAGGCAGCATCTAGAGTATGTTCAGTACTGGTGCACATACCTAAAAGAAGATTAACTTGTGGAGATGGTCCAGAGGAGGGCTACAAAGATAACCACCACTGCACAGCACTGTAACCCTGACTGATCTTTTCTATCTCTTGAATCTTGCCACCAAAACTGTATCAAAGAAAGAAAAGCTGTCTAAATATATATATATATATATATATATATATATATATATATATATATTTTTTTTATTTTTATTTGAAAAACTTTGTTAATGCATCAGTTAGGTTAAAGTGACAAAGCTGAGAGAGAAATGAGATGTTAGGGTAGAGCCCCTAACCCCTTCACCACCCACCCACCCCAGCATCTGTTGGTCTGTGGAGGATGGTGGGTGGAGGTGGGGTAACGGGCTCTAACCTAATGTCTCATTTCCCAACTTTTTGTCACTTTAACCCTAACTGATGCATTAACAAAGTTTTTTTTGCAGCAACCCTTGTAACACTAATTTGCCAATATCTCAGCAACCGTAGCAGATATGAAAAAAAATTCAAATGTCATTGTAATCATGACAGCAAGACCTCCATGCAAGATGTCATAGACGAAATCTGTATCTCGCATCATTTCCGACCAAAACGCGACTTGATAAATCAAGAGATCTGCCATAACAGACTGTGCATTCCAAATTTTGTGCAAATTCATTGAATGGTAACAAAGTTATTAATGTGCAAAAATGTGGGTTTAACATTAAACTACCTACTCAACACTAACTATACTAGCACCACTCCAAAACAATATATATATATATATATATATATATATATATATATAACATACACAAAGTTCTTTGTCTTTTAACTTGTTTTTTATTTTTATTGGGTTCACCACAACAAAACCCAGATAGGCCATCTTAGGGTAGCTGGTTCATTCCACTGGGGTGTCATACAGTTGAGGCATACTGATGAGTCCTGGTAGGACAAAACACGTCTGTGTCTTCTGTTGGCACCCTTTGCAAACTGTGTGAGAGGCCTTTCGGCACCATGCTTTTCTGCTTAAAGTTGAACCAGCATAATATTCTGTGGTGATCTGCATATAGATCCCATGATGTTTTACATTATGGTGGTATGTGTGATTTTATATTTCTTTGAAACTTGGCTACCCGACCAATGCCCTTTGGAGTAACCATTGCCTCAGTGCTTACACACTGAGGTTCTTTGTCTTTTAACTTGTTTTTTATTTTTATTGAGTTCACCCCAACGAAACCCAGGTAGACCATCTTAGGGTAGCTGGTTCATTCCACTGGGGTGTCATACAGCCGAGGCACACTGATGAGTCCTGGTAGGATGAAACATGTGTCTGTGTCTTCTATTGGCACTCTTTGCAAATTGTGTGAGAGACCTTTCGGCACCATGCATTTCTGCTTAAAGTTGAACTAGCATAATATTCTGTGGTGATTTGCATATACATCCCATGATGCTTTGCATTATGGGGTATGTGTGATTTTGTATTTCTTTGAAACTTGACTTCCCAGCCAATGCCCTTTGGGGTCACCATTGCTTCAGTGCTTACGCACTGAGGTTGTCATATATATGTACAGTATGTATATATATAATATATATATATATATATATATATATAAAAAACTTTCACCACCACAGCCTGCCAGCCTACAGGTGTGTTTCATTCATAAACAGCTGCATATCACTGTACATGATTGGCTGTATTCACACTCTTGAGTCACAACTTGTATCAAAGTACTGCATGAAAAAATTCTGTATAAATATATCCCCTTGTTCCCAGGGTTACTAGAATCCACTTAGAATCAGTGGTAGGCAGGGAGAGGCAGCTAGTGAAATGCCAGTTAAATGGATTTCACACTGTCATTCTCTGGTTTCAGTCTCAGTTGAGCTGGAGGATGATGTGATCATAGAATTGTCGCAGCAGCATAAGCCACATTGGAATGCTAGCTGGGAGTTAGCTGTAGAATGTTGAGTTAGAGTTCAGTAGTCTGTAGAGAGAGTCTGTAGTGGAGAGTGAGGAGGAGGCTGCTGCCTGGGCAGCTCCTCAGTTTAAGCTCTTACAGAGACTACCTCCGTAGTTTGGGTAGTTTGTTCTCGCCCTAGAAGAAGAACATAGAAGACCAGAGAGTGAAGTAGTAGAGACCATTCCTAGAGGGTTTCAGTGCCCCATCCCCAGAGGGATGGGGGGGAGAATTCAAGGAATTCCAACCTGGACTGTGTTGAAGCTGCCTGAGATTCATCTGCTCTGTGAGCACCCAAGACTTTTGTGTGGATAAAGCCCTGGGGCACCTGCATTCCTATGGTGAGTTTTTCTCTGACAAAGGGACTCTGTCACCAAGACTGTTTCTGTTTAAAAATGTCTGCCTACTATGGGGTCCGGAGAGAGAGAGAGAGACTTGCAAAGTACATCATTTTTAGTTTGTGTCTGATTTAAAAGTGTCTGCTAAAGTGGGGGTCTGAGTGAAGAGACATTGCCAATTACAGAACTTTTAACTTCATGACACCTCAGAAGTGTGTAAAGTAGTATCTTAAATGTGAAAGACATTTCAAGATAGCCTCTACAAGTTTTCTGAGAAGGGTGTTATTAACCAGATGAATGGTCGAGTATATATTTGGAAGCAAAAGGTGGGAGACCCCCCATCTGGAGTAACCATGTTTACCTCCCCGGGTTCAGTTTGGGCACCTTTGTTTTCTCTCAGTGCATTTGCCAGTGCCTGAAGAAAATAATTTACCCAGGCATGGGTTTGGATTTTCTGTGAGCCTGAGTGTGCTCATTGGTGGTCAAGGGTGCCACCAGTAACTCCTCATGAAATATGGGAAAGTCTCCTAGTACTAGCCAAGGGTGCCTAGTCAAGGAAAGTGTACCAGTTTTGGCCATGTGTGCCAATTTCCATTCAGAACCTGAGGGTTTGCCTGTGTGTGTGCTCTGTACCTCAGTAATCTGCATTACCTGTGGGAGTAGCCCTGTGGGGGTCCATCTTCACTTTGTGATTATTCTCTGTGTATGTGAATAAAAGCCACACTCTAGAATCCCATCCTGGTTTGGACAGTACTGTTATTGGTTCCACCGTGTCTGGATTTACTTGGGTGCTCCGACCAGCAGTACAAACCTAGCATAATTCTGAGCAAATGTTTTCTCCCAGGGACCCAGGTTGATGGCCATGCTAAATGGTCCCCCCAGGTGTGAGCCAGGTAGTTGTCACACTTAGTTTGCCTGCCTGGGGATGGCAGACTATGATGTAGAAGTATTGGTAAACAGAACTGTTGTAATGACAACCCCCATCCCTCTCGCTGGTGCCATGTGTGAGAGGAGCAGCCCTGCTAGTTGAACAAGGGGGGGGGCCTGTGAGGAAGGTTACATATATATATATATATATATATATATATATATATGTGTGTGTGTGTGTGTGTGTATATATATATATATAAATAAAGGAATATACAATGGTGAGCTGTCAGATAAATGATTTATCTACACAAGTGCTGTTTGACCTTGGGTAACCTCACGAGTGGCGTAAGCCACGAGTGAGGTGTCCAAGGTCAAACAGCACAAGTGTAGATAAATCATTTATCTGACAACTCACCATTGTATATTTCATTTATGCAATATGGATGCTTTCTATCGGTGCAGGAACATTTGGTTTTGACTGTTTATCTTTATTTTAAATGATAATTTCTGGGAGTTTTGGTTAACTTTCATAGAGTATGTCTGCCTAGCGTAGTGGTTGCTATTAAATGAAACACCACTCATTTTGTAGAAAACTTCTTGCTGAACAAATGTCATGCTCACAGTACTATGCTACCTTTTTCATTTTAAAGTTATTCACATTTGTTTGTCAAGAAAGGGAAAAGAAAACTGAATTGTATGCTGTTTTTTGCTAATTATAAAAAAACTAAAAGGTATCTATAAATGAAGCACCACTCATTTTGTAGATATTTTTGTGCTGAACATTTTCCGTGCTCACAGTACCATGATATCATTTTTTGTTTTAAAGTTATTCACATTTGTTTGCCAAAAAAAAGAACAAAAAATTGAATTTTCTTCTGCTTTTTTGCTAATTGTAAAACATCTATAAGGTATATATACATGAAACACCACTCATTTTGTAGATAATTTTGTGCTGAACAATTTTTGTGCTCACAGTACCATGCTATCTTTTTTCATTTTAAAGTTATTCCCATTTGAATATGGTTAGTACTGCCTCTGAGGCCGAACATTCTAAATGAATTCTTAACAGATTTGTGACATAGTAACTGGTGGGGCCCAGATATTCAAACTGCGCTCAAAAGTAGCGCAACAGCAGGAGCAAGCACAAACCAGTTGCGCAAATGCGCAACAGGTGCGATATTCAAACATGGAGCAGAGCAAATAGGGCAAGCAACCAACGTCTGAATATCGCACATACTGCGCCATCGCGCAACCAGGAAGGAGAAGCTGAGCCAAAATGTTGCGCTATGGCGCAACCATGGAAGCTCAGCTGAGCATTCCAGAGCTGCCATAGCCAAGCACAGCCCCCCAGAGCAATGGAACTGCACATCCAGGGAGGCAGGCTGGGGCCCACCGCCAGCCATGCCACACATGGGCACAGGAACACACTGCAGAACCCACACACCGCACACCCTAAGCACAGCATCACTGGGGTGGGACGGATGACCACTGCCCATGGGACAAGCCAACAAAGCATAGCAGAGCCCTGACACCCCAGCACAACCACTGGCAGGCAGAGAGTGCCACACACAGGGGGTTGACAACCACAGTGCACATCAGCCCCCCGTATGCACAGCGAACCCTGCACTGTGACCCCAAGACACCACCCATGTGCAGTGACTGGCACTTCAGGAAACCATGCAGTCCTCCCAGCACTCATCAGCCCCGTGCAACACAGAAGCCTACAAGTCAGACACACCCAGTGCACCCAGCAGTGGGTGGCAGCAGATGGCAAGACCAACCGAAGGCACTGCCATGCTGGAGATACCTCCCCATGCACACACATGCACACACACACACACACACACACACCAGGACCATACCAGCCCAGATGGCATGTACACCCCTGCAACTGAGCACCCATAGCCAGCTGCAAATCAGAGACCAACACAGTATTCATATCAAAATAGAAATGTATATTTAAAGGACTAATCACAAAACCAAGTGAAACTATGTACAAGTGGGGGACAGGTAAAAGGCAGGGGTCTTCAAGGGGAGGAATAACAACCTGAGAGGGAAGGCAGGGTGATAGGGATGGGAGAAGTGGGAAGGAATGTGGGCTATGGCCCAGCTGGCTGCTGGTCCTCCCCTGCTGGCGCCCCTCCTGTGGCTCCTTCCCGATCACCCTGGCGCTGTATGGCCTGCAGGACCTCCTGGTTCCGATCTGCAACCTGGCTGAGGTGCCGAAGATCCTGGGACATCCTCCTGAGTACCTCGAGGCCCTAGGAAAATGTGAACACAGTCAATGGCTGAGACTGACCACAACCCTGAACACCACCCAACCTGCAAGCCATATAGCCCAATGTCCCGCACCTGTGATGGCATGCACCCACCCACAGTGAACATGCACATGGCCATCACAAACAGGCAGCACCAGCTATGCGCACCACCGCCCACACACACTGCCCACATCAATCACAGTACAAACTAGGCTGGCAAGTGATGTGGCAACGTGGTGCGATGCCAGTTACACAGCTATGTGCCCAGTGCATGCCTGGACCACCAGTGATGCATACACAGACGTGCCGTGATACTGCACTGTGATGCAGGTCACCTGTGTCATGCCTACATACATGGATACATAGACAGTGTCGGCAGATAAGGGCCTATGGGACACCCAGTCGGTCCATTTGACCTTGTACGTTCACTCTGTTGTCCTATAAGTCCGTTCCCCCTTACCCCTGACCTCCAGAATTCCGTTATGGCTAACCCATGCATTCACAAATCCCGTGACCAAGTCAGCCCCCACCACCTCCTCTGGCAGGGTGTTCCACTTGTCCACCACCCATTCTGTGAAGAAATACTTCCTCATGTTTCCTCTGAATCATCCCCCCTCCAACTTATTCCCATGCCCTCTAGTCCTGGAACATCCTTTACGCTTAGAAATATTGTTTTCCTGCACTCTGTTTCCCCCTGTAAGATACTTGTATGTCCCCCATCATATCCCCACACCTCCTCCCCTCCAGGAGTACATGTTCAGTTCCGTCCAACCTGTCTGCATAGGACCTGTGATGCAATCCATGCACCATCCATGTCGCCTCCTCTGAACCTCTCCACCCAGTCCATGTCCATACGTAGGTATGGTCTCGAACTGTACACTGTACTCCAGTGTGGGGACTCACTAGTGTTTTGTATAGTGGAATTATGACCTCCCCTTTGGTTGTGTCCGCATGGCTGGTGGTCTTGCTCCCCCAGCATGCAATAGCATCCATGAAGTAATGATACTCACACTCCTCCAGCAGCTGGGTCTGACGCTGCTGCTGCTGCTGCTGCTGTTGGGGCACAACACCCCCCGGCACCGGGGCCCTGGTATGGCCCACGTCACCCTGGTCCTGTGTCCTCACAATCCAGCCTGTGGGAGACATATGTTGAGACAAACATCAGTGTGACTCAAAGCAGAGTGCCCCTGCCCCAGTGAGAGTGCCTGCCCACACAGCCATAACCAACCACGCACAGCTGCACACACTGACACACCTATGCACAGCCACCCAAGCACACACACCCCTACAGAGAATATAGGTGCATAGATGGTACACTCCCTGGCCTGGGCACCACGCCCGCCTGGCACGTGACATGCCAGCTGCCAGGAGTTCTTCCGTTTTCCCATGGAGTCATTGTACCGGTGCCGCACTGCTCAGCAGACCGCCCGCCAGTGACCTCACCAGGTCAGTGGCCACTTGCTGCCACACATGGGTCCCTAGGCATGGTGAGGGCCTCACCATACAGTGCCACAGTGTGGCTCCACCAGGCCACCAGGTTGGCCACTTCAAGCTGGCTCCAGGACACCGCCCTCCTCCTAGCCATGGCACCAACTTTACAGCAGGCAATATGGTGCCCGCTGCACCGTAACCCCGTGAGTTGTTGCGCAATCAGACCACCACAGGCTCCAATCACGCTGTTCGAACAGCGCCGTCCTTTACATGGCGCTGTCACTGGACGAGCCGCAATAAGGACTACACATGGCATGCCAACAGCGCCAGGGGTCAGAGGGCATACACAAGGTCACGGCAATGACACAAGGCTACGCACAGTGCCATAGGACGTATAGGCATCCTCGCGCGACTGCCAAGCTGAGCACCAGTGCCACAGTGGACTATCGGCGCGAGTAGTGCCACTAGCGCCATATAGTGCCCAGTGCTGTAGCGCCACTGGCACAATGGTGCCATGGCCTGAATGCGCCTATCGTGCTCAGCAGGTCTGCAGCGATAGACGCATCGTAAGCTGTCTGGGCATGCGCAATGCGGTGTACACCAGCACAAACCTGTGCCATTGGCTCAGCGGACCTTCGTATTGCACAAAGCGCCAAATACGCGATATTCAGCCGACATATCAAATCATCCGATCAGCCATTCAAAGGCGTAGTGTGGCGATTAGCATGTCATTAAAGTTGAGCCACACCTCATTTGCATGTGTTGCGCTATAAAAATGCGACTGTGGGTTGTGCTGGCCAGATTTGGTTACTGCAGGTGAGAGGTGAGTTACATGCTGTGTGATGCTCAGGACAATGCTCATGGGCGGAGGATGATAAAGGCTGAGGGGGCTGAGCATGAAAAGGGCACTTAGAAAGGGACAATGGGCACCCTTTCTATCAGTATCTGCCATGCGGAGAGGAAACAGGGGGGGCTTCTGCCCCCCCCGGGCCGGCAGCTATGCTCATGGGGAAATGCTGTCGACTGCACAGTGACAGGTGTCCACTTCCACCCATACAGATCACCATGACTGACTTGAACCAAGCTGAGGGTGTGGACGGCGGGCGTAGGAGGAGGCCGAACTTCACCACGGCAGAGACAGAGGCCCTCTTCCAGGCCTACCTGGAGGATGAGCCAACATTGAGTGGACGGAGGGGCACCCCTCAGGAACGTGCAGCTGCATGGGAGGGGGTAGCTCGGGCCGTCAACCTGCACGGAAGCCACCAGCGCTCCATGCAGGAATGCAGGAAAGAAGATGGGGACTGACCGCAGGAGGCTGAAGGAGAAGGTGGCAGCCTTCAGGGTGGCGATGCTGGCACTGGTGGGGCCCACCAGTGGTGTTGCAGCGACCCCTACAGAGGAGACACTGGTGGCGGCCATGCAGCCGAGTGCCATTGCGAGGCGTGCCAGAGGAGGATTCCAGACAGGTGGAAGCCCATCACTGCACGGTATGACATGGTGATGTTGTTGGGGGGGGCTGTTGTTCACATGCACTCACGTGTACTCTCTTTCTGTTACAGATCCTGTTCGTCTGCAGGAGACGGTGGTGGTGGTGGTGGGTCCAGACAGTGAGGCAGACCTGCTGGACGTGGAGGAGGGAGCATCCACCTCCGCCACCAGCCTGCAGGCACTGCAGCAGCATGCACGCTGGGCCAACAACTCCGGTGTCAGTGATACGGGTGCAGGGGTGCACAGCCTGTGTCACAGCAGTCTGGCATGCAGGTATGCCAGCATGCTGTGCCTATGGCAGTAAGCGCACCTGCACCATTGATGATAACAGGCCTGCAATGGGCAGTGATAGGTGTGTGTCCCAGGCGGACACATGGCAGGCCAGCACATGCCCCTGGGCCTTCCTGGTTCACACCTGTGTACCAGCATGCTGGCACAGTCCCAGGCTGTGCCTGTCAGCACCGGTGGGGCAGCACCGGTGGCTGTGCAGGTGTCTGGCACTGTTGTCAGCATGGAGGTGGAACAGGTGGACCTGGGAGCTCAGCAGTTGGAGGGGCGGCAGCAGCAGTTGCACACCAGGTCTGGGGGTACAGTGTCCAGCAGTGGCACATGTCCACCGCCCTCTGATCCGCCCATACCTGGTCCTGGCGAACAGCGCCCACCCTCAAGGGGTGCTGTGCACCAGGACCGTCCACCCTGGGGTCACCGATGCCATTGGGGCACAGTACCCATTGGATCGCACACCCGCCTGCTGCAGGAGTCAGCACAGCTGCAGGGGCGTGGCAAGGTCCGTGGAGGCACTGTCTGTGTCCGTGGGCGGCAAGCAGGGAGTGTGCTCAGGACCGAGGCGGCTGGTCCTTATGCAGGACGGATGTGACCGCTGCCATTGACAGGCTGACCCAGGCAGTGGTCTCTGTCACGGACGCACATTGGCCACACTGTCAGGTGCCCCTGTACCACACACCCCACACAGTGTGCTCTCCACTCCCCGTTCCCGGCGTCGTGCGACACCAGGCCTGTCGACGCCGGGATCTGCTGTGGGCATCCCGAGCACCCCTGGTGCAAGTTTGTTTGGCAGGATGCAGACCCCTGTGAGGGCAAGGTCGTGTTCGTGCAGTTGGACCCCTGGTGGTGCACCAGCACCACCCGTTGTAGCCCCTGCTCAGACTGCCAGTGCTGCTGGGACACGGCGGGGCCGCCCACGCATCCGTGGTGGCCGTGGGACAGTGCTACCTGACTGAGCTGTCTCCCAGTGCAGGCCCTGTCTGGTGCTGCCCTGTGTGCAATGTGTGTCATGGTGGGCAGTGCACTGCTGGGTGCTCTGCTCACCAAGCTGACACACGGACCACCTGCACACTCTCCCAACTGCTGTCCACAGGTGCGTGTGCATGATGATGCCTGCATTGCACTGTACACCAAGGTGCAAGGGTGCCCAGGTCCTGACACACGTACGTGGACAGTCCAGGTGGTGGGGGTGGTTGGTGGTGCTGTGTGTTGGCAATGTCATTTCCGCAGTGCTGTGCTGCTGCCCATGTATGCTGCCTGGTGTGTGTGTGTGTGTCCATATGAGTGCTCCCCCCTCTCTGATGGTGTGTTGGTATGCCTGGAACCTTCAACTCCCCTGACCTTCATGCACGGTGTGTTCCCCTGTGTGCCTGTGGTTTGCGCATGGACAGTGTTGCCTGCACATGTCCCCTTGACTTACCTGTGTTGGGCATAGTGCTCTTCTGCAATGGTGTCCCGGTGCAGCTGGGCCTGCCGGGTCAGTCGGGGGTCCCTCCGTCCTAGGGGGGCTGCTCATCACCCACATCACCGGCGCCACTGGCGTCCCCATCGCTGTCCCCCTCTTGGACCTGTACGGCTATCCCATGGTCCTTGGCCATGTTGTGCAGGATGCAACAGGCCAGGAATATCCCACAGGCCTTTTGGGCGCTGTACTGTAGGGCTCTGCCGGAGGTGTCCAGGCATCGGAAGCGTGCCTTGAGCATCCCAAACACCCGCTCTATGATGTTACGTGTTGCGGCATGTGCCTCATTGAAACCTAGCTGCGCTGGGGTGCGTGGGCGCCCGGTATGGTGTAAGCAGCCAGGGACGGAGTGGGTATCCGCAGTCACCTGTGTGGAGATAGTGGAGATCAGTGTCATGTCAGGTCCATATTGCCCATATCCTTGTGTGCCACTACCATGGCACCTGTCATTCCCACCCTTGCACAGAGTTTGCATTCCATACATGTGTACTCACCCACTAGATGACCCGTGGGGATGTTCCCACTCTCGAATCGATGGCACAGTGCAGACTGGTGCCATATGAAGGCATCATGTGCTCCGCCAGGGTTGTGGCACAGACATTGATAATGCGCCCAGTGGCATCACACACCACCTGGCAGTTGACACTGGAAAAGCCCTTTCGGTTCCCGTCGCCTGGCGTCGGGGCCGGGTGGCATCGCGAATAGCCACATGGGTGCAGTCTATGGCCCCTAGCACGCCAGGCATATGTGCTACCCTGTGGAACTCCTGCATGTTTGTTATACGCTCTGCCGCGGTGCTGGGGAAATGGATGTACTCCGCAGCATGAGGCAGCAGTGTGCTGAGGAATTGGGTGAGGATGCGTGACATGGCCGACTGTGTAATGCCTGTGGTGTCCCCTGTTGGCCTCTGGAAGGTGCCCATGGCGAGCAGGCACATGCAGGCTGTCACCTTGGTCTCCACGGACAGAGCATGACTCCGTCGTGAGGGTGCCTGCATCACATCACTGCACAGCTCGCAGAGCCGTCTCAGTATTGCCCTGTTCAGGCGGTACCGGGCCACAATCTCGACATCTGTGTACAGCTCGAAGATCATGCGGGCGCGATACCGCCTGTCGAGGGCATACCACCGGCAGGCCCCTCTGCGTCACGTCCCCTGCGGCATGGTGTCTCACCCCCTCATTACAGCTTCCATGTGGAAGCTGACACTATCCATCTCCTGGCTTCCTGCCCCCGGCTGCTGTTCCTGTATTACCCCGCTGCCCCACTGCTGCTTCCACTGCACGGGCACCCCCACTGGCCTCTCTGTCCTCCTGGACCCACTGTCCCTCTCTGCCCTTCCAGCTCCTGTCTCTCTCTCTCTCTCTCTCTCTCTGTCTCTCTCCCCAGTTTGCGGCCTGCTAGGGTTCTTGCGCTGCTTCCTTGAGCCTTTTATTTTGGCTCAAATCCGGTCCTCACGCAACTTCACGGCTACGCCACTCTTGCGCGTGCGCGAAATGTTGACGAATGTCGCATTGCGCACTTTATGCATGGACCCGCCCCTTGGTTTGCGCATGCCTTCATTTCCATTCGCTGTTGCTCAGCATGTTTTCGGTGGCGCAACTGGCCCCTTCTGAATATTGCAGAATGGCGCATTTTTGGAGTTGCGCACGCGCGACCCTTTTGAATATCTGGGCCCATGTGTATAAATGGTCACTGTATGTATAAATAAGGGATATGCAGTGGTTCAGTGTGTGATAATGCATTTATCTTGTACGAACTTCCAGTGACCTCAAATAACCTCCACGAGTGCGAGCTGAGTGAGAGTCTGAGGTCACTGGAAACTGTACAAAATAAATGCATTATCACACTGAACTACACATTCCATTTATGCATCAGGTTTAGATGTTGTGGGAACATTTTGATTTTGGTAGGTGTAAATAATTTGTCAAAAAAAGGAAAAGAAAATTGAATTTTATGCTGTTTTTTGTTAATTATAAAAAAAAACAAAATGGTATCTATAAATGAAACACCACTCATTTTGTAGATATTTTTGAGCTGAACATTTTTCATGCTCACAGTACCATGCTATCATTTTTTGTTTTAAAGTTATTTATATTTGTTTGTCAAAAAAGTGAACAAAAAATTACATTTCCGTCTGTTTTCTTGCTAACCATATACAATATACAGGGTTTATATAAATGAAACATTATTCATTTTGTAGATAATTTTGTGCTGAATAATTTTCGTGCTCACAGTACCATGTTATCTTTTTTCGTTTTTAAGTTATTGACATTTAAATATGGTTAGTACTGCATCTGAGGCTGAACATTCTAAATGAATTCTGAAGAGAACTGTGTAGATAAATGAGCTAGTGATGTAGTTACTGTGTGAATAAATGGGTGATGATGTAGTTACTATGTGGATAAATAAACTTATTACCATAGTAGCGAAGATAAATGGTTTTATTCTACAGTTTTTATCCTGACCCCTGTTGCATAAATTTATTTATACATACAGTGACTCAGATAAATGCATTTATCACACTGAATGTATGTCCACCCCATTGCTAATATATATATATATATATATATATATACACTGTATATACAAACACATATACACATATATAAAATATTCTATGAGATTCACTACCACAGCCTGATATCTTATCTCACAAAAACTGTAGATCAGTCAGTGTAATGTTCTTCTCTGTAGTCACCACCAGATCCAGCGATCTCTGCCTCAAAACGTCCCCCTGCTCCTGGTTCTCTGTGCTGCATAGACTTGTCCCAATGTCCCTGCTGCTGGCTGGAATGTGAGGAATCCTTCTGAGGATGACATCACGAAATGATCAGCTGCTGCTTTGCTTTCACACTCACAGTGCGATTATATCCATCCAAACAGAAGTTGGAGGGATGCCAGATGCTGTAAAGTACCCTCTTTTATAGGGCAAATTTGTCAGGAGAAACTGTTGTTTGTTTTCCCCACCATAGTAGTAGGGTTATTGCAGGTTTGTGATTGGTTCTCCTGACTGAACCAATCACAAGCCTGCAATAGCTCTCCTGCTCTGATTGGGTTCCTTATTTTTTCTGTACGACGACTGGCATCCTTCTGAATCCTGTTCTCTGCCTTTAAGCTTCTTTAAGCTGCTGCTGCTCCTCCCTGCTTTTTTCAAGTTTGTTTCGAAAGAGTGACATGACAGAACTTGGGAGTAGTCTTCAGGTAGCAGCTGAGCTGTACTCTGAGCAGGGCACTAGGGCAGGCAGGCACTCACTCACTCACAGTGGAGCAACCATTGGGGCACCGATGATGAGTCCGACGAGTCTGAGGGAGCTGAGCTGGTGGAGGGACAGGAGTGGATGGGACCATCATGACCATCTGGAAGAAACTGGGGCGACAGCATGTTACTACAGCGAGCTACTCCAAGCACTAATGTGGCACTCAGATCCTATCTGTGTACCGATCTGGTAGGTCAAACAATCAAGGAGGAAGGAAGGTGGGCAGCAGACAGTTTTGATTATTTATTTATTTTACTTAACTTGTGCTCTGCCAGCTGCCGGTCCCAGAATGGTGGAATTAATTTTTTTTTTTTATTTATTTATAGCATTTCTGATTTACAGCCAGCTGTATGTAAAGAAAAACATAATTTGGTGAGGTACGCAGACCCCCATAAGTCAAATACAGATTTTATAATGTGACTAAACTCAAAATATTTTAGTCTGTAACCTGGGGGAGGCCCCTTGATCATTTTAACAGGAGTGCAGTTCGGGTCTAACTTCATGTAGAGCATTGATCCTCTCATCTACATCTGTCAAGTAGGAATAAACATAATGTCCAAGAAGCTGACCCCCTTTTAGAACTTCAATGTGGGGGGGGGGTAGAAATAACAAAAGGCCTAAATACTGCAAAAATATAACAGACTGTCTGGGCTCAATTAAGTTATATTACCCTCCACCAGATTCTAGTAGGCATGGCACCCCATTCTAGGGGAGGAAGATATGAATACAGGATTTTAATTAAGTTCACAGACTGAGAGATGCTTATTGCATCACTCTATAAGTTACAGCATAGATGTAAAGTATTAATTATAACAACTTTAACATAGCAAGAGGAGGAACAGCCCTTATTTTATCAATTTCTCCAACAACATGTCTTTACTACCTATTAGGTAATTACAGTTAGTGTAATGTAGTATAGACTCCAAATGGCACTATAAGGCTTTCAGCCCTCATCATCTGAACACTCTTCAGTCAGCTTTAAACTTTGAATTAGCTTTTCAGCGAAAGTAGTAGCTGCAGCAGGGTCGACAAAAACATAAGTTTTGGACGCATGTTTTACCGACAGTCTCGCTGGAAAGTTAAGTTGAGCGATAATACCATTTTGAAGGAGATCCTTCTTGATCAGCTTCAGTTCTTTTTTAAGAGCTTGAGTTTCCGCTGATAAATCTGGGAAAAAGGAAAGGTGGTGTCCTTCCCAGTGGGTCTCACCTCTGGTAGGAGTGGCCTGCAGGAATGCAATCCTGGCATCTGAATTAGAAAGCGTGGCAATCGCAATGCATTGTTGCTGCATCCCATCTCCGGGCTTCTGGCGCTGAGGAATCGAGAAGACTCTCAAGACAACAATCCCCGAGTCTGATGGCAGCAATTATAGGTCTCGGAAGATTAGTCTAGTGATAGCAGGTACCAGTTCCTCCGATCCAGGGTATTTATTGGGAAATCCCACAATTCAGATGTTAGCCAGGCGTTGAAAATTCTCTAGATTTTCCATCTTTGCCCTTGTCAAGTTTAGGTCCATCACACATGTTGCATTATACTGCTGCTGGCACTCGCCCTCTGCTTAAAGCTCTGCGATTGCAACAACATTCTCCTGAATCCGGCAATCGTTTTCTGAAAGGTTAGCTTCAACCACAGCCAGGCGTTTGTTCGTTTCTTTGCCCATAGCTTGAATCTTAGTCATCATGGCCAGAATTTGTGAGGTCGGTAACTCTGTTGAGAACTGCTCCTTAGCCATGGTAGGCCCTGCGTTGCTCGTCGTCCCATGGGAGGACAGATAGGAATCAAGGTTCTGGGACGAGTGCTTAACATCTTTTTTAGGGCTCATCTTAGCGTAAAAGTATTCAGGCATACACCGCCACCAAAAAGGAATCTATATTTTAGGTTATTTCTTCTATTTTTAGCGTTTCCGCTATGTCAGTGCTGGAGCTCCCTCAGAATGCTGCCTCCACGTTGCTGCTCAGCAGCGCTCCCCCTGGAATTCATTTTTTAAACTACTGTGTTGTTATGTGGTGGCAATGGGTGGGCTGGAGACTGGAGTCTGGCAATGTTGTTGATGCTTGGTGCACTTGTTTTTGTTTTTTTTGGTGCCCGATCAGACTACAAACCTAATTAGAAAAAGAGAGGGGAGGGAGGTACAGAGCAGAGCCATGAAACTCGGCAGATTCCTCAGCTTCTGTGGGTGCGCCTGGGGGGGCTGGCATGCCCCGTAAGTTCTGTAACCCTTGGTCGAATTCTCCACTTTCATGAGGGCACCAGGTGAGCCCCCAGCCCGTGGCTGGTTCCTCTGCTTCCATGGGGGCACCAGGCATGCCCCGTCATGACCCGTGGCTGATTCTTGAGTCTCCATGGGGGTGCACTAGGTCTGCTCTGCAACCCATGGCTGATCCCTCAGGCTCTTTGGGGGCACTAGGCCTGCTGTGAATGGGGCACCAGTTAGTTTACTGCTGCAAAGCAGTAGGAGTCAGAGGGGGGTGAAAATGCAAAGGCAAAATGGTCCACAGGCTGGCCCCCCGCCCCCAGCTCCACCACTGAGCTCTGGGGCTAGCTTCTGAAAATTGCAAAGCACAGTGCAAAATTTTGCGTTGCACTTTGCACTTGCTCAGGTGTTAAAAATTGCTATTCACATTCGGATTTAGGGAGGCGGTATAGCACGGTGGTTTAAGGCTCTGAGCTGCAAATCTGGAGACCTGGGTTTGAATCCCACAGCCCCCACTTGCATACTGTGTGACCCTGAGCAAGTCACTTAACTTCCCTGTGCTCCCAGGTCACTTAGTGTGCTACTCTTGGTTAAACAATTGAAGAAGAAAAAAGGATAGTACACCATGCTATCCAACTGTGATTAGGGCTAGGTCGAGGCAGCGGTAACCCCAGTGCTGTTAGCGATACCCCACTAGTGCCACCTTGACATGCAGCCAGGTGTATGACACCACAAAGAGCAGCACTAGTGTGCTATTCCTAGATCACAAAGGCAGTCATGCAAATAAGTCTATTGGGTGTGCAAGGCATTTGGTGGCCATTTGCATGCCCATTATCGGCCCATTTGCACAGGCTGGGTGGAGCTTAGCATGGCTCCCCCCAGCCATTGCCTGATATGCAGCCACAGTCCCTGGTGGCTAGTGGTCCCTCCCCCATGATCAATGGCCCAATTTCAAAAGAGTACCATTGTGCCAGTGCTCCCCCCCCCCCGCAATCATCAATCACAGGACTGAGTAAACACAAAAAAGTTTCCCTGGTGTCCAGTGGTTCCTTCCCCACTGCGATAACTGATTGCTGGCCCAACTGTCAAAATATACATTTTCCCTGGTGTCCAGTAGTCCCCCCACCCTATGCCCTGCCTGATGTAGGAGATCTGTTTCCCTGGTGGCTATCAATCCTTCCCCGACCTGATCCTGCTAGCCAACAGCGAATATGTTTAACAATATTGGGCATGGGATCAGGTGGGGGGAGGGACTACTAGCCACCAGGAAAATAGATCTTCTACGTCGGGCAGGGTATTGAGTGGGAAAGACCACTGGATACCAGGGAAAACAGATATTTTAACAGTCAGCAGACTGGCAATTGGTGATCGTGGGGGGAGGGACCACTGACACCAGGGAAATTTATTTGTGTTTACTTGGTCTGGTGATCAGTGATCGCGGGGTGACACTGGTTCCAGGGGTACTTTTTAGACTCAGGCAGGCGATCGCTGGGGGGGGAGGGGGCACTGCAATACCTCCACCAACCACTAGGGTTGCGTGGGATAAAGGACGGTCTCGGTCGGTAGTATTTTCTGCATGCAAGGGAACCCCACAAGAAACCCTTGCACAGAGCAAATGTTTTGTGAATCAGACAGCATCAATATTCACATCCCCTCATTTGCATTGAGGCCCCCTCCACACTTTCCCCTGATTCAAATCTGGTTTGGAGAGGCATTGATGGAGGGAGACGCAGGCTAATGCCCCGCTACAACACATGGTCACGTGTGTGTGCATGTGCACTGTTGCTGCTTGAATCCCGAGGGAGAGAGAAAAAACTGAACAAGGAAAAGCCCTGGCCAGACATGCTGAGCACCTGCTCTCTGCAGGCCCCGCAGCAGTGATGTGGCACTCCTCCATCTGGGACCTGGTCCATGTGGGGAGATGCCCAGCCTGCTGTCCCACGGGAGGAGTGAGACAAGTGGAGGAGGGAGATGGAAGGTAAGTCTATGAGAAGACAGGTGACTGGGATGGGGGAGCTGGTGCAAAGGAGGGCCTGGCTGGAGAAAGGGAACTGTCTTTTTAGAAAATGGGTAGGGAGCTTTCCTGGCCTCTGCTTGGCTCAACTGCTTGCCATAAAGGGGTACATTTATGTGCTGATAGAGACCAGAAAGAAACAAGACCATACCTACCAGCCTTACCACTATGGGAATCACTGTGGCAGCATGATTGTCTAAAACTGAATGGCAGCCATTCTTTTTGCTTGCTTAGTGAGCAAACATACCATCCCCCCATCCACACACAGATACCTCACTACTTAAAATATGACAAACTCCTATGCCAAAACATTTCCCTTTTTTTTGATAAAATCCCCAGTTTATTTTTTCTCCCTCTTATTTTGTAAACATTACCACAGATACAACAGACCACAACCACTCAGATCACAAGCATGCACTAAACCACCAGGAATGCATGTACCAGGGAGATTTGTTCTGCCAAGATCCGCCCATTTCCAAGAGGATCTCTCTAACTTATGGGGGGATGGCAGGAACTTCTGGGGCAAAATGAGGGACCTCATGGGCATGACCAGCAAGTCATACCCATCTATTCCCTCTCTAAGGGGGGAAATCACCCAGGACTCCAAGATTATAACCGACACTTTTAACTTGGCCTTCTCAGACCTAAGTAGTGTATTACCACCTGATTTATTCCTACTGCTGAGCAGAAAGGAGGCACACATCAAGCCCACCCCCCTTTCTATTTCAGGATGGTCCCTAAGCAAGGGGCCAGAAAATATCTGCGACGGGTGCGTGGGAATTCAGAATTTAAAAAGAAAAAAGGTTCTGGCACACACTAACTCATAAGAGAGACGCAAAGTGAACAAGGATTGTAGACAGTCCGAAACATGTCAGGCCAGACAATGGATTTGAGATTACTTCTTTGCATCCCTCTTATGAGTTAGCGTGTTCCAGAACCTTTTTCCTTTTTACTACTTAGTTGGTTCTAGAGCACCGCGTCCCAGTGCGCACTCATTCTGTAGAATTCAAGATTTAGCAGTGATTATCTCAACCTGAAGATTTTAAGTCTCACTTTTGAAGAAGTACTAACTCCCTTAATTAAACTCCACAATCTCTCCCTCTGCTTAGGTCAGTTAAGAAGTACTAACTCCCTTAATTAAACTCCACAATCTCTCCCTCTGCTTAGGTCAGTTCCACAAGAAATGGAAGGCAGCAGTAGCCACCCCTGTTTTCAAAAATGGTGACCGTGCCCGCCATACAAACTACCGCCCAATCTCAATCCCTTCCCCTTTCAAAGGCCATGGAAAGGATTGTATCGGACCAGCTTACCAAGTATCTAGAGAAATACAAGATCTAATGCCCTCAACAGCATGGTTTGCATAAGGCACACAGTACCATCACTGCCCTGCATGAATTCACCAGCTACATTCATAACGCAATTGATCAAGGCCAATTAGTGGGGGCGATTTACATTGACCACAATAAAGCTTTCAACACGGTAAACCACACCATCCTGCTAAACTCACTCTCTGCCACTAGACTCTTGCCAGAAACCATAGGCTGGTTCAGCAGTTATCTGGAGGGAAGATCCCAGCAAGTCAAAATAAACAGCATTCTCTCTGGCAGTCACCCAGTTAGCTCTGGTGTTCCTCAAGGCTCAACGCTGGGTCCATTACTTTTTATTCTATTCCTAAATAACCTCCCTAAGGCAGGCTCAACCAACATCTTACTATATGCAGGTGATGCAGTTATTTTCTCTGGCCAACCTGACCCACGCCCCTGGAGACCCAGCTCCAACTCAATTTTGCATCTGTTGAGGACTGGTTCTCAAAATACATGCTTTTCAGTAACACCCACAACAAACACAAGTTGCACAGGCTAACCATCAGAAACAGTCGGGGGCACACACTTGAATCAGTCCAGTATTTCAAATACAAAGCATAACCCTTGATAGTTCACTGTCCTCTGCCACCCACAAAGGTCAAGCTGCTAAAGCAGCAAATGCTAGGATTGGCCTACTATACAGACACAGACATAGCCTAACCCCTGATGCCCTACAACTTGCAGTCAACAGCTCCATAGTCTCCATTATCAACTATGGACTAGTTATATACAGTGCAGCAATGGACATTGCCCTCAATAGGATCAACCTCCTAGCCCTTAATAAAGCTTGCAGGTGAATTACAAGAGCACATGGTCTCACACATAACTGCGACCTATATGAACAAACAAATTGACTGAACCTCATGGGACATGTAAAAGACCAGACCTGCTTCCTCGCAAAAAGCCTGCATTGGACTAACCCTCCCCCCCCAGTAATACAAGATCTCCTTAAACAAGCAATCAGCCCACATCTAAGCTGACGTATGTCAAGACAAGTGCTCCTCGTACCTTTCTGCTGCACTATGCAGGCACAATGCTCATTTGCTTACCGGGCACCCTCCTGGCTAAACGACCTGCCAGCCACTATCCTGTCAGTACCCAAGTTGGGCCCATTCAAATGTAAACTCCACCTACACCTTATTGCACTCATCAGATGTAATTGTTCATTCATGGGGAAATCTATCCCATGTGCCTTTAAAGCCTAAGGCTGCCCTCTATTTCTCTATTTCTCTGTGCCCCTACCACTCCCTTTACGCTTCTGCAGTAGTACCCCCATCTCGCCTGTTGAACCCTTCCTCCTCTGCCACTCACCATTGCCTATCTCCCAACCTCTTGCAAACACTGACCTGTCTTCTGTCCACCTTCACCCCCCCCCCACTATCTGGTCTCTTCTTGTCCCCCATCCCACCCCTCCTTTCCCTCTCTCATTCTCCATTACAATTGCTAGCTGTGGACCTCCCTCTGCTCGTTCTCCCCTTTCTACTGCGAGCCTCACTAGTCCTGTCCTCTCTCACATTTCCTCTCCCCACATCCTGTCCTAACCGCAGACCCCCCCCACCACCCCTTCCCCATTCCTTTTCTCTGTCTTGTCTCAAACAACAAGGCCATTGTTGGCTGCTGTATGTTTTACCTATTTTTACTCAATCTCAAATGTATTTTTATTGTTTAACCTATAGTACCTGTCAGAACCTTGTAACCTTTGTTATTGAACATCCCGGTGCTCATGTTGTATTATATTGCTCAAAGTCATATGTCATTGAACTTCCTTTTGACATGGAACCTCTGCAAAAGAGCCTCTGGCTCAAAGGTATTGTAATCCAAAAACAAGCAAATAAATAAATACATTTCTGGTTGGGACATTTTAAGCGAGCCGGCAACGCTCTCGGACTCCACTTTGTGCTGACTCGCAATGCCTTTTACTGGTAGTTCAAAATCCAAATATTGTACCCACTTCATTTGTTTTCCTCTTACCTCTCACACTAGACAAAGTTTCAAATAATTCGGTTCACCAAGACTGTGCTGCACACTTGCACTACATAGCGCTTGATGATTGACCCTGGCCTGGTGTACCCCACTGTCTTGCTTCCTCAAGTCACAGCCCCACTCTCTGTCAGTGGTACAGAAAGAAGGTGGTGACCAACTATATTAAGAGCAAGGATTAATGCAGTGATATGCGCATGACCGTGACAGAATACAAAAAATTACTTAGTATCTGTTGGAGTGGGCAACAGTGCTAACAGGATTTAGATTCAGACCTCCAGTAGAATCACAACCAGCCTCAATTGGGGGGGGGGGTTCTAACATGGGAGAGCTTCTTATCTTGGGAGACTTCAACTTAAACTGGATCGCCCATAATTCCAAGGCCACCATTCAAGAGATCAAGGCTCTCAGCCTCTCCCAACTCATCTCAGAGCTCACCAGACTTAACATCTACTCCTCTAACCACGTATTGCTGGATTGGATCCTAACCACCCACCCTAACAAATTCTCTTCAGCTGGCACACTCCCCGATTCTTGCAGTGACCACTGTGTCACCTTCTGTCGCAGAAAGCACCACCCTCCTGCCCCACCCAAATATATGTGGTTCGGGTCCCTAAGGTCACTAAATCAGCAGGCACTACTAAGTGACCTCTACATGGCAGACTGGTCTGGAGTCTTCATGGCCCCTGATGTTGAGTCTGCTCTGGTAGTATTTTTTTTTGGTAGACTCTATTTTGGCACCCTACCTTCGGGTTATCGCTTGGGTTCCCATACTCAGCTCCGCAGCTCCACTGCCCATCTGAACTGTTCTCCACTATCTACATTGAGTTCAGGACCCCCAGACTCTCCAGACCCCCACAGAGAGGCCCCAGGATCCCCAGGGCGAGGTGCCAAGATACGGCCAACATTGGACGAGTGGCCTTGGGCTACTGATGGTCGCCGTTGCCTCACCCACCGATAGGGGAATTTTTTACTTGTTTTTCTCCCTGAAGCTCGGACATGCAATGACATCCAGCTTAGCTGATGCACACTCCCGTGTGCCCCTGAAAGACGTCTGCCACAGCTTCCATCCCTGTATTCTGTGGCCACACACTGTGGTACCGCCAGCCTCCACTAAAGGTCACCAGTGCATCGGCAGGTGGAATCCCCCTTCCCCAGGGAAGGAGTGTAGTCCGTGGGATGCTCAATCCTTCCCCATCCCTGCTGACCCATGATGCCACAGGCTTGTTCCCAAACCCGGGTCGCCGGCGTGGTGCAAGGTGTGGCATCCAGTGCCTCAACCCTCAGCACCACCGGGCTGGCTTGCTCTGGGAGTATTTAACACCACCTTTCTAAGCATATGGATTTCCCATGCCCCCTTAAAAAGGCTGTGTCTCTGTCGCAGGCATCTTCCTTGGATCTCACTCCAACTGGTGCGGCTGTTCAAAGCCAGAGACAAAGCTGGAAAAGTTTTCACAGCCTCTTCTAATGTCTCTGACCTCCAGACATACAGAACCCTGCAGAACCCTTACACTAAGGCTGTGTGCTCCACCAAAGCAGGTTTCTTCAAATGCCAGCTAGATGACTGTCACCCTTCCCCTACTGCATTCTGGAAAACTCTCCACTCCCTGCTTGGCTCCTCCCAGCAAGCCCCTTCCCCTTGCACTGACCACTCTGACACCAGCCCCAATGCTGTTGCCACTTCCATAAACCAATTTTTCACAACTTGTGCACTACCACATGGGCAACCACCCATCCCCCGTAGCAGCCAATCCTGAGAAATTCCACCCGGTCCAGTCATCTCCCTACTCTACTATCCCCCAACCCTCTTCCCCTCAACTTGACACTCCCTGACACTCCCTCACCCAAACACACCTTCCTCCCCCATTACTTCCCAAGAGGTACTCCGTGCTCTCAAATCTCTGAACTCCTCCAAGCAAAGTCCTGATGGTATTAATCCCATCCTTTTTTGAAAATCTCAGCTTCTGCCATTGTCCCCTCTATTACTCATATATTCAATTTGTCTCTCCATTCTTGCTCCCTGCCCAAGGCCTGGAAGTTAGCTAAAGTCGTCTCCCTACACAAAGGGGTGACCCATCCTTTCCTGGTAACTACAGACCCATCTTCCTCCTCTCTTCCCTCTCCAATATCCTGGAGTCCCTTATCTCAAAAAGGCTTAATGCATGCCTAGCCTCCAACAACATTCTGACCCCATACCAATCAGGTTTCCGCTGTCTTCATTCCACTTCATCCTCCCTTCTCTGTCTCATTGATCACATCCATTCTGCCATGGACTAGGGTCATTTGACACTAGCTATTTTTATAGACCTAGCTAACTCCTTTGACTCTGTTGCTCATAGACTACCCATCGATGATCTAACTGCTATTGGGCTATCTCCATCCTCTACCAACTAGTTCAAGGCCTACCTAACAGATAGGCTCCAATTCGTCCAGCTTGGGGGAAACCAAATCTGATCCACACCCAGTTCTTGCCAGTGTGCCTCAAGGGTTAGTTCTGGGACCTACCTATTCTCCATCTTTGTGAATAACTTTCCCGCTGCCTGCTCTAACTCACAAATTCAAATGTATGCCGGCGATACCATCATCTATGCTTCCGGTCCCTCTCTTGCTCAGGTCGAATCTACCCTTCAAACCAATTTTGCTAACACCCTAGGATGGCTTGATGTTAAATCTCTTAAATGTAACACCAAAAAAACAGTAGCTATGGCTTTTGGTATGACCCAGAAACTAACCAAATTGTCATCTCCACCCTCCTTTTATGCGCTCGATGGCTCCAAAATTGAAGCAGTTGATTCATTCAAATACCTGGGGGCATGGTTAGACCCCAAACTGGATTTCTCCCTGCACTTGGACTCTATTTACAACAAACTATGTCTCAAACTGAGTATGTTCCATTGGCACAAGGATAGCCTCTCTCTACCCATTAGGCGGGGATTCTTTACTAGGCTTATCCTTCCCTTGTTCAACTACGTGGACATGGTCTATAGCTCAGCACCACAATCCTTTCTTGCCAAACTGGACCCTCTGTACCATGCTTTCTGTTATTCTGCCACAAATCTCCCTCACCACACCCATCACTGCCTCTTCTACTACTCTATCTCCTTACCCTCACTCTATAGCCAGCGTTTTGCTCATTTCGCAGTCTTTATCTCTAAATATTGGTTTAGCACCTTTCCCTCTTACCTCTCCTCATTGTTAACCTCAGCTCCTAGCACTGGCTACTCCCTGCTTTCAAGGGACCACCACTCATTTGCCTTGGCCACACCTCGTACACATGCAGGAAAAATAGCCTTCTCCCATCGGATCCCTGCTATCTGGAAATCCTTTCCACTCACTGTGTGATGCTCACCTATAGCCTTGGCCATTAAAATGCACTTCAAGCACCTCCCTTCTCCCCCTTGCCATTGCCTCCAACCTTCCTCATCTTCTAGTCGCCCATGGCAACACATGCCGTCCTGTTACCTCTTGCCCTCTGCAGACAACCCTGGTAGCATAGTAGCCGGTACTAAATCTCCTAGCTCTTATGTTTGCCTATGCATTTCAGTCACTCCAGATGGCTGAGGCTGCTGTTATATACACTGCTAAGGCTTTATCTTTTATATAAGATGTAACCTATGCCTAAGTTGATATGATGTAACCTATGATTATTAAGTTTTACTTATCTCTGCTGTGTCTATTATTCATGCTTGTATATGTATGCTGTACTGCACCTCTACCCCCTGCCCTGAGTTGCACCTGGAAATGAGCCTTGTCTCAATGTGCCTTTCCCAGTTATCAACTTTTAATTAAATAAGTAACAGGAAGAAAGAGGAGAAAAGGTCAGGTGGTGTGTTGGCAGGTGGGGGGAGGAAGGTTACAGGAAAATGCCTTAGCTGGTGTCTTAAGGCAAGTAGTAAGGGAGAGAGGCAGAGGGGCAAGGGTAGTAGGTTTCAGAGGGAGGGGAGATAGTAGGAAAGATCAGCTGATTTAGCAGAGGAGTGAGGGTGGGGAATGGAGAAGGTGCAGGAATCCCTGTAGTGGAGAGAGTAAGAAGAGTATGGGATATGGGAGATAAATGAAGAATGATAGGAGGGAAGGAACCCAAACCAGTACTTAGTAATAAAGGAGGCACAGTGGGACTGGCGGCATGATGGTAGTGAGCGAATGGAAAGGGAGGAATAGATGAAGCAGTGATGAGTATGGAGGGGAAAGTTGGTAGCAAAACAACAGAAGGTGTTGCATAATAATAATAATAATAATAATATAATAATAATTCTTTATTTTTACTGTGCCTTTCTAAAACCAAGGCGCCTTAACAGCAAACGTCACATGAAACAATAAAATAAACAGAAATACAATAAATACTGAGTTCATAAAATACATTAAAATATCATCATCAGGGATAATCCATCAACCACAAGTGGGTCTTTAAGGCATTGCAGAGGGTATCCAGTCTGGCAAAGCAAGAGGAATGGGCGGTGCTATAAACCACATTCACATAGTCGAAGACTGGGAGAACCATTTTAGTTACCATCGCCCAGTGTATACCCGGTCAGAATTGCACTACCAGAATAGTGCACAAAAGCTTTTGGTGACTGATTTAAACCTTATTAGAGTTGGATTACTTGTTTTTATACTATTTATGATGGTGTGAATTTTAATATGCTATGTTAAATTATTGTTAGGTGCATTGATTGCTGAAAGGCACCATATAAATAAAGATTTATTATTATTATTAAAAAGAGCTCTAGTCTGAATAGCACTGCCATGAACAGCTAGGGGGATTGACAGTGCTTGCAGTAAGTGCTCCCCAGGTCACTGTCCATGGTGCTGCCACAAGACAAGGGCATCAGAATTCTGGAGGTTGGCCAAGATTCTCCCATGGTGTGGAGGGCTGAGGCACAGAGCAACTCAACTGGGTGATAGTGGAGATCAGGGTTTTAATCCTGGTCTCCATAGACTTTGCCTTTATCAGGACTTAATTATTTTTATAAGGGGCCATGGAAATAGTATTCCAAGGCCCCAGAGTTTTCTTCTTGACCCATGATCCACTCCCCCCAGGAGTTAAAATCTATTAGTCCAGGGGTTGCGGGGGCAGACCCTCAAAACATAAAGTGGTGGCATTTTGACCGGCGCAGTTCTTGACCGTACTGTTTTCGGTGGCTCTCTTCTGACCTAGTGCCCTCCCAGTGGACCTGGATGGAGAGCCAGTCCTTACTGTAGTACAGGGCACCAAGTTTTGGGTAGAGTTTGGCATGGTTGGTGTCAATGCGGGCAGAGAAGTCAAACTTGCTATCAAGTCATTTTATTTTTTATACTTGTAAGCGAATGAGCATCACTGCCCATTTTCATTTGCTATATGATCATTATAAATACAAGAACTAACAAATACAGTACAATTGAATAATAAAAAATAGATTTATATCTATATATATATATATATATATACACATATACTATTGAAAATGTGCAAATACTCCACTGAAAAAGCCATTGTTTTGAACGAACCTTAAACAAGGTCGTGGTAGGACAACTAACCAGTTCTTTTGGCAACAGATTATAAAATTGGTGTGCCCAATACAAAAATTATCTTTGAGTGAAAGATTTTTTTTAAAGGGAATGTTATAAAGCCTTGTGTTCCTACAGTAGAGCTTGTCCCATAGCAACTCTGAGTTCTGCAAAACATGGCAGAGACAGATTCAGGAAGGAGACTAAAAACGTCCTTCTGCAACATTATATTAACATACTAAAATGCCAGCAGAATAGGCCTAATGGTCTTTTGTGTCTGCTCGTTTGGTCAGCCCCCACCCTGGGTGCTGACCTTGCTGCCCCCCTCGCCTTCTCTGGCTTCTCCCTTCCCAGTTCCAGATATTCTTGCTGCATTGGATTTTGCTTCCAGAACCCTTCCCCTGTACCTGTCCCACCCTCTCTTGAACCCCTCCACTGTCTCTGCCTCCACCAGCCCCTAGGCAGCGATTCCATGGCTCCACCACCCTCCCAGTGAAGTAGCACCTCCTCTTCTCTCCTGAATCTTCCCTCTCCAGCTTCCACCCATGCCCTCTAGTGCCCCTCCTCCTTCCTTGAAGCACCCTGACTGTTTCCTCCCCTATTTACCCTCTTCATGTACCTGAAGACCTCTATCATGTCCCCAGTCCCTTCTCTCTTCCAATGTGTACATATTTAGCTCTTTGAGCCTCTCCTCATAGGTCCTGTCCCCCAAGCCCCAAATCATTTTGGTTGCCTTCCTCTGGACCCTCTCCAGGAGGGTAATGTCCCTCTTTAAGTGTGGCCTCCAAAACTGCATGCAGTACTCAAGGTGTGGTCTCACCAAGCAGTTATACAGAGGGAGTATCACTTCCCTCCTTCCGGAGGTGATCCCCCTAGCGATGCATCCCAGCATCCTGTTGGTCTTGGCTGCTGCCCTCCTACAAGTCTCCGAGTTGTTCATCTTGACATCCACCACCACCCCAGGTCCCGCTCAGCCATCGAGACTTGTAGCATTTCCCTCCCAGGGTGTACACTTGGCCCGGGTTTGGTGCCCAGGTGGAGTACCTGCATTTCCCTGCATTGAACCTCAGCTTCCACTTTCTAGACCATCTTTCCAGAGCCTCCAGGTCCCCTGTAGGGCCACCTCCCCTCCTCCCCATCCACCACCGCCCCCAGTTTTGGGTCATCCATAGAGACTCATCTCTCCTGATTCCTGTCCTTATGTCAGAGGCGTGGCGTTGAACAGGAGGGGCCCAAGACTGATCCCTGTAGGACCCCACTAATGACCCTCCTTGGGGATGAGACTATCCCACCAACTGCGACCCTCTGGGTCCGGTCCTGGAGCCAATTGCCTATCCATCTGATCATCTGGTTGCCCATTGCTCCCAGCTTATCCAACAGGCCCACGTAAGGAACAGAGTCAAATGCCTTGCTGAAGTCTAGAAAGAGGACGTCCACTGGTCTACCCAGGTCCAAGGCACTCGTCACCCAGTCATAGAACTCCACAAGGTTTGTCTGACACGATTTCCCCGGGACAAATCCATGCTGTCTATCGTCCAGGCACCCTGACTTTTCCAGGTCCCTCACCCCAGCCTCTCCTTGACAATGCCCTCCATCACCTTGCCCACCACCGATGTCAGGCTGACAGGCCTGTAGTTCCCTGCCACCTCCCTTGATCCCCCTTGTGGATAGGCACTATGTGCGCCACCTTCCAGTCCTGGGGCACCCACTCTGTCCTCAGAGAGATGGTGAAAAGCTCCACCAGGGGTTTCCGCCAGGACATCCAGAGCTCCTTCAGCACTCTGGGATGTAATTTATCTGGCCCCAGTGCTTTCTCCATCTTAAGGAGCTGAGGGCTTCCTCACTCTCTCTGCTGTGATTTCCACTTCTGGTACCTCTTCTCCTGCTTAGCCCTCCCCCTCCTGCCAGTGATGCCTCCCCCTCTCCCCAGACCCGCCGATCAGTAAGGGTCCCCCCCTTCTCAGTATCTCTGTCTCCTCCCATGTATGATGCAGCACCCCCCTTTTCCTTGGTATTATAACAAGACATAGTTTATATCGGTCTTCAAGAGGAAGGCAACCAACAGCTGAGTACAGAAAACAATGATGTGTGGATATAGGACTGTTAGTTATGCACCTACAGATAGTATGATACTACTGTATTATATAAAGACCCAGACTTTCAACATAGTGCCAGCATTAGCTACTCTGTAAATTGGTAGCTTATAGTCAAGAACCGAAAGTAGAAGGCTATGTGCTAGAAATTTGCGAGTCTCTAGAATAAGAAAATTCTTAACCCTAAACAACAGATGCCAGCCTTTGACAAACTATTTTAGTTACATATTTAACATGTTATCCAAAAGACAAGGCACTATCAAGAAGATTCCCACATATCTGAAACTATCAACATGTTCAATGACATTACCATTTAAATCCACAACCAATTAGTTTAAATCAAATAAGGTATTGCAACTCTGTAAAACATTAGCATGCACTGCTACAGCAGTACAATGTTTGAAATATTTTCTTGCTCATTGGTTTCCCATCCATAAATCTAAATATTTAGAATTCTGTTAGCCATTTGGAATGTTCCATTTCCAACCATTGTTTATTTATTTTAGTCTTTGGTAACCAGGTAAGTCCCACTAGGCACAAGTGCCAGTTTTCAGGGGCGACCTGGGAGCACTGGGCAGTTACTGTAAGTGACTTGCTCAGAGTCACACAGTACACAAGTGGAGGTTGTGAGAATCAAACCAAGGTCTGGTCTGCTGGATGTACCAAGCTCATTCACAGCTCGTTATTCTAACCTCTAGGCTATACTGCCAGCCCAAGTATGTAATAAGCTGTGATAGGCTGTGCATTACAGAGATATAATAACTGGTTAGTGATGATTATCAGCTGTGGGCAGAAACTGTCAAACTCCATTATACATGGCTGTGTATAATCACCTGTGTATAATGGAGTTTGAATATAAACATATGTGTAAAATCACCCCTATGTAATGAAGTTTGATTAAGCACTTTTTGCAAAAATTCTAAAATCACTCTCATGCTAGCATTACTGGGTCCTCACGTTGAATAAAAACCAAGACTGATGTTAGGCTGTTCAACAAGTACCTGTCCAACAAAAAAATCTAAGGAACCAGTTATTATAAAAAAATAAAACATTGGGAAATGTGTGTAAACTCAGATTTTATGCACATGCTTGTTGTGTGATGCCTTGATAAACCCTGAAAGCGAGGCATCACACACCTCAAGTGTGCATAAAATCTTCATCACACACACTTCTCCATGCATTATTCTATATTTAATGCACTGTCACATGACATGCTTCAGCCAATCATGTTTGTGGATTTTACGATGCCATGTTATATGGAAATAATAAGGCATGACTGGGTTAGATTAAGTTTGTTAATCACCCTGGGGTTGGGAAGGCATATTACTGTTATAAACAAGTATAAGTCTAACAGAAAAATAAATTAAAAACAAAGGATACATTTCCTGCTGAAAAACTGAAAAACCTGTTGGTATGTATTCTTTAACTTATTTACAGTACTATACAATAGCTCACTTACAGACTCACTGTACTACAGAGCTCACTGGAGAGAATATCAGTGTTAGTCGTTCACGTCTACCTTTATGCATATGGATACTGATAAATTAACTTTAAGAACTCTGAGCACAGTGTCCTATTTCAGCTTTTCATGGGAACTGCTGTTGCCAAAGGCAAGTTGACATACCAGTAATTGACAATCCAACGTCCCAATGGGGATAGGAGCTAATTAAGACATGACAGATGTTGGAAACTGCTATTGGCAAAAGTATATGCAAGAGCAGCAGGGCAGGATGGGATTTTTCAGCAATGTGAATGGCTGAAGGTCTGTAAGATTAAGAGGGAACTGATACAACATCAAATTACATGACAACAGCACATACTGTTTGAGCAGTTCTTAATCAGATACATAGAAACATAGAAGTTTTTAGCAGATAAAGACCCTTTCGGCTCATCCAGTCTGCTCATTTCCCTGCCCATTGCGCAACCGCAGCCCTTGCACAATCTCCAGTCATCCCCAACCCTTGTGTTTCTTCCAAGGTCCCCTTTTATCTGTCCAATGCATGCTTGAATTCTATCACTGTTTGGCACCTACCACCTCCGCTGGGAGGCTATTTCAGGCTTTCACTACCTTCTCTGTGAAGAAATATTTCCTCACTTCCCCTCTGAGCCTCCCCCCTCCAGCTTCATAGCATGACCCCTTGTCCTTGAGTCAACCTTCTATAGAAAATGCTACCTTATGATGCCTTATTATTACCTGTTATGTAATTGAATGTTTGTATCATATCCCCCCTTTCCCTTCTTTCCTCCAGTGAGTACATGTTCAGTTCTCTTAGTCACTCCTCGTAGGGCTTTTGATGCAGTCCCTGCACCATTTTGGTTGCCCACCTCTTTACTGCATCCACCCTATCCCTTTCCTTCTATAAGTGGGGCCTCCAGTACTGGACACATTACTCAAGGTGTGGTCTTACCAGTGACTTGTACAGGGACAACACTGTCTCCTTCTTCCTACTGGTGATACCCCTCCCTATGCACCCCAGCGTTCTTCTAACCTTTCCCACTGTCTTTTCACTCTGCTTGGCTACCTCCAGGTCATCAGAAATGATTACCCCCCCAGTTACCATTCCTGTTTGGTGGCTGCCTGTACCTCTCCTGCCGTTCTGCAATGTCACTGAAAAACTCTTATGAGAAGTGACTCCGGGAGATTCTTATGGCTCTATAGATGGAGCGGCAAATTGCTTTTAGATAAGGCAGGTCCCACCATTTTAAAACATGCTGGGGTCCACTCTATACTCTGCTGCCTACCTTGGCCTGTCCTCAGGAATCTCATTAAGCTTTTCTCTTGGTAGGCTCCTCTCTCTCATTGTCGCCTGGGTTCCCTGATGATTTGCAATTCACCCTTCAGTTTGTGGAAACCATCTGGCAGTGGGCATCACCTGGTGTGCTCTGGGGGGTTGGGGTGAGTGAGTGGGTGGCTTTTTTGCTAGGTGGGGAGGTTGGGGTGGTTGGATTCATGGTTTTTGTTAGCTGTTCGCCTTTTTGTTTAGGTGCATGTTCAACTGCATTTGACCATTCTGTATTTTGCTACTTGTGATAAAAGCATTGAAGAGGACCGGGCCTAGTACTGACCCCTGAGGCACACCACTTATCACCCTACCTTCTCCTGAGTGGACTCCATTTATCACTATCCTGCCACTCAACCAACTTCTTACTCATATGAACATACAAAGAAGCCAGTAGAAGAAGGTCATTTGGTGTATCTAGTCTGCTCGTATTGCAGAGTCTACAGCTTGAGCTACTGTTCCTGCCCCCCTTCCCACTCCTCGCTTCCCTATCCATGATCCTTACCTTCCCCCTATACTTATTCCAACCTCTCTTGAAGCTGCCCACTGTCATCAATGAGACCACCTCTGCTGGCATTGCATTCCTAGTGTCCACCACACTCTCTGTGAAGAAGTTCTTCCTGACCTCCTTCTTAAGCCTTCCCCATCCAGCTTAAGACTGTGCCCCTTGTGTTATGGTTGCCATTCAGCTTAAAGAGACCCTCCTCATCCACCTTATTTATCCCTTTCAAGTACTTGAAGGTCCCAATCATGCCCCTCTCTCTCTCTCCTTTCCTCCAGGGAATACATGTTCAGTGGCCTCAACCTCTCCTGGTATGCCTTACCCTGCTAACCTGCTGTCATCTTTCTAGCCCTCCTCTGGACCTTCTCCACCAGGTTAATGTCCTTTTTGAGGTTTGGGCACCAGTACTGAATTCCGTACTCAAGATGTGGCCTCACCAATGACCTGTACAAGGGTAGTATAACCTCCTCTCTCCTACTACTACTGATCCCCCTAGCTTTGCATCCCAGCATTTTGTTTGCCCTTCATGCTGCTTTTTTGCACTGCGTAGAGTGCTTCAGGTCACTAGCGATCATCTCTCCCAGGTCCTTCTCCTCCTGTGATGCAAATACCTGTACTCCACCCAGGTAGTACTCCATCCTGGGATTCTTGGCTCCGATATGCATAACTGCATTTCTTGGCATTGAAAGCCAAGCTGCCAGATCCCAGACCACCTCCTCATCTTTTCCAGATCAGCCTGTAGGTCCTGTAACTCTTCAGCTGTATCCACTCTCCTGCAGAGCTTGGTGTCATCCATGAATAGGCACATTTTGCCCTTAATGCCATCCCCAATGTCACTGATGAAGACATTGAACAGCACTGGCCCCAGCACCGAGCCCTGCGGGACCCCACTAGTGACCTCTCTGGTGCCAGATAACTCTCCCCTCACAACCACCCTCTGGGTTCTGTCTCTTAGTCAGTTTTCCACCTGTCTGGACCTCGTATACCCAATCCCTATATCCACCAACTTCCTGATCAACCTTTTTGTGTGGCACAGAGTCAAAGGCTTTGCAAAAATCCAGATAGGCAATGTCTACTGCTTGGCCCCTGTCTACTGTCTTAGTAACTCAATCAAAGAAGTCAATCAGATTCATTTGACACGATACCCGCCCCCCCCCATGAGCCCATGCCGCCTTGCATCCTGGAGACCATGCTCCTCAAGATATTCCACCTACCTGCTGCAGCTCTTAATACAACAGATGTTCAGTACTTTAAAAGAGAACTGAAGCATTACCTGCTGAACTCAAATGCCTGTGACTACCTTACCTGAATCCATATCTTCAACCTGGCTACCCCCACTTAAACACCTCTGACTCCTTTACCTGAGCCCATATCCTCAACCCAGATACCTCCTTCATCTGTCTGAGCTTTCCTCCTGTTTTACCTACCCTGGACCCCCACCTGCCATTCCTTGCCACCCCCCTCTCTAGCTTCCTCCAATTCCTTCCCCTCCATACCCCCAACACCTCTCCTTTCCACCCACTCTCTCCCCAAATATTCTCTTCTCCCAATCTCTTTCTCTCTCTCTCTCTCCCTCTCTCTCTCCTCCTCTCTTTCTCTCTCTCTCTCTAATCTACCCCTCGTTTACACTTATCCCCCTTTCTTTCTCCTACCCTTCCCGATACTCTACCTTTACAGGCCCCCCTGGGGCAGCTGTGCCACACGTTGCTAATTGGGAAACCTTATTCGCACTCTCCCCCCTTTCTTACTCCTACCCTTTCAGATACTCTGCCTTGATAGAACCCCCTGGGGCAGCTATGCTGCACATTGCTAATTGGGAATCTCCTCCCGCTGTTTAATTTCAGTTGTTTAGGTTACTCAAATGTATTATTTATCTACTTTCTGTATTACATAGCGATTTTATGTTTTGTGTTAACTGTCAAGTTTTTGTTATGTCTCTGCTGTTTTACATCCTGATGTGGAACCTTTGTAAAAGAGTGTATACTCAAAGGTTGTATCCGAATTACCAAATAAATAAATAAATACCTTTCCTTTAGTATGGTCTCCATTGGCTTGCACACAACTGAAGTCATACTGACTGATATGTAATTCCCTAGGTCATCCTTGGGACCACTTTTGTGGAGGGGCACCACATGTGTTGTTCTCCAGTCCTGAGGTACCACATCTGACTCTAGTGAACTGTATTAAGTAGGCCTGCCAGTGGCCTTGCCAGTTCCTCAGCCAAGGAGGCAGTATAGTGCAGTGGGTTAAGGCTCTGAGCCACAGATCAGGAGACTTGGGTTTGAATGCAACAGCTGCCTAGGTGCATACTGTGTGATCCTGAGCAAGTCACTTAACTTCCTTGTGCTCCCAGGTTGCATCTGGAAACAAGCTTCAGCTTAGTGTGCTACTCCTGGCTAAACAATGTTCCCTTTCCTTTCCTTTCCCTTTCCTCAGCCAGTTCCCATAGTACCCTCGGATGTACTCTGTCTGGACTGGTGATTTGTCCACTTCAATGCTAGCAGCCCCTCCCTCACTCTGTCCTCCTCTATCACTACATTTTTGTTCCCCTCCACCCCGCTCCTGCTCCTCTTCTACCTCCTGAAGGCACTGGTCCATCCTTTTCTCTGGTAAAGATGGAACAGAAGTATTTATTTAGTATCTCTTTTTCCCCCCCATTATCCTCCGCCCACTCCTCCCCTTTCTTAAGTCTAACCTTCTTGTCCCCTTTCTCACTTATATAGCAAAAGAAGTGTAGTGCCCCAAAGTTTTGGGGGCACAACAGAAATTAAATAACTAAGTAAAATGCCCCTCTGGGCCCCATTTAGTGTGTAGCAGCATAGGGGAGTAGTGGTGGGGGCCCCTATTTCAGTGTGCTCCCCCCATCACCAGGCAGCAGAGCAGAGCTGGCGATTACTGAAAAAATTGTGATTGCTGCCTACTCCGTCTCTAAGAACCCCCCCTCGAGCAGGCAGTGCAAGTCCAGGGCAGGCACCCACACACTGGGACTGCTGTCCTTGTCCAGCACATGGTGTGTGTTTTTTTAACAAGTAGCCAGTGGCTATCGGGCACAGGCTCAGGGTTTGAGAATTGGAACCCCGAGTGTGACAATTTGAAAAAGTTTATTTAGAGAGAAGTTGAGAACTGGGCTGAGTGAGGACAGGTCGGGAGTGTGGTGGTGACTGAGAGGGCTTACCTGGTGGGTTGAAGCCAGTCCGCTGACTCAGGGTCCCTTCCACCAGTTCTGTCAGTGATCCCTAGGGTGGTGCTGGTCATCCATCGAAGTACTCCGGTGTCCAGTGCCGTTAAGTCGCTTGAGAAGAAGAGACATTGGTGATCATGGTGAGAGCTCTGTTTCACCCCATTTTTTATTTGAAATTCATAAAAAGTTAAATCATCTGGTCCCTCGTTGGCAGCAGTGCCCCAGAAGCCACATCAGTGAGGAGAGAGAGAGAGAGGAAGAGGAAGCATCAAGAGTCGGAAGGCCCACAGTCACCCAATTTCTGTCTGCACAAAGTCCCTCCCTCTGCTAGCACCTCCCATCTCCCAAAGCAAACTCCTTCACCCCGGGCTGGGGTGATGAGTCGGAGGCAGCACCAGAGTGAGAGTGCTGTCCGCCTGCATTTAAACTAAAAGAAAGATTTTTTTTTATTTTGTTTAAGCAGTGCTGAGGGCACCAAGGAAGGTCAGCCAAGCGCCAATGGGTGGGTCAAATTAAGACCTAGAATTTAAATATTAATAAGAAGAGCTCCTGGAGGGGGAGCTAAGGAGGGGCTAGTGCATAGAAGCCCTGAATAAAATGTTATAAATATTAAGGAAGAGAGCTCACAGAGGTGGAGCTTACATGTGGCTAATGGCAGAAAGGCCCTGACTTCATTAAAGAATTATTTAAAGGGGCAGCGCTTTGGGGAAAAGTTAAAGGGACAAGGCAAGCCCTGTACTTTAGAGGGGGCCTAGCTAAGGCAAATCAGAGGAAGGGCTAGTGAGCCCAGGTGCCCTGCACCTTACACAGCACACCCTAGTTCCCGATCACTAGAGAGAGGTTCAGCAGCCCAGATAGCAGTTGTTTAATTTTAGGGTCTCATTGGTTTTCTGGAGCTTTGGGATAGTGACTGTGGTCGCATTGGTGGGGAAGGGGTTTTAAATATTTACCACCTTCGGACTGCCCATAGAGGTGACCAAGGAAGGAGTTGGCTAGCAGCTCTCTAATTAGGCTAGCATTGGGACAACAGAGCATTTGGGGCATTTAGAGTGGCAATAAATCTGGAACTGTACCTGACCTGCGTTCTATTGCCTGAAACTACCTGAACTGCATTTTATTGCTTGAAACTACCTAAACTGTGTTTTATTGCCTGAAACTACCTGAACTGTGTTTTATTGCCTGAAACTACCTGACCTGTGTGTCAATTGCCCCTGGAGCTGGTCAATTGCCCTGAAACTAGTTATTTGCTCCTGCTACTGGCAATTGCCTCTGGAATTGGTCAGTTACCCTAAAGTGGTTATTTGCCCTTGCTACTGGCTAGTAGTTGCCCCTGGAACTGGTCAATTGCCCTGAAACTGGCTATTTGCCCCTGTTTCTGGCAATTGCCCTTGGAACTGGTCAATTGCCTCGAATTGTACTTTTGTGCCTACAATTGCCTCAAGTTGCAGTTGCCCCATACTGTGTTCCCACCTTGTAGCAGTGATTTCCAGTATCAGTCTTCAGAAGATCCAGAAAGGTGTTCAGCAGATGCATCCCACACCTTCCGTTTCTGACCTGAGTAGTATGGGCCTACAGTGAAGATCCCCTGGAAAATCTTCATTCCTGTCTCACACCCCATGCAGCATGACCTTTGATTTTTTCCACTGGTAGCAGTCTACGTTCAGGCCCTGTGCAGTTCTGGTCATCCGATTTTTTATTTTCTTTCTCCATCCCAGCTTATTCAAGATATTCTGTTCCCATCTCCAAATCAATGTCACTTTTGTTATTTTTATGCTTATCCTTGGCTTGTCTGGCCTTGGTGCCCAGAAATCCACCATCTGTCTGGCTTTCCAAGATATCTTCATCCTGGTTCTCATTTTCCAAGGGTTCTTCCCATCTTTTCCTGCATCTCATATCTCATCCCAGCAGTTCATGGAGGGCTGTGGCTGGGTGGTTCCTGCATCTGTTGTCTCATCCTGGCTGTCCACGGAAGGACTGTGGCTGGATTACTCTTGTATCTGTCATCTCATTCCGGCAGCCCACCAGAGGACTGCGACCTGATTGCTCCTGCATTTGTCATCTCATCCCAGCAGTCCACCAGAGGACTGTGGCCAGATCATTTGTATTTGTTCCTCATTGCTACATTCTGGTAGCCCCACAGAGGGTTTGTGCCGAGGAGTTCTTGTGCTCGTTCCTTGTTTCCGGCAACCCAGGAGAGGGGAGTGTAGCCAATGGACCCATGTCCTGTTTAAAAAGCCTCTCCACATCCCTATATTCCCACAGAAATTTCTGTAGCCATGCCGGCCAGCGAGCCAGCTTGCCCCTCCTTTCAGGATCCTCCTTTGTTTCCCTTTTCTTACTGCACTGATTGACCATCACATGAACAAAGATTTTGAAAGCTGTGCACAAATTGTAAAATGTACCATTTTAGAGTCTTGCTATAGCTTACTGTAATAGTTCCTGTGTCTGGAATATTTCAGGGGTATTCTCAAGTGAATAGAGGTGCACCTTAGGATTGGTGTAGAGTTGCCTTTACAATGTCTAGAGTATCTTTACAATTTTTAGAGGCTGATACAGTTTTAGAGTTACAGTACCAGAATTTAAAGTTTTAGTCTTCCTCTTGTAGGAAACTTAGAGCACTACATTTTCCCGATGCTCTTGTGACTGTGTCTTCCTTCCTCTCTTGTTATTAATAAATGCATTATTAAAAATGAATAATTAATAAATAACCAGCGGCCTATGAACCCTTTATCCTTGACCTCTTCTTCCCTTTCTCCCTTCCCATCTCCATTGCACTAGTATACTGCCTCCCAGATCTTTCTTTTACTTCTGTTACTGAACTTCTAACCACCATCTCTACTCATACCTCCTCCAGTGAGCCTCTTATCCTAGGTGATTTCAGCCTTAACTGGCTCACCTCCTCTAACTCAAAACTCTGTCAAAACATAAAGTCCCTACACCTCACGCAACTCATCTCTGTCCCTACATATCACAATTCATGTTCCCAAATTCATTCCTCTCTATTAGACTGAGTACACGCTATTCATCCGCACCATGTCATTGATGCTGGAACCCTCCCTGATGCACTCAATGACCATCACCTGCTTTATTGCGTGCACAAAATTCACCACCCCAGATCTCCCCCCCAAATTATCCAAATCAGGTCCTTCCAATCTATTGATCTATCCACATTTCATGCTGGTCTGTTTTCCATTGCTTTTTCACCCTATCTCATCAGCCAATAACATCAGTCAAGCCTTACAATATTTCCAGTCTAACTTTTTATCAGTATGGGATCAGCATGCCCCACTCAGGAAACCAGGATCAGAGGTTCTCACCTCTCATGGATCTCAGCTGAACTTCTGGCCTGCCTCCATGCATGTGACCTACAACAGCTTGGAAATCTTACAAGTCTTCTGGCACTGTGCCATTGTAACTAAACTGGTTTCTCTGTATAATTGTTTGTAACCACATGTGTTTGCTAAACTATGTAACTCATATGCTGTAACAAAGAGTCTGTTATGTATTTGTCCTCAATGTGACGAGGTACCTTTGGAAATGAGCCTCTGGCTCAAAGGTTGTAAACCGATGTACAAATAAATAAACTGTGGCTGATCTCAAGTACTGTGCCTTGAGGAACTCTTACACAAGAGCTACCACATTGGCTAAGGCTGAGTTTATCTCCTTATCCTTCCAGAACAATCTTAACAACCCCTCCAAGTTCTGGAAAGTAATATACACCCTCTTCTCCCCCCCACCCAGTTGCTGTCTCCAGTCCTTACGGTGGACAATGGCACCATTTCTGACCCTCCTTCTATCACCACAGCTTTCAATTCCTATTTCACCACCTGTGCTTGGTACCATGTAATAACAGCACCACCAAACAGAGTGCTGAACTAAACAGCGAATACATATCACCGATGGTAATATCAGCAATGGACACCACAGCACCCTACAATGTCAGCGATCAAAACTTAATTTCAACAAAAACTATGATCAGACTATCATTCTATGTGGGGGGCAACACCCCCCTACATCCCCCGCACCCCCATTACTAAAATAATCAACTCTGAGGGGGTGTGACACTGGGGGGTAAGAGGAAATCATGGGAGAGGGCTACAATATGAGGGGCTACCTGTGTACAAGGGGAGAATGTTGGGGAGGGGGGACAAAGTCATGTGAAAATGGAGCGTCTGCAAAAACAAAGAGAAAAATTTAACTTGTAACACCAGAACAAAAAAAAAAAATAGCACCACTCCAGTTCTGAACCTCAAATCTCCAGATTCACTGATCGTAACCTAACCCACTACGCCAGACGGCCAGCTGGAAGCAATCCTTCCAAACAAACCCTGTAACTTTCACTCCCTACCTCTGCCTTGCTATTCAGAATGCAGCCATCCTATGCATTAGCTCTAATTCCCCTCACTATCCATTCTTACTGTCTCCACGATCACTAAAACTGAGTTGCTCATATTGAGTCGCTCAGTTTGAGTATCCCATATCCTGGGTTACACCTGTGATTCATTACTCCTCTCTGCTTTTCCTGTTACTCCCCCACTCCTTCCTTCTATTTTGTCCCCTCATTTACCCCAGTTCTTCTTGCCAATTAACCCAGCCTCCACACTAAAAGCCCTCTTGGCTCTTAACCCACAGAAAGGTGGGAGCCCTGATTGACTTGATCCAAAGCTCCTGCACCTCTCAGCTCCTGCCATTGCTTTTCCCATCTCCTCCCTGCTCAACCTTTCTTTCTCTCTTGCCTCTGTCTCAGATACTTGGAAGCATGCAACTGTTATTCTCCTTCCTAAAGGAGGTGAATCCTCTTCTCCTGACAATTTCCACCATATCTCTCTCTCTCTCTCTCTCTCTCCTCCCAGCCTTATCCAATCTTTAAGAGCACATAGTCCTATCCCAACTTTCCACATTCCTTGACTCCTCCACATTTTTTATCCCCTTCCAGTCTGGCTTTCGTAAACATCACTCCACCACAACCTCTCTTCTCTGACTCACTGACTTCATCCACACTGGCATGGAACAGGGCCTCCTCTCTGCTGCCATTTTTTCAATCTGGTGAAAGCCTTTGACACTGTCTCCCACCTTCTTCTCTTGGTCAAGCTAAAATTTTGCATGTCTTTCCAACTCCACAAAAAGATGGTTCAGCGCCTACCTTATAGGTAGATTTCAAACTGTGAGAATTGGAATATCCCTTTCCTCTTCCCTACCCATTCGCACCAGCATCCCTCAAGGTTCTGTCCTCAACCCTTTACTTTTCTCTGTATTCCTAAACTGCCTCCCCTCGGCCTGCTCCTCAGCATCTATACACATGTATGTAGATGACATGGTCCTATTTTCGTCTGGCAACACTCCATCTGAGTTACCTTCCAAGCTACAACTTGATTTTGATTCTGTACAGAAATGGTTCAGGTCAAATCAATTATCTTTTAATGTTAAAAAGACTGTCTCCATGTGTTTTGGCACTCGGCAGAAGCTTTCTGTACTCCCTTCACTCCCCACCTTCCACATCCTGGATGGGGGTCAAATTGAAGGCATACCCTCATTTAAATACCTTGGCATCTGGATAGACAGGCACCTTGGTTTTTCTCAACACATTGATGCCATGTACAAAAAACTTCACCCTAAGCTCGGTGTACTTTTCAGGAACAAGAGCTGTATCCCAATATCTGCTCGTCATGACATCATCATTAAGATGATCATGCCCATTTTTGATTATGGTGACATTGTCTATGGTGCTGCCCCTAAATCCTCCCTGGCCAGACTGTATCCCCTCTGCCACTCCTTTTGCCATTTTGCCCTGGCCTGTCACCCACAAACTCATCGCTGTTCTCTCTACTCTGAGCTCTTGTTCCCTTCTTTGAATGACCATCTCCTTACCCACTGAGCTTCCTTGATTTCTAACTTCTGGTTGGCTTCACTCCCTCCTTACCTCAGCTCTCTCCTCTCCTCTCTCTCCTCTACCCCCACCCCCATACTCTGTCTGTAACTCTGGGCATCGTTCATTCTTGGTTCCCTTTTGTAAATCCCTAGCTGGTCAGTCAGGCTTTTTCTGCTGCCTTCCTAATCTCTGAAATTCCCTTCCTCTAACTATTCAGTCAGCCCCCTTCCAATGCTCCCTTTCTTCTCTACTCCGAGTCCACCCTACCACCTCCTGTAAATGCCCTTAGCCATATTACCTCATTTTTACTCCCCTCCCCTCCCTTTCCACCTCTTGACTCTGTACCCACTTTTCCAGCCCCTCTTCTTCTCATTCCATTCCCACCCCATCCTCACTATCATCCACCCCTTATTCCACCCTGATTTACCCCCCTTCTCTTTATCTCTACTTGAGTCTTACACATCTTCTTTAATGCTTACCCCCCTTCTTTTTTATCCTCCTTTATTTTCCCACTACTTCTCTCCCTTCTTTTTTCTTACCCCTCCTTCTATATTTCTCCCTCCCTTGCTTGATTATACTGCATTGCAGTCTAGTACCAACTGATATATCTACTGTAATGTTAATCCTGAATTCAGAATTAGTATTGTTGCTGTTTTTTTCACTGTATTTATTTTGTTATTTTGTACAACGGTGCATCATTTGTTGTATTCACCCCCTGCCTGTTCCCCCAGGACACATCTGGAGATTAGCCTTACGGCTCAATGTTGTCTTTCCTGGTAAAATGCTTTTAAATAAATATATAAATAAATATAATGCTATGCAGCATCTGAACCTCATTCTCAACTCCTGTCTCTCTTTGTCAGGTGATACCATCCACCTTTACAGAACCTGAAGTGCTCTCCCACCGTTCCACCTACTGGGAGCGGCACTGGTGTTGGTAAATAGTCTGCAACTTACCTGAGTCATCACAACACTTTTGCTGTAGTCACCCTTTATTAAAATTGGACTACAGCACCCCACCATGCAACCCCACCCACCACAGAAGGCCTTTTCCCCCTTCTTAATTCCTTCACCTATCTGCAGCTCCTTTAGTGCCTTAGTTCACTGGACTTCCTTACTTGCCTCACTAGCGAACCTTAGGTAATTTTCCCTATCCACCTCTGTCTTGGTCTTCCTGAATTTTCCATAGGCTAGCATCTTTTCCCTTATTGCTGGGGTAACCCCAGAACTGAACCAGCTGGGCGCTTTGGCCCTTATGTTTTTCCCCCCAAGCCTAAAGTACTTCCTTGTGGCAACCAGTATTTCTTCCTTATTGATGAACCACCTTTGATCCACCCCCATATCTGCTGTGATGCCTGCCAGGTGGCTTCTTGGCACTTCGTCCGTCTTCCTGACATCCACTCTCCTAACGTTCAAGATTTTGGTCTTAGTCGGGATACTTTCCCTGTCCATATCAAACTGGAACCACATTGTGCAATTGCCTCTCCCACCCAGGGGCTCCCTAACCATTATTTCCTGTACATATTCCTCATTTGTAAGCACCAGATCAATAATTGACCCCTCTCTGGTGGGTTCTGTGATGCCCTGAGCCAGAAACCTACCCTGCAACACATCTAGGATCACCTGACTCCTGGCACATATTGTGGATGGTGTGCTCCAGTGCACCTTGGACAGATTGAAGTCCCCCACTATCACCACCTCGCCTTTCCCTGCATCTTCCAGTATTTGTGAGCTCAGTTCCTTTACCCTTTTCTCTTCCTGGTTGGGTGGTCTGTAAACGACCCCCAACCTCTTCTTTCTCCCTCTATTGGAGCTTTACTGAACCCATAATGCCTCCACCTTCCCTTCCTCCAACTCCTCCCTCATGCAAGTTATTCCCTCCCTAATGTAAACTGCCACCCTGCCACTCTTCCAGACTACTCTGTCCCTCTTCTATTATTTGTATCCAGGGATTGCAAGGTCCCAGTCATGGTGTGATGTTGCTCAGTTTATTAATTGATACATAGCATCATTATGCACCCCAAATTTCCTAAAAGGTATAGATGTCTCAGCCAAGAACTTATTGAACTCACATGGCAAACAGTTGAAGAACCTCATATAACATACAAGTAAAACTACCTCATATGTTATGCAGCTGAAGGATAGTTATATCCGTTATACTTATGCAGATGTGCATACCCCACTCTTACTGGCTGAACATGTACCAGCTCTCCCCCAATTCTAACTCTCTAAGTGACAAAGGCAGTGCCAAGCACCTGGAGCCCCACATCTTATGCCAATCTGCTTGCTTGGCTTATGGCAAGCAAACATAAAAATACCTACAGGGTTTTCAATATGCAGAAACCAATCCTATGGAATAATAATTATAATAACAATAGTTTCTATTTACATCTATAGGAAGGAATTTGTCATATGTATTATATAATGTGATACATCAAGAATATAGTGTGCACTTCTTGTTTACATTACTATCCTCAGTCACAGCTAGCAGGCTTAAATTTCCTCAGGTGACAATGATGCGTTGTTCAGGCTGCTGGCTGAATACCCACATAGGGTGCAGAGCCAGCCACTGACATAAAAGAAAAGTGCCTTAACAAGGGGAAGGCACAGTTCCTACAATCACACTGCTGTCACCATCCTGAGAAACAGACCTGAAAAGGAGCCCAAGACTTACCAAGACAATTTAGGCTTTAACAATAAATAGATAACAATAGATGGTTGTTAAAACAAAATAGCAGTTTTACGCAAAATAACCACAAAGAGAAGCAGGGAGTGCAAATGTCTATTCATTAAGTAATGGTTATCAGTGGCAATAATTTACACTCCATAAAATGTAACAGCAGCAGTATTCAATGGTTACACATTATTTTAAGTGTCCTTTGCTACACTGAAACTACTGTATAACTACAATGTAACTACTAAGTAACTTATGTGTAGTTACATTTAACTACAATGTAGTAGTTAACTAGTTTCACATTTGTGGTTTAGTGTAGTTACACGGTTTGCATGAACTGGTAGTTAATGCAATTACTGTTGAAACAGCTGTGACGTATGTAGTTACACTTTCAGCATAAATCAATTTGTGCTGAAAGAGAGACAATTAATGGCTGCGTATTGTAACTACCACATCCGTAATTTGTATAACTACACAGGAAGAGTCCCTACCTGTGTATCCTTTGCCATCCACCACCACTCCACACAGCAGATCGGTGGTAAAGTGTATGATATGTAGCAATGCCTCACCCCCAGCCACCCATCTGGGCCCTAGCAGGCCAGGAGTGTGGGTACAGAAGAGGTGTGGGTCAATTCCACAGAAGCAGTATGTTTCTTAGTAACTACAGCATTGTTACAAGCCAGTAAGTAATTATGTAAATTATTTTTATTGTGTAAGTAATCAATGCAGTTGTATAGCAATTAAGAATATTAGATTGCATGTTTATTAAGCAGTAAGTGCATGAGGGACTGATTTATAAAGGAAAGCATACATCAGAACTACAGCATTGACATTCAATGTAAGTGAATAGTAGTTACACCCTTCTTTGTATGTTTTATTTTAAGTGTCTGTTTCTGCATACTTACTTTGTAAGTACATATTAGTTAGTCATTAACTGTGGAAACAATGCCACAGAAGCAGCACATTCCATAGTAACTATAATACAGCACTGTTATACCCTTCTTCTTCCACTTCAAGTGTCTGTTTCTGTGTACTTACTTTTTAAGTATATGTTAGTTAGGAATTAACTGTGGAAACAATGCCACAGAAGCAGCACATTCCTTAATAACTACAGCACTGTTACACCCTTCTTCATACACTTTATTTTAAGTGTCACTTTCTGCATACTTACTTTGCAAATACATGTTAGTTAGTCATTAACTGTGGAAACAATGTGACAGAAGCAGCACATTCCATAGTAACTACAGCACTGTTACACCTTCTTCTTACAGTTTATTTTAAGTGTCTGTTTCTGCATACTTACTTTGTAAGTACATGTTAGTTAGGCATTAAGGGCAGGATTCACAAAGAAGATGCGCTCAGCGCATCTCAGCTGCCCCAGTGCAGGGGAGATGCACTGAGTGCAAAATGGGTGATTCACAGAGGAGGCACAGGGAGATCCTCTGGTGCATTCCCTCTGTGAATAGCACAGGTGTGTCCCACCCAGGATGTGCCAGGGCATCCCAAGCTGTGACAGCGCATCCCTTATGTCAGGCTGTGAACCCTTCGGGGCAGGGCAACTCAGGATGCCCTGCTCTCATGAACGTGATTCAGAGCCAGGGGCATGCAAATGAGTCCATTAAGCATGCATGGCACAATGGGGCCATTAGCATGCCATTATGGCCCCCTTTGCATTGCGCCTGCAGGGATGCCCTGATGGAATGCGCCGAACAGTAGATGTCACACAAGCACGCCCCTTCCCCACTCCAAGCCCCCAGGTGGTAAAAGGCATGCAGAACTTCCCCAAGCCCCATTGAAGCCACCCTCCATGGCGGTGGTAACTGTAATGAAACCCCCCTCCCAGCCCCAAGCCTCCATAGAACATCACTCCCGGTGGAGGTAAATGACATGCAGAACCCCCCTCCCGAGCTCCCAGTACAGCTGCCCTCCATGGTGGTATAGGAAATGATGTGCCCCCTCCCAGCCTCAAGCCCCCATTGAAACCACCCTTCATGGCAGTAGTAAGCACAATGCACAGATCCACCCTGCCCTAAGCCCCATTAGAAGCCGCCCTCGTGAGTAGTAGGCACAATGCAGACCCCCATGACCATCCATTATGGAACCAACCCCTGGCACCCTAACCCACCCTCTCCCCACCCCAGCAGGGTCCCACTCGTCGCGTGGCAGCTCAGCCCACCTGCACACCACCATGGCTGCCTATTGACAGAGCTGTCTGACAATGACAGCTACCATACATCCTGACACCCATTGGGCTTTGGGTTGTACTGTTGGTGGGCAGCCATGGTGGTGTGTGGGTGGGCTGAGCTGTCTACTGACAGTGGGACCCTGCTGGGGTAGGGGGAGGGGGTGAGTTGCAGGTGCCTGGGGGGGTTAGTTCCATAATGGATGGCCACCATGGACAGCAGTCTCAATGGAAGCTTGGAGCAGGGGGATCTGCGTGTTGCCTATTACCACTGTGGAGGCAGCTGCACCAGGGGCTTGGGCTGGGAGGGGGTACATCATTGCCTTTACCACCATGGAGAGCGGCTTTACTGGGGGCTCAGGAGGGGAGGGGTTCTGCATGTCATTTACCACTGCTGAGAGCGGCATTCTACAGGGGCTTGAGGGGGTTGTCAGATGCCTGTGATGCCACCACAAGGAGCAGCATGTACCGAGGGCTTGGGTGGGCAGTGGACTGGCAGGGTGGGCAGGCAGCCATGCTGTTGCTTGCAGTATGGCAGCCTGCCTTGTGGGTGGCCACCCACTTAAGTCTGGATTTACTAGACTTATCTTTCTGTGGTGCATCCCTGGACCTGCCCCAGGGATGCGCCACAGAATAGGTCTGTGAATGGGGATGTGCCAGGTATGCATGGGCATGCTCCCTACACATCCCTTCCAGATGCACCACATAGCATTACTGGCTGTATGTGGTGCATCTGTGATGCGCCGGTGCATCGGGGTTGCACCAGTGCATCGGGACCCCTGCCAGAATTACCTTTGAGCACATGTCAGGGATGCCCCAGTGCATCTCAGATGCTCTGGGCACATCCTTTTTGTGAATCCTACCCTAACTGTGGAAACATTGCCACAGAAGAAGCACATTTTTTAGTAATTACAGCACTGTTATAAGTCAATAAGTAATTATGTAAATTCAAGATTTTTTATTGTATAACAATTTACAGTGTTAGATTGCATATTTAGTTTTAGTTCTTTTTTTTTTGATCACACAGTATACAAGTGGTGGATCTGGGATTCGAACCAAGTTTTCCAGGTTTGAGAGCAGTGCTTGTAATCATTATGCTATACTGTAGTAGCTTCATTATGGAGTGATTTCTGAATGATAATTTTAATTGTCACTAACTACACTGTAACTACTGTATAACTACACTGTAACTGCACTATGTAGCTGTTAACTAGTTTCACAACGTGTATTGTACATTTACATAATTTTAAATTTGCTGCTTCTGTAAGACTGACCCACACCTCTACTGCACCCACATTCCTGTCCTGCTGCTGCCCAGGTGGGTGGTTGGAGGTGGGGCATGGACTACCGTTTGATGACAGTCCTAATTCTTCTGTATGAAACAGTAAACTGTCCCATTGTACAATGCTGAACAGTCATCATAAGTCCTGTTGTACATCATGTATATTGCACCCACACTTTAGTTGCTACTCTATTGTGCTTCAACTGTATTCTTGCACTTAATCGTACCTAGCTGTACTCAATATATTCAATGTATTCAATTTTCTGCACCTTTGTCTTTTAATGTAAGTGTATTGCTTCTGTTACCTATGTACCATCTTTATGACCTGGATCATGCCTGAAAATTGTCCACTGAATCAGTGCACCTACCTGGTAAACAAACAATAAATAAATATCACTGATCTGCTGTGTGGCGTTATGGTGGGCGATGCCAGATACACATGCCGGGATGCCTCCTTACCCATTACATGCTCTTCCCAGTAGCTGAATGAGGTGGCAGCCATGGCACCATCATTCACACCAAAGCTACCACAGCCCCTAACTATGCCATAAGGGTTGGGGCATGATGGTGAAGACATGCATGTAATGACTAAGGAAGAGTCCCTGCATGTGTATCTGGTGCCACCCACCATTGCTACACACGGCAGATATTTGTTTACCAGGGAGGTTGTAAGGGAGATGGGGGTGGTGGACCCACTGGAAGGGAATGACCACCAATCTATGTGGTTCATGCTCAACATGGGCAGAGAGGAGGTTGGTACGGGGATGAGGGTGGTTGACTTCAGAAAGGCTGATTTCAGTAGGATGGGTGAAATCTTAGGCGTGTACAGTACCTGGCAGGAATTCAGTCTCACTGGGATATAAATCAGAAATGGGAAAAAAAACTACATTGGGGCTTATGGAGGCTGTTGGGACCTGTACCAAACTGCAGAGCAAGAAGGGAAGATGTAAGAAGTCAAGCTGGATGAGTAATCACTGAGGGCAGGTATTAGAGGGTCTGAGGGTGGATAAGGCACCAGAACCAGACAGCATACATCCCAGGGTGCTGAGGGAACTGGTGGAGGTGCTGGCAGGGCCACTGGTGGACCTATTCAATACCTCCTGGACACAAGGTGCATGCCACAGGACTGGAGGATGGCCAATGTGGTGCCCCTCCATAAAAGTTACCCTAGGGAAGAACCAGGCAATTACAGACTTATAAGCATGACATCCATCGTGAGGAAGCTGATGGAGACAGTCCTGAAGGAGAGGCTGGAGACATTTCTGGAGGATAATGGACTCCAAGACAGTCATCAGCATGGATTTGTTTTGGGAAGCTCCTGTCAGACTAACCTAGTTGAGTACTATGATTGAGTACTGAGGAAACTGGACAAAGGGCATGTGGTGGATGTCATATTTCTGGACTTCAACAAGGCCTTTGATTCAGTGCCGCATGGGAGGTTGGGGGGATTGAGATATGTTGGGGTTGGGACTAAGATGGTTAACTGCAATGTTCCCTCTAATTTTCAGTCTCTGTGGGTGGGTGACTGATATGTGTGTGCGGCACTTTGTGCAAAAAAATTGATTAATGTGTGCAAATTGGATGGCTCAAACAAGTGATATATTTTATTGCCAATAAACAGTAGAAAACATAACCAAACACTCAAATACTCAATGCAAAGTATAAATATACATTCTGACACAGTCCAAAGATTGGATGTGCATTGTGCACCATAACAGTATGAATTGGAAACATGTGTAAACTATGTACATTTTAAAGAGTCTTGCATGCATCTAATAGGGGTGCTGCTGATGATGCATTGCTAAGAAATCAACATTTACTGTTTTTCTCTCCTGTCTTTCCCGTTCTTCCAGTGGACATATATTTTATTAAGATCCATTTTCCCACCAGAAGCTAAAAACAATTTTGTTCACATCAGCATATCTAAATGGCTTTCTTCCAAGTGGTTTCTTTGTTTGCTCTTAATATAGTTCACGAGGCTGAAGCCTCTTTCACAGTCAGCACTAGAAGCTTGGAATGTAGTAGTACAATTTATTGTTCGGCATAAAGCAGTTACCATATACTAAAATCAGGACAAAATACATAGTAAATACAAATAGACAATATATAAATCAACAAGGAACTTAAATATCTTTTCAGTGCAATTCAATTTAACAGTGTTCCTTGAGTACCTTTTCACATAAAAAACCTCCACAGGACTTCAAGTTCCCCTAATAAACTTTACAAATGAGTTGAAATTAAAAATCTTGCAAAGATCTCTACCATGTTCTTCTCTTTCATAGTAAACAAATATTCCAAAAAATCTTCCAGGGGGAGGCTGAGATCCCTTAACAATCCACCCAGCAGTTTTTTCCTAGTTGTTTCATACCTAGGATACAAGAGTACCATATGTTTAAGATCATCTATAGTCCCCACTCCACATTTACAATATGGAGAAAGTACCCCATCTCTTTTTGTCTGAAATGAATGCATTGAGCATTATAGTTTTCAGTTCTGAATCTTGTATAGATTCTCCTTTGTTTAGGACAGGTTAAAAAACAGAGATAGGGCTCATATCCCCATGAAATCTTTACTTTTTTATAAAACCCATATAACTTAAGCTTGGAGAGTTGAAGATAGCAAGAATTTATGTCTAAGTCAATAAGCCTCAGTTTGACATCCTGCCTAATCTTTTCAAATGGACTTGTGTAAATTTTATTTAAGAGGTGGCCCAATCCGGCTGGCATTGTTGTTTCCTTAATAAGTTGAAATAAAGGGATGTACATATCCCATGCTGGCCAATTTGATGGCTTCTTCTACACACATTCTGGGTTATCTATTTTGGGGCAAAGGAAAAAGTTTCAACAGAAAGAGAATCTGTCGTTCACAGATGAGAGAAGTCAAGGAATGTTGTCCTAACTCCAAGGCAAGAATACAGCTTGGAGTTCCATTTGGCAACATTAAGATGTATATATAGAGTTTATTCAGAATTATTTCTAATTATCTAACCTTAGTATAACCCCAGATTTCAGAGGCATATATCATGCTCGTTCTTATTTTGGCATTAACAACTCTTAATACCCCTCTGATCGAAGACTTCCCCATCTTGCTATTAAATATTTTTAGGGCATTTACCGAAGATGCCATTTTAAATCGAATAGCCTCCAAATGTTTGGTCCAAGATAGGCTATGTAAGCAATAATACCCGACAGGGTGGGCGGTATTGGGCTATACCGGACCACCTGGGGTGTAATGAGGCCCAATGCCACAGGCAGAGGGCCTTATAGCCCTTTGAAGGTCCAGTATAGACCAATACCACCCACCCTGGAGGGGATTATTGCACTTAGAAAATGGGCACAGTCGTAAAAAAAGGGTAGTTAAAATGTGAATTAAAAAAATAATTTAAAATAGGTTTTTGTAATAAAATAGTTCCTCCACCTATATTGGAATGCTTTTTTTTGTCTCTTGTCTGAGCTAGGGACTTATCCCTTGAAGCAGCTGCATAGCTCTAAATAGACCGACCATCATGGCTAGCACTGTTTCCCCATTGGGCTGTTTCCATGCTGCAAAGAAACATTTTAGCCAACTGAGTTCCTCATGTTAAAAATTGCAGGCAGAAACTACCAAATCATGAAATTATCTAACTTTTTCTCCAGAGCTGTTTTTTTTCTATCTGCAGCTCGCCTGACCCCCCTGCTACTCTTTAACTCCAGGCCTCCCATCCCTCTATGCACCTCCATGGTGCCGCTGCCTGTGGTTTCTATTTTTGCCTTTTTATTTTAAATAGAGCAGTAATGAGCTGGGAGATGAAGAGCGAGTGATTGATCGAGCTGCAGAATTACAAAACAGCACTTTTGATGGGCGGGCAAGCTGTCAGGAAACAAAGAAAAAGTAATTCTGCTAGATACTCTTGGCAGCAATTTGAAATTCTTTGCTTTGTCTGTGTTTGTTGTTCTGGGGTGCTATAAGTCAGCAAGTGAATCATTTGGGACATCGGTGAGGAGCGATGGTTGCGGGCAGCCACATCATGGAGCTGTTGAGTACGGGCAGAAGGTCTGTAGATTTTGGAATGATGTGGGTCACCAGAGCTGGGAGGCAAAAAACAGGAAGATGTATGTGTTTCTGTGATCAGCTGGGAGACTGGGTATTGTTCATAAACTTGAGTGTGTCAGGAGAAGCGACCCAAGTGGAGATAGTTGATGGGGGAGCATGTATCATAGGCTGGCACCCTGGGCAGGGTATGTGCAGGAGTGAGTATATATGTGTGTGGTAGGACTGTCTCGGGCTTTTGTCTGGCTAAAAACAAACAAACAAAAAAAGAAATGCAGTAAATGAGCACAGCTGAGGTTGGGTGCCGTAAGGTCAAGCAACAGGTATTGCAGGAACAGTATCTCTCGCTAAGCGAGAGAAAAATGGCGGCAATTTGAAATTTAAATGAGGTTCTTTTAGCCAATTAAGGCACATGGTGGGCACCAAGATACTTCAGTTGGGTGAAGGGGCACTTTAGGCTGGCACTTTTTATTTCCTGGTCGTCTATTGAAAGTTAATGTACCCCCCTGGCAGGGGTACCAGCCAATCAGAGACCAGGAAATAGAAAGACCATTTTCTAAAGGCAAAATGGACACCTAAACAGTCATAGCACTTAACAGAGTCTATCTGGTTATCATTTAGCCTAAAACCTACCGTATTCTTGGTTTGAGAGCCAAAAACTACAATGTTGGTCTTGCCGAGATTAACTTTTATTTTCCTTTGAGAACAGAGATATTCAAAGTAAGCCAATTTTCTTTTAAGACCTAGGACTGAAGTAGAGAGCAAGACTAAATCATCTGCATATGCTCAACATTCAATCCTTTCATCATTAATTTTTGGAGCATGAAAATCTGGGTTACCAAGATGATCCAAGACTGTATTATTGTAGATGTTAAAGAGAGTGGAGGACAAAATACACCCCTGTCTGACCCCCACGTTTGTCTCAAATCTATCAGTTAGATGACTATACTGATTATACTGGACCCTTGCCCACATATTTTCATACAGTCTAATAATAACATCAAGAAGTGAGGCCTCCAACTTCAGATCCCTTAATGCAGCCGAAAGGATTTTTCTACTAATGCTGTCGAAGGCCAAGGAGAAGTCCACAAAACAGCAATAGAATCTGCTTTTTCTCACTTTAGCATACTTCCAGATCAGGTGCTGAAGCACATAACAGTGTTGTACTGTAGAACGGTCCTTCCGGAAACTGTTCTGTGCCTCATTCAATACTGAGTTCTCCTTGACCCACGACAGCAATCTGCCCAAAATTATATTAGAGAAAATCTTCTGTGAAACATCTATCAAACTAATAGGCCTATACATCCATGCGTCATTCGGATACTCTTTTTTAAAAATTGGGAAGATAACACTACCTGCCAAACTGACAGGGTAAGAGTAGCCCCGAAACCAGGCCATTAAACAGCAAAAGAAGAAAAGGAATCCATCAGTTGGTAAAGACCTTATAAAGATCACCTAGGACCCCATCTGGCCCAGGCTCTTTATTTGCCTTAAGCCCAATTGGTGCCATCCAGATTTCGTCCTCTGTGATCAAGATATGTCTTGAAAAAATTTCAACCTCCTGTATTTTGAAAGCATCAGATATCCTCTGCTCTTCATGAGAATAATAGAGCTTGGAGAAATGAGATGCCCAAACTTCAGATGTAATATAGGCTTCAATCCTATTGGCATATATATTATATCCCCAGGCAACAATATTCCAAAATCTCCTTCCATCCCTATCCAAAACAGCCTGCCTCAGTTTTTCCCAAAGTCCCTGAGTATGTTTATGTCTCTTCCATTCTAGAATTTTCCTATATTTTTCTTTCAGTCTTTAGCAGTTTAAAATCTGCTGCAGACTTATTTTTTTTCTTCTTATGCCATCTTAGTTTTCCTCCAAACTCTTTCTTTGCCTGTAGGCATACCAAATTAAACCAAGACTTTTTATAAAGGGACCTAAGGCAGTATGTTGTTTTACATCTAGGTCCAAGTAAAGAATGAATAGTTTCCCAATTCTCCAAAATATTAAAGGCCTTACTTCTGTCCAAGACCAACTCGTGAATATCACCAAAGACTCCTGTACTATGAATTTATTTGAAACTAGCTTGATGAATCAGCCCACATCTAATTCTTCTCTCATTTATGACTTCCAGACTCTTTTCCTGTTGTGCTTCACTCTCTAAAGTCCCAAAAAGGGCATTTGATGTTAATTACAATAGCACAGTGTGCTGATTCCGGTCTATCAATGACCTCTATGTTTTGAATCAGCTTTACTGCTTCAAAATTGATCCAAACCTGATCAGGGGTTGAAGAGCCAGTAGACCCTCTATATGTTAAGGATCCGACTAGATCTCCCCGAGTTCTCCCTTTTAAAATACAGACATTTCTATTGGCCAGGCCCACTAGCAATTCCCTACCTCTGAGGTTAGACTTTAGGTCCTGAGCAGTCCTAGTATGAGATATTTAGATTAATTATAGATATTGTATGGATCATATCTGAATATACATCCTCCAAGAATCGAGAAGGAATTCTGGCATTAAAGTCTCCCAAAATAATTATAGGACAAGATATACTCTTATCTGACAATTCGTCAAGTGTCATTTTCAGATCCTGTATGAAAAGATCAGCGGGATCAGTAGCTCTTTTGCAAGGGGGGGAAAGTATATATTGCAGATAATGATCTTCTCTTGTTCCTTGCTAATCATTACAGCCAAAATACCCTCTGACTTAGTAGAAATGTTAGTGATCTGAAAATTTAGCAAAGTTTTCATAAAAAAGGAAATACCCCCTTTAAACCTTCCAAAGTTTTTATCTTTAGTTGCTGGCAGAGTAAAGACAGAATATCCAGCCAATTTGGGAATTACATTTTCTGTACACCATGTTTCTTGCAGCCCAGTAATATCAAAATTATCCAGAAATCTCACTACTTCATGGTCAATTATTTTAAGATGGATGCCCTCAATATTCCATGAAAGTATAGAAAGGGCATCCACATATCGATCCCAGTTCCCTTATCCAAATCTAGCTGGCATTCGGAGTTCATTCGTTTTATATTATCTACAGGCTGCATTTGTCAGGCTGAATCAATAACTGTCAGCGGCGAGTAGGTATTAGGGTCAATTAGGTTTCCAAAATCAATCAGGGGGTTATCTGCCTCTAGGATTGATTCTCGACTATCCTTAGTCTGTGTCAACCCGGAAGAGACTTCACCCAAGTCTAAAGTGTTAACTAAATGTATTCCCAAACAATCCAGCTTGCTGGCCAGAGAAAGCAAGCTGCTAGCTGTATGAGGATTTTTAAATGTAATATCAATCTGTGTTTTGGGCTCAGGATCACCATGTAACTTTATGGACTTCACCATGTTTCTGGAGATATAAAATCCTAATGCTCTTTCCAAGAGCAGCAACAAATCTTCCCTAACTTTCCTATGAGAATCCTTGAGTGAAACCTTCCACCCAAAGATAGTTATGGTCCTACTCAGCCATACTTCTCTCTCTGCTTCAGTACAGGATCCTCTATCACTCCCAAGATTTTTCTCTGTGCTATCGTATCCTTCTCACTCTGTACATCCCTATGGAGAATCTCTTCTGGGGAAGGATAAGACTGTGTAGGAACCTCTATACATGATAGCTTCATGTTTAGCTTGGAATGTAGCACATACATCAAAAAGTTTAGCCACCATGCTGTACTGCACGTTAGTCAAAACAAAGTGGATCATGTCAGTAAAGGATTTTAATGATCCTCCCTTTTATTTTTTCAGCAACTATAAATCTGAAGTCATTGTACTGGCTAACAATTTCTGCCTGGTCCACTGATGAAAGTAAATAGTCCTGATATTTGCTGTACAGTCTCTCAACATTTGATAAGCCAAACTCAAAGCTGCAATGTGGTATTGCTGCAAAATCAAAGGCAGATCAGTCATAAAGTTCACCTGCAGGAAATTGGCTGTCCAGATGGTCACATAACTGGCTAATGAACTGCAAAATTGCTGTTGTTCTTACTTCAACTGTGCAATTAGCCAAAAGCAGTTTTACTGGTTGGCTCCAGTAGACAGTTTCACCCAGGTACTGGCTTCTGATCTTTTTTATTTTTGCCCTAGCAATCTATACAGCTTCAACTGTTGTTAGACCACTTTTCTGAAACATCTTAGACAACTCTGCCAACTCCAAAAGTACATCATTTAATACTGTTATGGCAATGTGGTATTCGGGGTTGGACAGCTTCTTAAAGCACAATTGTATGTGATGTTATTTATCTTAGGTATGGTTTACAATAACTACGCTGGGTATAGTCAAGCTCAGTGGGGGTTTTAAAATGTAGTTTTGCAGTGTAGTGAGTGAGTCAGTGTGATATGAGAGAGGAGATACATTTAGGAGACTATTTCTCTTCCGCTCCTGATCCATACTAAGCGCAATCTGAATTTATGAAATTAAATGAAAAGGAAATTTTTTGTGCTGACACTTCTTGCTGTCCACTTTAGAATTACTATCCCTGTGTAGCCAACATGGGCAACCTTTTACAAGCACTGATTCATTGAATCTCAAATGTGTATATAATGTGAGACCCCGTTTTAAAGAGAAGCGCAATCTCATCTCTCTAGATATATGTACAGTCAATGTCTCTGCCTGCTAATTGAGAAGGTTATACCCATCCCGGCCCCAACAAATACATAAAAAAAAAATGACACAGAAACAGACAGTAGGTTGCTTTGATGCTTTTCTTGTAAACAAAAAATAGTTTTCCCATTTTTTGTACTGATAAAAACTGAACACGCTTTCAACGGTGAGGCTTTAAATCCATTATAAACACATTTTATATGTGAGACACTGCTTGGGGAGGAGGCAGATTACACTGAAGTTGTGCAGCTTTAAAACTGAAATAATATAATATACACCCTATGTCAGAGAATCTCTCGCATTGCTTTGTTGGGGGGCATCTACCAAACAAATAAAACATGCCATTTCTGTGAACAGCAGGGGAATACTGTTCATTATCAAGTACTGTCTTACTGAAAAGAAGTGTCAAGCTGAAAACATTGCTGTTACTGGAAAGCCGATTGGTTGGGATTTTGCCGATCGGTTCCTTTGTTCAATAACTGGAGCGAGAGCGAGATGTCTAGCTTGTTAACTGCTGGCCTATTAAAGTTAATGGGTTGTGGCCTCGGGGGTGGGCATACAATGTTTCTTTCCCATTCACTTTCATGTCCTGCTGACTCAGTCTTAAATCTGAGTGATGATTGTTGTCACTACTTCATGAACATGAGGTTCCCTGTCAGCTGCTTTGTGCGCTACTACTGAAGCTGTGTGTGGGTTATTTCTAACTGCTGTGCGGGCGCACATGCGCACACCTTAGGGGGAACATAGGTTAACTGGATTGAAAATTGGCTTCAGGAAAGACAGCAGAAGGTAATGGCTAGAGGGAACTCTCATCTCCAATGGCAGTTACAAGCAGGGTGTCACAGGATCAGTACTGGGGCCAGTGTTGTTTAGGATATTCATAGCAGACATCTTGCATGGCATCAGAAATAAGATCAGCCTCTTCGCTGATGATACCAAGTTGAGGGTGGTGGGGAGTGACATAGAGGGCTGGCAGGAACTGCAGAATGACCTGATTAAACTGGAGGAGTGGTTGGAAGAGTGGCAGCTGGGATTCAATGCTAAAAAGTGCAATGGATGGCTGCAACTCACCAATTGGATAAAGTACCTAACCTGCACCATGGCGAAGAAAATAACTATGGGCCTTGCGCCCCCGGGAGTGTGTGCACTCCTGTGCCCTAGCAATAACCCTCGCTCAACAAGGGGGTCTGAATCACAGCTCCTGCAGGTTCCACGTTGTCGTACCTCACAAGGTCAAAGATCTTTTGCCTACAGGGTGCCCAGCTGGCTAAATGGTCTAAACAGTTACATGTCCTCTACTCCTACCCTTGGTGCATTTAAATCAAGGCTCCACCTCTCTCTCATTGCCTCTAGCTCCTGTGACTGTCTCCACTAGCTGACCCCATGAATATTTCCCTAACCTTATGTAGTTCTCTTTCCTATTAGCACTTGGTTACCCCTTAGCATGCACTTCCCCATGTCATGTCTATGACAATGTCTCTGGCTACGCTCCTCCTCTATAGCTCTCCACCACCCTACTCTTCATCTCTCTTGTCCTCTATCCTCTCTGCACCTCATCTGCTATCTCCTTGTAACCTAGCCTCCAAAACTTGTTTTGTTTCGCAGATGGTTTGTAACTCTGTTTAGCTTACACTTTTGTAACCTTGTCCTATGTATTGAAATTGTAATCTGACTTACATGTCTTATGTTTTGAATTGTAACCTGATGTGGAACCTTTGTAAAAGAGCCCTGGCTCAAAGGTATTGTAATCCTATACTTAATAAATAAAAGGTGATGCACTTTGGAGCGAAGAACCCAGGGAGGAGCTATCAGCTGGGTTGAGTACAACTAGGTACCCTCGAGGAGGAAAAGGATCTAGAGGTGGTTGTAAATGGGGAAAATGAACAATTCAGGGCCATACAGGAATGTGGCAGCAGAGGCCAACAGGATGCTGGGGTGTATTGAGAGAAGAATCTCCTCCAGGAACAGGGAGGTGATCCTGCCTCTCTACAGGTCACTGGTCAGACCACACCTGGAACACTGCGTGCAGTACTGGTGCCCATATCTAAAGAAGTATATCAGACTACTGGAAGGGGTATAGCACAGAGCAGCTAAAATGATACAGGGATTGGGGGAAAGGCCATATGAGGAGAGGCTGTGTGACTTGAATATGTACTCCCTGTAGGAGAGGTGAGATCGGGGGATATGATTGAGGCCTTCAAGTACTTAAAGGGGATTAACAAGACAGGAACAGAAGGGATATTTAAGTTAAGCAGGGGGAGGGACACAAGAGGTCATGGTCTTAGATTGGAGGGGGTAGATATAATAAATAACAAACTTTATTTTTAAAGTGCCTTTCCAGTACCAAGTCACTGTACAGTAATACAACATATAAAATCCAATAAAACACAGAAAACCAACACAACTAAATAACCAAATGCATAGATATCTAAAATATTCATTCTGGACAGGTGCTATGCCACAGATAGGTTTTCAAGGCCTTCTTAAAACTCTCCATAGTCGTGCAGTCACATATCTGATATAGGAGGGCAATGAAGAGACACTTTTTCAAGGAGAGGATTATGGCAGAATGGAACTATCTACCGGAGGAGCTGGTATCCTCAAGACGGTGGGGGGGGTTCAAAAGGGGACGGGACAGGTTTAAATGGGAGGTTATTGTGAAGGGGAGGGGGATGGGCAGCTGCAAGGTAGGTGTGCTAGCTGCACATTTGAGCAGACTTGATAGACCACGTGGCTTGTTTCTGCTGGCAAATTTCCTATGCTCATATGTTCCTAGGTGCACTGATCCAATGGACTGTTTAAAGTCACGACCTGGGCCATAAAGATGGTACATAGGTAATACAGACAATACACTTACAATAAAAAAAAAAGGTACAGGAAATAGAATACATTGTACAGAGTACAGCTAGGTACAACTACAGTAAGTGCAAGAATACAGCTAAAATACAACAGTAGCAGCTAAAGTGCGGGTGCAATATTCATGATGTACAAACAGTCAGTCTTATGACTGTTCAACATTGTACAACAGGACAGTTTATTCATAGGTAAAGAAGAGCCCCTCCAGTTACTGTTATGCCAAGAGGGAGATCCCACAGGGTTCAGGGGGCAATTCCGTCCAGCACAAGTCCTACCCTCCAAATAAAGTGGGGGGAGGAGGAAAAATTATATAAGGAGGGAGAAAGAGAGTCCCCATGGTCCCTCTCCTCTCTACCACACCTAGGGGAGATCCCCCACCACAGGACCAGACCATGTCGTGGAGGAACCCCTCCCCCCGTTGAGAAGGGAAGGAACTACAGGGAGCCCCTAAGGCCAGGGCAAGAAGACCTACTTGCCCTCCCTCCCAGGGTGGGCCCTCTGTCGCTTAGGAAGGTAATAGAGGACTTGGAGATACCAGTAGGACCCAGCACACAATTGGCCTCAAGGAGGGGGAGGGCAAGCAGGGAGGAGGCATCACCCAGGGACTGAGGCCCAAAAGGGAAGCTGCCAGTGATAAATGGTGAAGATATACAAGAAGATCAAGAATTACGATAGGTAAGTAATTTTCACATCTTCCCTGTGTCAATCTTCACCATTCATCACTGTCTGGGTGAGTACTGAGCCCCCTGAAGGAGGCCCAGCACTTCAGTGAGAGAAGTGAGTCTCTCAGTCTCTTGTGGGGGAGGACAATAAAAGGAAGAGGAGACCTATTACAGGCTAGTTAGGGCTGAGACTGGTCAGGGCAAGGTGGGGTCTCCCATTGCCTGAGAGACAGAAGTTGACCCTGTAGTTCCCACCTTGTCATGTGGGAAAAAAGGTGGGTCCCCTGGAGAGCAGAGGCAGCACCCTATACTGTGCCAAGGGTAACAACCTTGATAGACAAAGCCACGTTGTCTGCCTAATGCAGATCGCTGTCACTCCTAGTCTTGAAGCTATCTTATTGGCGTCATAAGACACCCTTGCCTGATGCCTTGTGAGCTCCAGACCCTGCGTAGAGAGGGCAATGGCCTGTTTGGTTGCCTTTGTATCAGGCAGCAAAGTCAGCATCTGACCTAGCATTGACCACAGATGCCTGATGTAGGCAGCATGGTGTGCCTGATGAGCGGCAAAGCTGAGCATGATACAAGCCAAAGAGAACACTATCCATCTCCAGCAGTCAAACTCCACAGAGTTCACATCTGGGGGCCAGTTGCACACTGGGTATCTATGCCCAGAAGGGTTATCCAGTACCCTCACTCCTGAAGTGGGATGAGGTAAAGTTCCTGGAGACTCCTGGTGTGTGCAATACCTGTGCTGGCAGTCCATAGGGGCTGGAGTTGGAACAGATGGGCACTACCAGGTGCAGGACGATGCTTCCTGGAAGGGAATCAGCCAGGAAAGGATGACCAGGTGGTCCGCACTGAATTCGCTAAGGAAGACACGCATCATTCACTCAGTATTGTATCTTGCAATGTGGGATAGGTGCAGATCGCTGACTAGCCTTGATACGAAGTGCTGATAATCTATCTGATCAGAGTCTGAGTACAGATGGACAGAGGTATCCTCTTCCTTGAAGGAGGAAGATAAGGAGGCTGATGAATCTGAAGAGTCCAAGTCTGGCTGTTGCGGGGGAGACAGGCAAAAGACCTGCTCATCCATAGCCCTGACATACCTGAGGAAAGCGTCAGCAGTGGCTTTGAACTGCTCCCAGCTCAAGGGGCCCTGAAGGACCCATGTGCCCTCGAAAATGAGGGGGGCTGCAGAGGCAATGGGGAGACACACTTCACCTTATCTGCGTGACCTCTGCCAGGGCTAGGGGACCTCACTGGTGATCTAGGACTTCCTGGGGATACACTGGTCTATGCAGTTACTGGCCACTCAACCAGCTTGAAGCAGTCAGGACTAAGCCCTGAATGGGAATCGCCCCTGTGGGGAGACCAGAGCCGCATAGAACCAGAATGGTGGACCCCACCCAATAAGGCCTCCCTTGAAGGGGATGAGGGAGAGAACAAAGGTTCAGCACTGCAACACATCCCTGAACCCCCAAAGACCACAGAGAAGGTCACTTCCCTATGTCCTGCCCCCTCAACCCCATGGATTCTGAGGTTGACCTCTTCCTCACTCCTAAAACTAGGGACTGCTCCAATCCTACAGGCCTCCTAAGGGAGGCCACAGAAGAGCGAGTCCCTGTTCTGGCCCGAAGTGGGGGACCAGCACCAGATCTGACAGCTCTCCAGGCCCCTGAGATCCAAACATCCAACCCCTCAGATGGAAGGTCACTATTGGCAGGCACGCTCCTGATGTCACCACTGGCATGGGGACCAGCACCAATCATAATCGCTGGTGCCAAGAGAAGGGATGCCTGGGAGGGCACAGAGTTACTGGGCAACAGAGGACCCTCTGATTCTGAGGAGTTGGGTAACCAGTCCAGATCAGTCTCCAAGCATCTGGCTCTGGAGAGAAGGAGATCCAGAAGACCTCCAGATGAGCAGTCCCAGAGGTTTTCCCACCCACGGTGCCACTTGCAGTGCAGCAGGAAGGCCCAGTATTGCTCATGGTGCCAATCACCAGAGCCGCAGAAGGCCCTGGGATACACAATGGCACTGGTGGGCGGTGCTGAGAAGCCACCCATGCTGGGCCCAGCTGGCGTAGGCTGTGACAAAGAGGGGGATCCTGCACCTCTGAGAAGTTGACTGCCTGTGTGTTGCTCCCAGCCTGGCCCCTGAGATGTCTGAACCAATCCTCCAGCACTGCAAACAGACCTCCTCCCTGGCAAGGCTAGAAGAAGAGGAGGAGGAGGCCCCCTCCTTACAGGTCTGTATAGAATTGGGAGGGGATCTGAAGGAAGGGTGGAGAGACTTGTGATTGTAGTCCCCTCATACAACACTGCCCTCCGAAAGTCAGTAGATCGTGGCTTACTTTCCACGAGCAGTGCTCCAGTGCTCTGTGGTCCATGGAGAAGCAAGCATCACAACTATCGATACTGTGAGATGGACCCAGGCAGGTGAGGTATTGATCGTGCTGGTCCGTGATAGACATCTGTCAGTGCAGTGACACTGGCACATAGGAGGCCAGCCTGCCTTGGAAGAGCTCTTTTTATGCCAGGACGAACCCAACATGACTCGTGGTAACTAAAATAATAATAAGAAAAAGACTTTGCACTGCTTCAAGAAAGAAAAAGGAAAGGACTTACAGGATTTCTGCAGAAAACAGCATCAAGTTACTAGCGGATGGTGGAACTGGAACTGGAACTGAGCAAAAATGGTGTCAACAATGACACTGAAACAACTAACTAGGCTGCAATATCGCATGTGAAATTTCTTCAGCAGGTGTGAGGTGCTGCACTCTGAATGGCAGGAGAAGCAAAACTAGGGTGGAGGAGGTGTTGGCGACTGATGCTGGCTGACCCGCGAGCGCCACGTAATGCATCAGCCTATAGGATGGCACTGCCTCAGGTGCTGGCTCCTCCCCCTACAAAAAAAAACTCACGCTGGGTGCTGTGCCTCTGGCTGTCACCCGGACAGTGATAAATGGTGAAGATTGACACAGAGAAGATCGGTAGTGCTGTGCTGTAGTTACACAATTCGCATGAAGTAGTAGTTACTGCAGTTACTTTTGCCTCCCTTCTGCCATCCCCAGGAATGCTTTCTGAGGGATCAGACATGCTGTAGAACTCTGGCCCTGAAACTAATTGGCCGGGTTAGGGATGTCCTTGTGAAACCACCCTGAGACTTAGAATAAGGGCACCTAAGCAATTGGTACCCACTATGTCACACTGTCTCTTTAGGAAGTCCTCCTCTGGTGCCATGCTTTCTCTCTCAGTGATTGACTGCTGCAGATTTTGCAAACAATATGAATATTTATTGATGTGGTACACTGCTGACCAATATGCTGCACAAGTCTGAGAATCCAAAAGCAGCCTCCTGCCGCTAGCATATATGCTTGCCAAAAACTCCAACCTCCACAGGTGCATGGTGATAGGCCACCCATCATTGCTTGTCAATTTACCAGCTAATCCTGATTCAGAGTGATGAGGCCACGCCCCCCACACACTTATTGACCTGTTGTATGGGTTTCCTGGGCTCCAGCTGGACTTCAACTTGTCTCAGGGCCACCCAGCATGAGGGCCCAAATCTCACAGGTGGCTTACTTGCCAACTGAATCAGACTGGGGATTGCCTCTACTAAGCCAGTGCCCTCACAGTTGGCTGATACTCCAGCTGAGTCAGCTGGGCTCTTTGCCAGAGTGTCTGGTGGCAGGTCACTCCCCAGCACTGTTGGCCAACTTACTAGTCAAGTCTCCTGGCCTCTAACTGGGAGTGCCTGAAGGCAGTCCACACTGTTATGCAGTGTTATGCATAGGAGGCAGTATAATGCAGTGGGTTAAGGCTCTGAGCTGCAGATCTGGAGACCTGGGTTTGAATCCCATAGCCACCTAGGTGCGTATTGTGTGATCCTGAGTAAGTCACTTAACTACCTTATGCTCCTGGGTCACATCTGGAAACAAGCTTTGGCTTAGTGTGCTACTTCTGGTTAAACAATGTTCCTTTTCCATTATGCAGCTGGTTGAATTACAAGCTGGTTTAGCCTAGGGAGTGCCTGGTGGCAGATCATTTCCCATACGTGCCTCTTCTTAGTGCCACCCTGTTTGGATTCTGCCTCTGAATACCTGAAATACCTGAAATGCTCTATGGTGTGTGGCCCAATGGTGCCAGCCCCATCTGCTGGCAGCCTGAGTTTACTGGCTTGCCTGTCTGTATAGCTCTTTAAACCAATACAAGGACTGGCAGGCATTACTCCAAAACTGCAGCTATCCCCCAGCTGCCACTGCAGGTCCTTTGGTATGTTTTCCCCTAGGACTTCTCTTCAAACTAACTCTTCTGGTGTTCTTCTGACCTCTCTGCTCTTTGCTGCTGAACTCTCATTTTTTATGCCCCTGTGAGGTGACATGGTTACCCTGAGGAGTTCCCTGATAAGCTGGGTAAAATGGTGATGCTGATTGGATATGTATTTAGTGCTTAACAAGCCTCATCAATCAGCATCAAGAACTGCTGGTCAGGTCTTGTGCCCTTCTGCTGCACACATGATGTCTACAGACATTGGAGACATTCTTTTCAGTCTTGACCAGGAGCCAGTACTTTCTTGAGCAGGATTCAAGACTGTAAGGGTTCCTGTGACTGAAAAATAAAGGAAATGGGGGAGTTCTCCTATGATCAGAGGTGGGTCAGGGGAGACAGGGGGACTCTTCTCCTGACCTCCACAAATCACACTCATAATTAAAATAAATAAAATAAAACAGGTGGCGACTTCTGAGATTGCCAATGGGATGCCATCTCAATGTCTTTTCCAGCAGGGTACCTGTCTCATCTGTAATGTCCACCACTGCAGTATCCCCTCCTGTGGACCTGGGGCCAGATTATCACACATTCTAGGACTACGTTCCACCCCACTGCTACCACTGCGTTACAAAATCTCTTCACCGTGGAGATTCCTATCTTCAGCTGGTGCTCCACAGAGGCATCAGGCTCAGCTGTGGAGGATTTTATGTCTGGTCCAACCAGGAGTAACATTTTGGAGCAGCTGCACAAAAAAGGTATCCAGTGAATATGTTGCGTGGATTATAATGTAGTATAATCCGTGTAGCAAAAACAGCGAAAGAAAATACAGCTACAGGGATACTTTAGTGCAGATATGTTAGTACTGTTCCTGTAGGTGTTGGTGGTTAGGACAAAGAGGATAAAAACATCCCTGCGTGCTGTGTTACAGAGCTGCTGCTGTGGTGCAGAGGTTAGAGCCACAAGCAGTAAAAAGCAGCGGAACTTCTGGTGGACTAGGGTTCAATTCCTGGTCCTGGGTTTTTTTTCCCTCCTGAGTTTCTCACTGTCCCCTAGTTACCTCCCCTCTGGGGATGGTTATATTTAGTTTCAGGGTGCAAGAGCACAGCCCCCCACAGACAATCAGTCCAAATACTTTTTCTTCATTTGTAGCGCTCGTCATTTTTCCAGTGCACTACCTTGTGTTCCACTGCTGTGCTTGCACATTTTTCCACTGTGCTATTCTGCAGTCACCATTATGACCCCTTGGCACCAAAAAATGTCCACAAGCTGCCATAAATCATGGGGCTGGTCGTAATTCCCTCCAGTTTTGGAAATATGACACGTGTGAGAAAAACTGTGTCTCTGCAAGTGAATTCTCTTTTGTGGCAGTTTTTCCTCCTGCACCTATGCTGATTTTAGGGAGCTGAAAATCCGCCCCATCCTGTGTCATGATGTATATTTAAGTAAGCAATACAACATGACAGGGCATGTGGATATTTGGCAATTACTGCACACACCCTGTACTGTGTGGGTTAGAGGCATGAGGCATCAGCTGAGTGCCATTCATCTATGGGGGGGTGAGGTAATTACCCAATAACCACAAGCCCTGATGTATGTTATTACATTTATACAATGGCACCATAATAATACAAAAGAATAAATAAATCTTACATCTAAATAAATGAGAAATTAACAGTAAATAAATCTTCATCATTGGTAAATTGGTTCTCACATCAAACAGCTGGATTTGCCTCATCAAAGAGATAAAATTGGCTGGCAGGTAAGTCAGTCCTGTTGTTAGCTGAACCTCTTTTTTATGTTGATTGCGCACATGCACAAGAAACATGTTGTGTCAGCTTTCTCCACAAGCAGGTTGTGGAGGCGTGGCACTGTTGTGCTCAATGCCCCCACAGCCTGCAAAGCCTTGTCCCCCATCCCCCAATGCCGTGGCACGCTGCTGCCGACACTAGTTCAGCCAGGGTGCCACAACCTAAAAGGTAGCTACTGCAATCAGGGGCCACTTCGTCATTGCAGCGTGAGCCATCCACTGCAATGAGGGAGCGACCCGTCATTGCAGGGCGGGATGTGAAACCCCTAATATTGTTTGTGAACATGGTGGTGGGTTGCCACCGTGTTCACAAACAATATAACCCCCACCATGTTTACTTGCCAGTGGGGGCCCTAATCCCCATCGGCTTTGTTGCCGACGGGGGAGCCCACTCTCCGTCGGCATTCTATAACCCCGCCCCATTTTTGTTCCTGCCAATGGGGTGCCCAATCCCCGTCGGCATAATGATACACCCCCCCATTTTGTTCCTGCTGATGGGGGTGCCCAATCCCCCATCGGCTACTGCTTGCCCCCAAACGACAGCCTCTGCTGGCACACTGGGAGCCCACCCCAAGGTGCCAGATGCCCCTGTGAAGGGAAAAACGGTCCCGCAACGTCTTTTGTAGTTTTTGCCCTGAAAAAAAGGAAACTGTCCCTCGGCGCTCGCCCTGCCTCCCACCCACAACCCACATCCTGCCTCCCCACACTGCCCCTCACCCCCATACTTACCTCTGGAGCTCAGCGTGACGATCTTCAGGGGACTGGGAACACGTCTGCACTCTTCAAAGCTGTCCGCAAACTGAGGAAATGCCGGTAAGCTGTATAATGAAATACATAGGGTTTTTTCAACTTTAGTGCATATCTCGAGCATTTTGGGAATTTTTCAACAAATTTTCAATATGGGTTTTTTGGGACCCCTCCTGATGAATTCTTGAACTGTCGTGGCGTTAATCGGCCTCGAAAGGTGGTTTACGGTCACTGTGCGGAGTCACCATTTGGGGCCGATTAATGAAACAACAGTGCCAGTGTTCATGAGGTGGGCTCTCAAAAAGCCTATGTTGCAAATTTGGTGGAAAAAAATCAAAAAAATGACTGTTTTACGAGCGTGTGTTGCGCAGTTGCTACGTATGCTCTTAACTTCGCGAATTTACAATATCTTCATGCCAGATTTTCAACTTTGCCATTTTGTCACACCTCCTTGTGAGCAGTACAGCTGTCATTGTTCACATCCTGGCCGAAATGTGTTTTCGCAGTTCAGGCGCAGAATAACGCGGTCGCTGTGGGAAATCAGTGTTCAGGACAGATTAAGGAAATGACAGTGACACTGTTCATGAGTAGAGGTCCTTAAAATGCCTATGTTGAAAATTTGGTAATGATACTCCATACAATGACTGTGTTACAAGGGTGCGTTGCGCAGTTGGTACGTACGCTCGTAACTTCGCAAATTTATAATATTTTCATGCCAGATTTTCAACATTGCCATTTTCCCAGACCTACTTATGAGCAATGTAGCTGTCATTTTTCCCATCCTGGCCAAAATGTGTTTTCGCACTTCCGGCACAGAATAGAGCGGTCGCTGTGGGAAATCACTGTTTGGGACAGATTAAGAAAGTGACAATGATACTGTTCATGAGCAGAGGCCCTAAAATGCCTAGATTGAAAATTTGGTGATGATAGCCCATCAATTGACTGTGTTACAAGTGTGCGTTCTGCACTTTCCACGCACCCTTGTAACTTCGCAGATTTGTAATATTGTCACACCAGATTTTCAACAGTGCCATTTTTTCACACCTCCTTATAAGCAGTACAGCTGTCATTTTTCACATCCTGACCGAAATATGTTTTCGCATTTCTGGCGCAGAATAACGTGGTCACTGTGGGAAGTCAGTGTTTGGGACAGATTAAGAAAATGACAGTGGCACTGTTCATGAGCAGAGGTCCTACAATCCCTATGTTGAAAATTTGGTGACGAAACTCCGTAACATGACTGTGTTACAAGCATGTGTTGAACTGTTTCCACGCACCCTTGTAACTTCGCAAATTTGTAATACTGTCACACCACATTTTCAACAGTGGCATTTTTTCACAACTCCTTATGAACACTACAGCTGTCATTTTTCACATCCAGGCTAAAATATGTTTTTGCACTCCTGCCAGACAATAGCATGGTCACTCTGGGAAATCAGTGGTTGGGGCAGATTAAGATCGACCGACTGAGAGGGGGAGTGACCGAGCTCAACTGAGCTCTGTCGGGACTGCTGCAGATTTGTTTGTGGGCAGACAAAGGCCTGACACAAGAGCCCAGTACAAAAGGGCAACCTGCAGCACTGGGAGAAACAGAATGAGAGAGCGAGTGAGGGAGGGAGAGTAAGCAAACTCACCGAAGCACTGTCAGGACTGCTGCAGATTTCTTTGTGGGCAGAAAAAGGCGTCAATACAGGCAGGGGCCTAGTACAAAAGGCCGGCCTGCAGTGGTGGGAGAAACAGTACGAGTGAGTGAGACAAGGGGACTTAGTGAGCTCAATGGAGCTCTATCAGGACTGCTGGGATTTCTTTGTGGGCAGAAAAAGGCGCCAATGCAGGCAGGAGCCCTGTACAAAAGGGCAGCTTGCAGCGCCTGGACAAACAGAATGAGCGATGAGAGAGGGAGACTGAGCGACCTCAACGGAGCTCTGTCGGGACAGCTGCGGATTTCTTTGTGGACAGACAAAGGTGCCAATGCAGCCAGGAGCCCCATACAAAAGTGCAGTCTGCGGCTCCAAAAGAAAACGAGCGAGTGACAGAGCGGTAGTGAACGAGCTCAACGGAGCTCTAGTGTGACTGCTGCAGATTTCTTTGTGGGCAGAAAATGTGGCAATGCAGGCAGGAGCCCAGTACAAAAGGCCAGCTTGCAGTGCCAGCAGAACCAGAATGCAAGAGTGACAGAGGGGGAGTGAGCGAGCTCAGTGGAGCTATGACGGGACTGCTTCAGATTTATTTCTGGCCAGAAAAAGCCACCAATGCAGACAGGAGCCCAGTACAAAAGGGCAGCCTGCAGCGCCAGGAGACACAGAATGAGTGAGTGAGGGAGGGGGAGTCAGTGAGCTCAACGGGGCTCTGCTGGGACTGCTGCAGATTTGTTTGTGGGCAGAAAAAGGCAGCAATGCATGCAGGGGCCCAGTACAAAAGGTCAGCTTGTAGTGACAGGAACACCAGAATGAGCGAGTGAGTGAGCTCAGCAGAGCTGTATTGTAACTGCTGCAAATTTCTTTGTGGGCATAAGAAGGCAGCAACACAGGCAGGAGCCCAGTAGAAATGGGCAGCCTGCAGCGCCGGCAGAACAGAATGAGCGCGTGAGAGAAGGGGAGTGAGTGAGCTCAACGAAGCTTTGTCAGGACTGCTGCAGATTTCTTTGTGGGCAGAAAAAGGTGCCAACAGAGGTAGGAGCCCAGTACAAAAGGGCAGTCTGCAGCACCTGGAGAACCAGACTGACTGAGTGAGACAGGGGGAGTGAGCAACCTCAACGGAGCTCTGTCAGGACAGCTGTGGATTTCTTTGTTGGTTGAAAAAGCCACCAACACAGGCAGGAGTCCAGTACAAAAGGGAAGCCTGCAGCACCAGGAGAAACAGAATGAGTGAGTGAGAGAGGGGGAGTGAGCCACCTCAATGAAGCTCTGTCGGGACAGCTGCAGATTTCTTCCTCAGCAGAACAAGGTGCCAACGCAGGCAGCAGCCCAGTACAAAAGAGCAGCCTGCAGCACCGGGACAAACAGACTGAGCCAGTGACAGAGGGCCACTGAGCGAGCTCAACAGACCAGTGCAATAAACATTTGGCATTGACAAATGCTTGTTTGTTTTTACGGCTGCAGTAGGTGGAGCCTGCAGACATTTTGCATGTACAAAAGGAGTGATGTCATGTTATCTGTCCGTGAAACTGACTGAAGGTATAAATAGTCTCCTCCGCCTTACCCTCCTCCAAGAAATGTTTTCCGCCCTCAAATAAATATGCCTTCATGTTAGTCAATGGTTGCAGGGTACTATTTTCTTTCTTAAATGGGTGGTACAAGAACTGGAACCTGGGTAGTGGGAGGCAGCATTCATTTTTGGGTGGGAGTAAGAGCCACCCCCACCTCCACCTGAGAAGCTCCTAAAGATCCACCCCCACCTTTTTTTTTTATTCATGTGGGAGGGGCATGAGGTGCATATTATGTTGGAACAAGACACACTAGTTTGGGACCTGGAGCAAGCAACAGAACAAGTCTGTGGCGTGATCGAGTTGTGGAACCCCTGCAGTTTATTAAGGACTAGGAGAACAGAAGTTACTTAATGCCTTCAAATTGACTTAAAACCCTTGGAACAAATGATTATCAGAGCCACCTGGGGATTCAGAAGGAAAGAGTAATTAAGGACTGCCTGAAACTACAGCTCCCAAGGAAAACAATAGACACAGCGTTCCGATTCAAGTTGAAAGAGCCACAAGTTTTTCTTAAACATTTATATACTAAAAACATAAAGTTCAGCTTTTGGGATTAACAATATTTGTTTTATATATATATATATATATATATATATATATATATATATATATATATATATATATATATTTGCCCAGATATTCAAACTGCGCTCAAAACTGGCGCAACAGCAGAACAAGCACAAACCAGTTGCGCTAAATGCGAACAGCAGGTGATATTCAAACATGGAGCAGAGCAAATTATGCAAGCAACCAACGCCTGAATATCGCACATACTGCGCCATCACGCAACCAGGAAGGAGAAGCTGAGCCAAAATGCTGCGCTATGGCGCAACCATGGAAGCTCAGCTGAGCAGTTGAAAGCTGCCATAGCGCAAGCACAGCCCCCAGAGCAATGGAACTGCACATCCAGGGAGGCAGGCTGGGGCCCACCGCCAGCCATGCCACACATGGGCACAGGAACTCACTGCAGAACCCACACCACACTGGCACACCAAGCACAGCATCACTGGGGTGGGACGGCTGATCCACGTGCCCATGGGGACAACCAACTAAAGCATAGCAGAGCCAAGGACGCCCCAGCACAACCACTGGCAGGCAGAGAGTGCCACACCCAGGGTTGACAACCACAGTGCACATCAGTCCCCCTACGCACGACAGCACAGCTGCACCGTGCCCCCAAGACACCGCCATGTGCAGTGACAGGCACTGCAGGAAACACCATGCACCCCGTGCCACGCCAACCCCATGCTGCAGAGAAGCAGACCACCCAGACCCACCTGTGCACCCAGCAGTGGGTGGCAGCAGATGGCAGAGCAACAGAAAGGCAATGCTATGCTGGTGATACCTCCCCATGGACACACACACACACACATATATCCAGGACCATAGTAGCCCAGATGGCATGTACACCCTGCAACGGAGCACCCAGAGCCAGTTGCAAAGCGAGACACCAACACAGCAGTTGTACAAAATAGAATTTTATATTCAAACAAAAGAGGTAACAAAACAGCTAAAACTATGTACAAGTTGGGGGCGGGTAAAAGGCAGGTGTGCAAGGGAGAAAACAACTTGGAGAGGAAGTCAGGGTGAAAGGGATGGGGAAGGGCAAATAAAAGGTGGAGCTCACGCCCAGCAGGCTCTACTCCCTCCCTGCCGTCTTCCCCTCCTGTGTCTGTGCCGCCGTTCCCCCTGTTGCTGTAGGGCTTGCAGGAGCTCTCTGTTGTCGCCGGCCAGCTGTGTCAGGCGCCGGACATCAGCAGCCCATGCGCCAGGCTAATCTGAGGCCCAGGAAAATGGGAACACAGTCAATGGCTGAGACCGACCACAACCCTGAACACCACCCAACCTGCAACCCAGCTAACCCAATGTGCTGCACATGTGATGGCATGCACCCACCCACAGTGAACATGCACATGGCCATCACAAACAGGTGGCACCAGCCATGCGCACCACCGCCCACACACACACTGCCCACGCCAATCACAGTGCAAACTAGGCTGTCATGTGATATTGCAATGTGGTGCGATGCACAGTCACACAGCTATGTGCCCAGTGCATGCCTGGACCACCTGTGATGCATACACAGGCGTGTCGTGATGCTGCACTGTGATGCAGGTCACCTGTGTCACACCTACATACATGGATACATAGACAGTGTCGGCAGATAGGGGCCTATGGGACACCTAGTCTGGCCATTTGGCCTTATGCGATCACTCTCATGTCCTATAAGTCCATTCCCCTCACCCTGACCTCCAGAATCCCTCATGGCGAGCCCACACATGAATCTCTCCCATGACCAAGTCAGCCCCACCACATCCTCTGGCAGGGTGTTCCACTCGTCCACCACCCATAATGTGAGGAAACATTCGTGATGTTTCCTTAAACGAGCCCCCCTCCAACTGCATCCCATGCCCTCTACACCTGGAACATCCTCTACGCTGACAAATATTGGTTCCTGCACACTGTTCCCCCTGTACAATACTCGTATGACCCCATCATATCCCACACCTCCTCCCTCCAGGAGTACATGTTCAGTTCCGTCAACCTGTCTGCATAGGACATGTGATGCAATCCATGCACCATCCATGTCGCCTCCTGTGAACACTCTCCACCCAGTCCCTGTCCATACGCAGCTATGTGTTCGGAACTGTACACTGTACTCCAGTGTGGGGACTCACTAGTGTTACGTATAGTGGAACTACTACCACCCATCTGGTTGTGTCCATCATGGTTGGTGGTCCTGCCCCCCAGCATGCAATAGCATCCATGGCGTAATGATACTCACACTCCTCCAGCAGCTCAGTCTGCGCTGCTGCTGCTGCTGTTGATGCTGCTGCTGCGCTGCGGGCGGCGGCCTGTGGGACTGGGGCCCTGGCATGGCCCCATCAGCGCGTCGGCGCCATCACCATCCGGCCTGTGGGAGACATATGGTGAGACAAACATCAGTGTGACTCAAGCAAGTGCCCCTGCCCCAGTAAGACTGCCTGCCCACACAGCCATAACCATCCATCGCACAGCTACACACTGACACACCAATGCACAGCCACCCAGGCACACACACACCCTACAGAGAATATAGGTGAATAGATGGGTACACTCCACGTGGCCTAGGAACCAGGCCACGCCTGACGCGGAGCGCCCGGCGCTAACAGCTCGGGTCCTCCGGCGGAGATCACTGAACCGGTGCCGCACTGCTCCGCAGACCGCCCCGCCAGTGACCTCACCAGGTCAGTGGCCACCTTGCTGCCACACATGGGTCCTCGGTCCGGTGAGGGGGGCCTCACCATACAGTTGGTCATAGTGGGGCTCCACTAGGGCCACCAGGTTGGCCACCTCAACTTGGCTCCACGGCACCGCCCTCCTCCTAGCCATGGCACCAACTTTACAGCAGGCAATATGGCGCCCCGCTGCGCTGTGACCCCACGTGGAGTTGTTGCGCAATAGACCAGCACAGGCACCTATCGCGCTGTTCGCACAGCGCCGTCACTTTACATGGCGCTGTAGCGAGACAGCGCAATAGGGACGTACACATGGCATGCACTCAGCGCCAGGGGTCAGAGGGCATACCCAAGGTCACGGCAATGACGCAAGGCTCACCACAGCGCACAGGATGCATAGATCCCGCGCCACTGGGCGGCACACAGCACCAGTGCCACAGGGGACTATCGGCGCAGAGGGTGCCACAGCACCAAGTAAAGTTCCAGTGCTGCAGCCACTGGCACAATGGTGGCCATGTCCAGAATAGCCTATCGCTGCCAGCAGTTCTGCAGCACGACGACGTACGCGTAACCGTCTGGGCATGCACAATGCAGTGTAGCACACAACCACAAACATGCGCCATCGGCTCAGCCGACCTTCCCTATTGCGCTAAGCGCATTTACGCGATATTCAGCCGACATATGCAAAGCAGGCGATCAGCCATTCAAAGCGCGAGTGGCGCGTTAGCATGTCATTAAAGTTCGCCACACCTCATTTGCATGTGTTGCGCTATAAATCGACACACTGGGTTGTGGCGGAGATTTGGTTGTTGCAGCTGAGAGGTGAGTTACATGCTGTGTGATGCTCAGGACAATGCACATGGGCAGGGTGCTGGAGGTGTCACGGGATGAGGGGCTGAGCATGATGAGGGCACTTAGAGGGGCAGAGGCACCCTTTCCATCAGTATCTCCCAGGCAGCGAGGAAAGGGGCTGCCCCCGGCCTGCAGCTATGCTCATGGGAAATGCTGTGGACTGCGTGTGACAGGTGTCCACTTCCACCCATACAGATCAAGCATGACTGACGAGAACCAGGCCAGGGTGTGGACGGCGGGCGTAGGGAGGAGGCCTTGAACCACCACAGCAGGAGACCGAGGCCCTCCCTCCAGGCCTACCTGGAGGATGAGCCGCTTTGAGTGGGGCGGAGGGCACCCCTCAGCAGCGTGCAGCTGCATGGGAGGGGTAGCTCTGGCGTCAACCTGCCAAGCCCAGCGCTCCGTGCAGGAGTCCGCAGAAGATGGGACTGACCGCAGGAGGCTGAAGGAGAAGGTGGCAGCCTTCAGGGTGCTATGTTGCCACTGGTGGGGACCACCAGTGGTGTTGCAGCTGACCCCGACCGAGGAGACACTGGTCGCGGCCATGCAGCCGAGTGCCATTGCGGGTGTTCCTGGCGGAGGATTCCAGACAGGTGGAAGCCCATCACTGCACGGTATGTCATGGTGATGTTGTTGGGGGGGGCGGCTGTTGTTCACATGCACTCACATGTACTTTCTTTCTGTTTCAGATCCTGTTCGTCTGCAGGAGACGGTGGTGGTGGGTGCTGACAGTGAGGCAGACCTGCTGGACCAGGAGGAGGGACCTTCCACCTCCGCCAGCAGCCTGCACGCACTGCAGCAGCAGGCAGCTGGGCTGACAACTCCGCCCGGCAGTGATACGGGTGCAGGGGTGCACAGCCTGTGTCACAGCAGTCTGGTATGCAGGTGTGCCAGCATGCTGTGCCTATGGCAGTGGCACGCACTGGCACTATTGATGATGGCAGGCCTGCAATGGCCAGTGAGAGGTGTGTGTCCCACGAGGGACACACGGCAGGCCAGCACGTGCCCCCGGGCCATCCAGCTCCACACCTGTGTACCAGCATGCTGGCACAGTCACAGGCTGGGCCTGTCAGCACCGGTGGGGCAGCACCGGTGGCTGAGCAGGTGTCTGGCACTGTTGACAGCACAGGGGTGGAACAGGTGGACCTGGGGGCTCAGCAGTTGGAGGGGAAGCAGCAGCAGTTGCACACCAGGCCTGGGGGGACAGCGTCAGGCAGTGGCACTTGTCCACCACCCTTGGATCAGCCCATACCTGGTCCTGGTGAACAGCGGCCACCCTCAAGGGTGCTGTGCACCAGGACCATCCACCCTGGGTCACGATGCCATTGGGGCACAGTACCCTTTGGACGCGCACACCTGCCTGCTGCAGGAGTCGGTACAGCTGCAGGGGCGGCTGCAAGGTCCTGCGGGAGGCACTGACTGTGTCCGTGGAGCCGCATAGCAGGGAGTGTGCCTGGACCGGGCCGAGATGGTCCAACGCGGATGGATGTGACCGCCTGCCATCGACAGGCTGACCCAGGCAGTGGTCTCTGTGGCGACTGCATTGACCACACTGTCTGGTGACCCTTGGCCACGCACTCCCACACGTCGCCTCCACTCCCGTTCCGGCGTCGTGCGACACCAGGCCTGTCGATGCCGGGTTCTCTGGGTTGTGGCATCCCGAGCACCCCTGGTGCAAGTTTCTTCGCGGGATGCAGACCCTGCCCGGGCAAGGTCGCGGTCCGCACTGGGACCCCTGGTGGTGCAGTAGTGCCACCCGATGTAGCCCGCGCAGCCTGCCAGTGCTGCTAGGCCACAGGCGGCCGCCCACGCATCCGCGTGGTGCCGTGGGACAGTGCTCCTGAACTGAGCTGTCTCCCAATGCAGGCCCTGTCTGGTGCTGCCCTGTGTGCAATGTGTGTCATGGTGGGCAGTGCACTGCTGGTGCTCTGCTCACCAAACTGACACACGGACCACCTGCACACTCTCCCAACTGCTGTCCACAGGTGCGTGTGGATGATGATGCCTGCATTGCACTGTACACCAAGGTGCAAGGTTGCCCAGGTCCTGACACCACGTACGTGGACAGTCCAGGTGGTGAGGGTGGTTGGTGGTGCTGTGTGATAGCGTGTAATTTCCGCATTGCTGTGCTGCTGCCCTGTATGCTGCCTGGTGTGTGTGTGTGTGTTTATTTGAGTGCTCACCCTCTCTGCTAATGTGTCGGTATCGTAGACCCTTCAACTCCCACCTTCATGCGGTGTGTTCCCCTGTGTGCCTGTGGTTTGCGCATAGACAGTGTTGCCTGCACATGTCCCCTTGACTTACCTGTGTTGTGCGTAGTGCTCTTCTGCAATGGTGTCCCGGTGCAGCTGGGCCTGCCGGGTCAGTCGGGGGTCCCTCCGTCCTAGGGGTGGCTCATCACCCATATCACCGGCGCCACTGGCGTCCCCATCGCTGTCCCCCTCTTGGACCTGTACGGCTATCCCATGGTCTTTGGCCATGTTGTGCAGGATGCAACAGGCCAGGAATATCCCACAGGCCTTTTGGGGGCTGTACTGTAGGGCTCCGCCGGAGGTGTCCAGGCATCGGAAGCGTGCCTTGAGTATCCCGAACACCCGCTCTATGATGTTCCGTGTTGCAGCGTGTGCCTCATTGAAACCGTGCTGCGCTGGGGTCGTGGGGCGCCGGTATGGTGTGAGCAGCCAGGGACGGAGTGGGTATCCACAGTCACCTGTGTGGAGATAGTGGAGATCAGTGTTAGGTCAGGTAAATATTGCCCATATCCTTGTGTGCCACTACCATGGCACCTGTGTCATTCCACCCTTGCACAGAGTTTGCATTCCATACATGTGTACTCACCCACTAGATGACCCGTGGGGATGTTCCCACTCTCTCAAATCGATGGCACAGTGCAGATTGGTGCCATATGGAAGGCATCATGTGCTCCGCCAGGGTGTGTGCACAGACATTGATGATGCAGCCAGTGGCATCCACCACCTGGCAGTTGACACTCGAGTAGCCCTTTCGGTTCCGTTATGCTTGCCCGTCGGGGCCAGGTGGCGTCCGAATGGCCACATGGGTGCAGTCTATGGCACCCAGCACGCCAGGCATGTGCTACCCTGTGGAACTCCTGCATGTTGCTGTCCGCTCTGCCACGGTGCTGGGAAATGGATGTACTCCGCAGCATGAGGCAGCAGTGCGCTGAGGAATTGGGTGAGGATGCGTGGCGTGGCCCGACTGCGTGATACCTGTGGTGTCCCTGTCGGCCTCTGGAAGAATGCCGTGGCGAGCAGGCACATGCAGGCTGTCACCTTGGTCTCCACCGGACAGGCGTGACTCCGTCGTGAGGTGCCTGCATCACATCACTGCACAGCTCACTGAGCCGTCTCAGTATTGCCCTGTTCAGGCGGTACTGGGCCACGATCTCAACATCACTGTACAGCTCGTAGCTGATGCGGGCTCCATACCGCCTGTCGGGGCATCACCGACGGGGCCCCTCCACGGCCACGTCCCCCTGCAGCATGCTGTCTCACCCTCATTACAGCTTCCATGGGAAGCTGACACTGTCCATCTTCCTGGCTTCTGCCCCCCAGCTGCTGTTCCTGTGTTACCCCACTGCCCCACTGCTGCTTCCACACACCGGCACCCCCACTGGCTTCTCTCTGTCCTCCAGGACCCACTGTCCCTCTCTGTCCTTCCTGCCTATCCTGTCTCTGTCTCTCTCTCTCTCTGTCTTCTCTCCCCGGTTTGCGCTACTCGAGGTTCTTGTGCCGCCCCTTGAGCCGTTTGTTTTGGCTCAAATCCGGGTGCTCGCAACTTCCGCTGAGCCACTCTTGCGCATTGAGAAGTGTTCAAAATCGCATTGCGCACTTTATGCATGGACCCGCCTTCTCGGTGCGCATGCCTTTCATTACTTCCATTGCGCTGTGGCTCAGCGTGTTTTCGTGGCGCAACTGGCCCCTTCTCAATATCGCAGAATGGCGCATTTTGGAGTTCGCCTGCAGAACCTGTTGCGATGGCGCAACTCCTTTGAATATCTGGGCCATTATATATATATATATATATATATATATTATAGTGGCACGGTAGTGCCACTATAGTTAGGGTTGAAGAGCCATTTACATGTTAAACCCCAAATTTTGCACCTTAATAACTTTGCAACCATTTGACATATTTATCTGAAATTTGGAATACATGATCAAGACCCATACGCCTTGGGATCTACCAAGTTTTGTACCAGTCGGATACACAATGCGGGTTATGAAAGCGTGATCTGCAGGTGTGTTTATGCTTTTCTGGAATTCTATGAGTGGCCTACAGGTCACACAGTTTGTGTGACCGGCCCAAAATCTTCATGGAACATGCGGCCAGGGTAATCAATGTGCCTTTTGAAGATTTCATGAAAAAATATTAAACGGTTCAAAAGTTATTAAAAAAACAATTTCCCATTATAAGTCAATGGGAAAAGTTAACAAAAAGTTCGACAGTGTCACAAGTGCACTTTTTACTGTCGCAAATGGCCCTTTTACTGTCACAAATCCACCATTTTGTTTTCAGTTAGTGATCAGAAAATGCTTGCATTTAAAATTGAGACCTCTAGCAACCTAATTCTTTTGTATTCACCTAGTCGGGCCATGAGGATGCTAGCCATGTCTTTATTTTGGGGTAAAACACCCCAGAAATATGTTTTTCAGATTTCTGGAAAAAGTACTTTCTCAAAGTAGTGTCGCACTCACAAAAGTGTCGCAAATGTTTGGGAAAGCTTTTGCAAATCACGACACTACTTTGCGACACTATGCCCAAAATAACAGTAATTCTTTGGCACCCTGCTGCAAAAGAACGGTTTGAGTTTTGGGCTGAAATTTGGAGGGAACACAGCTGACATCTCACAGATGTGCCTTTCAGTGTTTTGTTGAAAAATATTACATGGAAGCAAAGTTACAGTACTCAAATTTGATGCTTTTCCCATGATAATATTACATAAGCATTTTACACATTGCAGCAATCGCTTGGCGCCCTGCTGCAAAATAACGGTTTGGTCTTTTGTGCTGAAATTTGCAGGGAACACAGCCAACATCCCACAGATGTGTCTGTTAGTATTTTGGTGAAAAAATATTATAGGGAGGCAAAGTTATGGCACTCCGAACTTCTGTTTTTTTCCCATAGAATAACATTACAGTATTCTCCGTGCCTTTCAGGGCCCGTATCTTGAAAATGGTGTGAGATATGGACTTTTCGTTGAAAAATTCTTAGCCCACAAAACTAGCCAGGACAGTGATAATTCATATGACTTTTAAATTTTTTTTCCTATGTAGTACGGTTACTGAGATATAAGCAATTTACTATTCCAAGTCCTCATTTTTGTGTTCTGAGAGTCATTATTTTGCATACATTCTTTGTACTCACTGTCTTTCTCTATACAGCTTTTGGGGAAAACCAGCCTGTGTGCTTACATTACTGTTACCATTACAGTTTCACGCTTCGCAGTTCCAGTACCATTTTGCTTACCGTTCACGTTTACACCCTGTGGTCGTTACCCTTTGCATTTTCATTTGTGTTTGCGTTTGCGTTGTTTTAACATTTCTGTCTACAGTGCTGTTTCTCTTTCTGTTTCGCTTTGCGTCACCATGCACATTACGATCTGCATTTGTGGGCACAATGTTACTATGTGACAAGACATCACATGGCGGGGGCCCTGCGCTCCCACCGCCACATTACATTCACTATTTCTCATTATCATTCTCAAAAAGAAGGGAAATTAGAGGCAAAAAACTCTGTTTAATGCATCAGTTAGGGTTGTTCCACAGCGACAAAAGCGAGGAAATTCGATGTTAGGGTTGAAACCCCCTTTGCACCCCTCCAGCCCACACGCCCTAACTGGAATTGGGGTGCGCATTGGGGTCGTCGGTCCCCTTGTAAACAAAGTGCTAAACACAACTTGGTTTTCTTTGTCTTTTTTGGGTGTGTAGTTTTATGAAGCTTGTAACCATAGAAACAAAGGTGCAAAGCACATATCTTACAGGTAATGACATATAAAAAACACATCATATACACAGTAAAACCAATGAAAATATATACTGATTCCTCCCAGTTCCTGGAAAATACATGTTTTCACTAAATAAGTTACAGCTACTGAAAAATGCAAAAACTATAAATAACTGTGCAGTCTGACATCTTCATTTGAACCTCTTGGCTGCAAACTGTGACATTCATAAATCCAGTAAGGTTCTCGCTGAAGCTATGTCCTTTGCATGTCTCCTCTCAAACTGTCAAAATAATTTCTTCATTGTGCACTGTCAGGCATTCAAGTTGCTCTCAGATTAAATGTTACTTTTATAAATATAGATTTAACAAGGGTATCTTATAAAGTACTGGTTCATTTAAATGTTAATTGTGGTCATGCTGATATCACATTATTCAGACTTGGTTCAGTATCTAGAAATTCCCATTTTTGGTTTTTTATGATCCAAGTTATTTTATGATGCATGTATTTTATGAAAATCCTAGGGCCTATCTTACTGTTGTGCATAGCTACTAGGTACTCCAACTGTGATTAAAAAATGACAAGTGTAAAAATAAATGAATTAAAATTAAAATTCATGTAGTCTACTAAGTACAGTAGATTGGTGCAGGACCTGCAAAACAACTTGTAATGCACTGAAAGTAAACTCAAAAATAGTTTTAAATTCTTTTCACATCCAGTCATATAGTGCTATGAGAGAAACATAAAGATGTGAAACCCTGGAACTCCACCATCTGAATCAATAGGGAATGCACATTTCAAGAAGCATGGTAAAAAAAAAGACGCAACGCAAAAATCATAGAAACATAGAAACATACACTTTGATGGCAGATAAGGACCACTTGGCCCACCTAGTCTGCCCATATCCCTACCAACAGGATAAGCTGCAGATCCTAGTTAACCAACAGCCTATTTCTTCCTACCCTTCACAAGAATTGCCTTATGTCTGTGCCATGCATTCTTGAATTTCACTGTTTTTGGACCTCACAACCTCCTCAATGAAGGCCGCTCCATGTATCCACCACCCTCTCTGTGAAAAATACTTCCTCACATTACCTCTGAGCCGTCCCCCCTCTATCTTCAAATTGTGTCCCCTTGTTCTTGCACATCTCTTTTTCTGAAAGATGCCACCCTCTTGAACTTTGTTGATTCCCTTGAGGTACTTAAAAGTTTCTATCATGTCTCCCCTCTCCTTCCTTTCCTCAAGGGTATACATATTAAGCTCCTTTAGTCTCTCCTCCTATGGCTTCTGGTGCAGACCCTGCACCATTTTAGTTGCCCTCCTCTGGACTGTCTCCTTCCTGTCTTTATGTCCTTGCAGATATAGAATCTCCAGAACTAGATGCAGTACTCCAGATGGGGTCTCACAAACTATCTATACAGAGGGATAACAACTTCCTGTTTTCTACTGGTGATGCCTCTCCCCATACATCCCAGTATCCCCTAGCCATTCCTACTGCCTTCTCACTCATTGCTTGCTAACCTTTAGGTCATCTGATATAATTACCCCCAGGGTCCCCTTTCAATTTCTGTTGTTGCTACTACTCCCCCCTCCCCATTGTGTACTCTTCCCCTGGGTTTTTGTTTCCCAGGTGCATTACTCTGCACTTCTTTGCACTGAATCCAAGCTGCCATACTTCTGACCATTCCTCCAACCTTGCCAAGTCTGTTCTCATCCTTTCCACCTTCTCTTTTGTATTAACCCTGTTGCAGATCTTTGTGTCTGTAAAGAGGCATAATTTTCCTTCCAGTCTCTCGGCAACCATCATGACGATGAGTTGAGGTATCTTTGCATGGTATGGTCAACCCCCACTTCACAGATACAGTCCCTATTCTCTACAGTAAGATGGAACATCTTGGTGTAATGAGTATGGAATACTAATTTTGTGATTGATATCATGAGTGTCACTGTTTGTTCAATGCAAAATCCCCTCCCCCCCAAAAAAAAGGATACTATAGAAATATTCCCAAGGTGACATATGCATTGTCATATATTAAATAGCAGTAGCCTAATATCTGAAATTGGACTGATCCAGACTCCGTCATTCCTAGGTACAAGTCTGTGTATAACAGAAACTGGAATAAGTGTTACTATGTAAAATAGGAGCATCCATGTGTTATCTGGGAAAAATGTATGTATTATCCTAAATATTTTTTTTGTTCTAATTGTGTATAGAGAAAAGTGTCACAGTCCTGATGTCAATCACAAAAGTAGCAATCAGTAGTCCATAGATAAAATGTTGCATCTTAAGGTAGAGAACAGGGACTGCATCTACAGAACAGGGGTTAGCCATGCCATGCCAGTATAGGCCAGCTGAGTCATGATGTTTGGTTTGATTGGCCTCAATATGAATAATGAAATGTGCATTCCTAATTGATTCTGATGGTGGGGTTCCAGGGTTCTGAATCAGTCTGTTTCTATCACTATGAGTATATGATCGTTACATAAAACCTTTATTGCTTACCATTCCTTCCATTAAAATCGACATCTCCATATCTTTTCCTAATAATGTGTCTGCCTTCCTTGGAATAGAAAATAAAACAAATCTTACTAGTTAAAAAGCACTGTGTTGTTTCTCCATGTATCCTTCACAATTCAACACAATCTCGTTAACTTCATTATGCAGCTGTGGTGGATCTGACCAGAATTTGTTCCCCACTGTCACAGTTACTGAGAATTCTGAAGCGGTGTACTGATAGTTCTATACTGTTAGGTCAGCCCAGAAAACAAGTTTCATGACTTGCAAGGGACTTTCCAGTCCCCTGTAGTTATTGGTCAATCACAGCAGAGGGTGACCAATCAGATATCTGGATTTTTTCTTGCCTATTTTATAAATGTTCATTATAAAAGTCTTTGTGCCACACAGGTGGTGTTACTGTGCTTTGATTAGTCATTGCAGGAAGAGGGGTTTCATGGCTCCAGCCTGGGGGGTGACCATTTCAGGCCCAGGAATTTGGTAAGGGATGATCCATAACAGTTATTTTCTATTGTACTGTCCCTGGCTATGGGATCTCCGATTTGCCTTTCTGGAATCATTGCTGGGCACATCAATGGCTCGCTCTAGAACTGGATCTGGGGGACACACTGGAGAAAAAAGCATTGGAGGAACAAATAGTGGAGGGCTCTTTCACCATTCTTTTGTTTCTCTACCAAGAGCTGTCAGTTAGGCTCTGCCACTCTGTACTACTGAGGGACATTATCAGGTGTGGATGTCACAGAGATGGAACTTCTGTCTCAACTTTTGGTTCATCTGTTGGCTCCAGCTGGGCCACAGGAGGTGGCCCCGCATGGGGCTTCAGGCTATTGTAGTGCAAAGTTAAGGAAGTAATCAGATCAGCAGATGTACAGTAATTATGTACAGAATATCACTTACCCTCTTCACAGTTTTATAGGGGTCAGAGAACTGTGTCTGGAGCTTTGACAATTTTGTTTAGGCAAGAGAACTGCCTCTGGAGTTTTGTGGAGAAGCCCTTACATCTCCAGAGCCACTCCCACTCTCCCACTTTATAGGTGTAAGGCATGACATGCCACTTGAATCAACTGCTTTGCCTGGATGTATAACTACAGGCAGGTGTTGCTCCCTAATAGCAGCCCTTCGCAGCTGCCTCTGCAGGTGATTTGGCAGCTCCTCTCCTGAGCTTCTCTTTAGGCCACTCCCCTTCTGGAGCTCTTCTGGCTTCTCTGTTCTCCACCTATACGCTTGTCTAGGTGGCTATGAACCTTGATGTCTTTACTGTCCTCAGCTGTCTTATGGTTACCCTAATTGCTTTATTTTACATTCTTATTATGATCTATGCCTAAAATGTACCCTTATGTAACTATTACTGTGCTACCCAATGTATATCTTGTTTTGCTCCTGTACACCTATATTATGTCTCTGCATTTCTGCATATTGTAACCAATGTCCTGTGCTCTCCCGGGTCGTGCCTGAAAATAGGCAGGTCTGTTGCCTAGCGCACTTATCCGGTTACCAAAAGCTAATAAATAAATAAATAAACTATCCTGAATTGACCTTGAACCCTGCGTTTCATGCTCCTGGGAGGTGATGTGGCTACCCTGAGGGGTTCATTGATTAGTTGGGGAGAAGGGAAATGCTGATTGGATATGCAGGCTACGGCCAAAACAAGCATCAGCAATCAGCACAGACTCCTTCTTGTCAGATCTCCCTTCTTACCTGCATGCGAGCAGCTGACAAAAAGCTGGAGCCAAGCTTTTGATTGTGGCCATGTGCGAGCATTATCCTACCACATGAACCAGGGTTGTTAACAAAGAAAGGGACATACCTCGATAGCTCCTGATGGACAGACCTGACAGAATCATCCAATCAGGCACTTACTACAGTTTCCTAATTTATCACAGCCCTACCCACTTTATCAGGTGATGCAAACCCTCAAATGTCCACTCCATTAAAATTGAGTTAAAATTTACTATAAACTAGATTAAACTAGTTTATTTCAGGAGCTTAAGAAAATCAGATGGGAACATGTGGAGCGGAGTAACTTTGGTATAACTGTTGGGGAGGGGGAAACAACCATAAGAGGATTTCACTGTAAGTTATTCAAGACTGCAATGATGAGGGGGACCCCCCCCCATCTCCCCTATAACTACAACTGCAGTGGAGCTCATTTTTGACAGTTAAACTACATGGGTCTACTTATGAAGTGAAATCAAAACACTTTTTGATAAATTTCTCCCTATCAAACATATCAGAATCAGAGGTTGGCTACATAAAGGGCTCTACTCAGATCTACTTGAATGCTTCTGACTGCGGGACTGAGTATAGGGCAAAGTTCAAATCTACTTACAATGACCAAGACTAGGAAACCTACAGATGTCCCAGGAGCAAGGTGGTAGCACAGACCAGTGAAGTGAACGATGAACACAGCTATGGGACTCCTACATCAAATCACCTAGGAACCTCTGGTCAGGTATCAACACTCTCTGTGGAAACAATTAACCTACCACAACTTCTCACCATACCCAAAAAGGCAAACTAATCACAGACAACTTGGACATTACTAACACCCTGAAGAGTCACTTTACAAACCTTAACCTGCCTCTGCAGCCCTGTTTCACCTAGAAATATAGAAACATAGAATTTGACGGCAGATAAGGACCGCTTGGCCCACCTAGTCTGCCCCTTACCTTACCCAATGGATAAGCTGCAGATCCTAGTTAACCAACAGCCTACTTTCTCCTACCCCTACTAGAACTGCCTTATGCCTGTCCCATGCATTCTTGAATTCCCCACCATGGGGTCCCTTAATATCGCAATATATTATGCCGCATGGCAAAATTGTGCTGCCAATACAGGGCGATTTCTGTCATGAGGCATGTCTTTTTTCTGTGGGGGGCTCCACCCCCCTACAATCCCTATTACGGGGGGCTGCACCCCTGAACTCCCCAATAAAGATTCTCAACCCTGGGGGGTTTAACTCAGGGAGCGCACAAGTCAAAAACAAAATAAAAGTTTCTGGGACTGGGAGTCAAACTCAGTCTCAGACACAGCGCCTGGGTTTCTACTGCTGTGGTTCAGTCCTGTGAGCCATGGCAGCTGCTCAGTGGAATTCACTCCCAGCAGAGGTCTTATCCTCTGCCTGGGAAAAGTGCTAATGGTTCAGTACCATGTACAGCAGTATACACAGTAATGCACCACTAGTACTTGCATTTGGGCTGGCAGTATAGCCTAGAGATTAGAGGAACGAAGTGTGAACGAGCTTGATACATCCAGCAGACCACACCTGAGTTTGATTCTTGCAAACTCCACTTGCATACTGTGTGATTCTGAACAAGTCACTTAACTGCCCAGTGCTCCCAGGTCACCTCTGAAAACAGGCACTTGTGCCCAGTGGGCCTTACCTGATTACCAAAGACTGAACAAAAAAAAAAATTTCTATGCTGCACCAGTTTAGTCATAATGTTGTACATTGTTAAGCGTGTGACATTATGACCTGGTAGGGAATTCCCCCAATGTTTTTGACTCCACAACCACCTCAGGAAGGCCGTTCTATGCATCCATAACCCTCTCTGTGAAAAAATACTTCGCATTACCTCTGAAACATCCCCCCTTTATCTTCAAATTGTGCCCCCTTGTTCTTTCACATCTCTTTTTCTGAAAGATGCTACCCTCTTGGACGTTGTTGATTCCCTTGAGGTACTTGAAATTTCTATCATGTCCCCACTCTCCCTCCTTTCCTCGAGGGTATACATATTACACTCCTTTAGTCTCTCTTCATATGTCTTCTGGTGCAGACACTGCACCATTTTAGTTGCCCTTCTGTGGACAGACTCCATCCTGTCTATGTCTCCTATTGAGGAGATGGGGTCTCCAGAACTGCATGCAGTACTCCAGATGGGGTCTCGCCAACTGTCTGTACAGAGAGATAGCAACTTTTTGTTTTCTACTGGTGATGCCTCTCCCTATGCATCCCAGTATTCCTCCAGCCCTCCTTACTGCTTTCTCACATTGCTTGCCCGCCTTTAGGTCATCTGATATGACTACCCTCAGGTCCCTTTCCATTTTTGTTGTTACTAGTGTCTCACCCCCCCATTGTGTTCTCTTCCCTTGGGTTTTTGTTTCCCAGGTGCATTACTTTGCACTTCTTTGCATTGAATCTAAGCTGCCATACATTTGACCATTCCTCCAACCTTCCCAAGTGCCTTCTCATCCTTTCCACCCCCCCTTGTGTATCAACCCTGTTGCAGATATTTGTGTCATCTGCAAAGACACGTACCTTTCTTTCTAGTCCCTCCACAGTGTCATTATAAAGACATTAAAGAGGAACAGTCCCAGTTCTGAACCCTATGATACCCTGCTAGTAACTCCCCTTTCATCAGAGTGGATTTCATTTACTATTATCCTCTGCGTCCTGTTGTCCAGCCAATTTTTACCCAGGCTACCACCTTTGGACCCACTCCAAGGCTGGCTAACTTGTATATTAATCTTTTGTGTGGAACTGTGTCAAATGCCTTGCTAAAGTCTAGGTAGGCCATGTCCACAGCCCCTCCCTGGTCTACTACTTTGGTCACCCAGTCAAAGAAATCGATTAGATTCATCTGACATGACCTTCCCACTGTGAATCCATGCAGCCTTGGGTCCTGTGCCCCACTGGCCTCTAGATACTCAACAATTCTTTCCTTCGGAAGTGATTCCATCATTTTCCTTACCACTGAGGTCAAACTAACAGGTCTGTAGTTTCCTGGCTCTACCTTGCTCCCACATTTGTGAAGTGGAATCACATCCACCCTCCTCCAGTCCTCAGGTACCACCCCATCCTCCCATGATTTGTTAAAAGGGTAGTCAGGGGAGTGATGGAGCTGATTACCCATACTAGAATATTATCGGACCACTCCCCAGTCCAATTGATCTGGTCGATGGAAGCCCCCCCAAGGAAATCATACAGATGGAGACTTGACGAGTCCTTACTAGTAGATGAAAATATACTACCGAGATTAGAGCAAGCTCTGAGGGAGATAATTCAGACCCAACTTCCTACATTATCAGACATGAGGTTAAAATGGCCTACTTGTAAAGTTTTATATTCAGGTCTGGCTCAGAGATTTATAGCGGGAAGGAACAGTATGAGAAGGGTGAGGGAAGGGTTTATTTCGGATGCTATCAACTCGCTGGCTCCCTTGGAAGGTACCTCTGAGGGGGTGGACCTAGAGCTCAAGGAATTAAGAAAGGAAATGGCAGGCATCCTCTTTAGTAAGTGGGATCAGTGGGCAGAAAAAATTCGGCCAATTATCTCATGCAAGGGGATACCCCGGGAAGGCTTTTAGCACACAGAATAAAGGAATGGGAGGCAGCTCGTGTAATCCCAATGATTAGTTATCAAGGGGATATCATAACAGAGCCCCAGAAAATGGCTGATGCCTTTGCGACCTATTTTGCGGAAACTTATCAGGGGGGTGTTTCGGCCAGAGAGGGAGATATCAAAGAATTTTTGAAAGGTATACCTCTTCCAAAATTGGATCCAGAACAAGCTCAGTGGTTAGATGCCCCTATTTTGGACTTTGAAATCTTAGAGGTAATCAACTCACTCCCAAAAGGCAAGACACCGGGACCTGATGGTCTAACGGCACAATTTTATAAAACTCATGCTACATCTATATTGCCTCTGTTGAAGGAACTATTCTCAAACATTATGCAAGACGGGGTTCCTCACCCGCCATTATATCAGGCCTATATTACACTTATCCCCAAACCGGATAAGCCCAAAGAATCTCTGGAAGAGTAGACCCATTGCCCTGATGAATCAGGACTGAAGCTACTAACAAAGATCTTGGCCAATAGAATTTCTAAAATTGCCCCAAGGCTTATAAATCAAGAACAAGTAGGATTTATGTCAGGTAGAGGGGCACACGACACACTTAGGAAACTCCATCATATACTACATAAGGCCTCGAATTCGAACATACCCATGACATTAATTGCACTAGATGCCGAAAGGGCCTTTGATAGGGTTTCTCATAACTTCCTGTTTACAGCTATGAGAGCTATGGGATTCCTGGAGGGTCTTCTCAGAAGCATAAAAAATCTATATGCGGACCCTACGGCTAGGGTACTATGTAATGGTTATTTGTCGAAAGAAATTTGTCTGGATAATGGAACTAGACAGGGATGCCCCCTATCGCCAATTCTATTTAACATTTATTTGGAACCCCTTCTAAGGGCGATTCAGATGGACTCGGAGATACAGGGGATTGTCGTTGGAGAGACGGAAATGAAGGTCTCTGTCTTTGCAGATGACATTCTGCTGCACCTTCAGGAACCAGCAAAGAGCTTCATCAGAGTCTTGGAGATAATTGAGAGATTTTCCAGGGTATCGAATTATAAGCTAAACCTGAACAAGACTCAGGTCCTTCCCCTTACTGTATTCACTAACAAGTCGGACTTTGATCATCTGCAACTGAAATGGTCATCTAAAAAGCTCAAATATTTGGGCATTTGGATCACAACTAATGAGGACGAGGGTCTAGAGGCAAACCTGGGCGAGATAATCTCGGTAGTCAAAATGGATATAGCTAGATGGAATAAGCTTCCATTGAACTGGGCAGCGGGGCTAGGGTTGATTAAAATGAATCTGCTACCCAGGCTTCTGTACCCAATACATCTATCTCCTTACAACATTTCAAAACCCTGGTTTATTAAAATACAAAGGCTTATCTCCATTTCTTATGAGTGCTAAACCCCTAGGAGAAAATATAACTATTACGACTGCCCTATAATATGGAGGTCTTAAAGTTCCAGACTTACATCTGTACTATGTGGCTGGACAATTGGGGATAATGGGACAATGGACCAGATCTGTGGAGGGAGGAATATATTCCAACTTGGTTACAGGTCGAGAAACAGATCCTTAGAGACTTAGACATCTCCCGGAAGCAGTATTGTTTTAATCCTGATGACTTACCAGAGGGTGGAAAGCAAACCCCAATTGCCAAGTCATTAGTAGCTTGGTGGACCTTTCTGTCCCCAAACCAAAAGAAAGCCCAGAAGGGCTCCAGGGAGCAACCTGTTTTGGGTAATCCAAATATGCTCATTGGGGGGCAGATAATAAGGAAGCGGTGGGCTACTCAATTGCTAAACCTGAAATGGTCAGATTTTTTAAGAGAAGACAAGGTAGTATTTCCTGAACACTGTATCAACATCAACTTCTTTAAGAAACTTCAGGTCACTATTATGATATATAGAATGGAGAGAGGGAGAGCGAGAGACCTGGACTCCCCTTTTACGTGGAACCACATTAAAGATGTCAACGACCTCAAGAGACCCTTGTCTAGGTTTTATAAGCTACTATTAGATTTTTTAGGTGGAAAGGAGTTCATTAAAGTTCCATATTGGGAAAATAAAAAGGATACTTTCCCCCAGGGGCCTGATTGGAAAGAGGTTTGGAACAGTAGTAGGTACATTCCGATCCCTAAGTATAGGATCATGCAATTTTTTGTAGTCTCTAATATATACTATACCCCTGCTAAGCTATGTGCTAGGGGCCTCAGACAGACAGACCTATGTTTCAGGTGTGGGGCAAACTCAGGGGATCTATTCCATATCATGTGGCAATGTTCCAAAATTTACCCTGTATGGGAGCAAATCAGATGCAACATGGACCCTGTAGTGAATTACAGAGACTTTATTGATCCAAAGATTTGTGTCTTGGGGGACATGACAGATATCCCGAGCACACTCATTAAAGGACATATCTCTCTAATGTCCTCCTTAGTTAAAGCATTTGTCTTGAAGCATTGGAAAAACGATCTGATTTATCCATATGACCAATGGGTGGGAGACTTGCTGAAAACGTTGAGTAGGTTTAAGAGCAAATGCTTCGGGACGGCCGAAAAGGAATTTATGATAAGAGATGGAGGACCCTGGAGAAGGTCTACATGTTGCAGTCTAAATCCCCCCAAGTTCAGGTCTGTCTGTCTGAGGATACGTAGGCAAAGATCTATAGATGGGGAGTAGAGGCTAGAACTAAAATGTGTCCTATTGATTACTCCTAATATATGCACCGACTGGACAACATCCGGTCTGGCTATAGGAATCCGCAGAAGCGGCTGGGTGTGGGTGGGGGCGTGGACTCTCTTCTCTTCCTAGGGACCCAGCTACTGAGCACCACCTAAGGGCTACTGTTCAGGATGTAGAGTTTGTACTTATATAGAATTAACCTAAGTCTTAGACTCTGACATCTAAATGTACTTCCCTAGGCAGAGATTCTACTGTATATTGTTATTGAATATGGATATGTAGAGGGTGATCAAGGGTGGTGCAAGGCAGCTGGGTATGTCTATAGTTAAATGTTCTACATACTTATCTCACTCAGTTTTGGGGTGGGGGGCCCAGGAACAATTGGGCCTTTGTGTATGTCTGTCTTATATTTTGTGGAAAATAAAAAATGGTCAATAAAGATGTTTTAAAAAAAAAAGGGTAGTCAGTGGTGTCATTAGTTCTATCCTTAGTTATTTTAGAATTCTGGGGTGAATCCTGTTATGCCCCATTGCTTTGTCCACCTTCAGGTTTAAGAGTTTTTTCAGAACCCTTTCTTCTATGAATGGACTGGTATTGACTCCCTCTTTCCAGAGTGTTTCTATTGTTTAGTTTAGGTACCTCCCTCTCCTCTTCTTTTTTGAATACTGAGCAGAAGCATTCATTCAATATTTCTGCTTTGTCACTGTCACTCTCTGCCCACTCCACCTCCCCTTTATTAAGCCTCGCTATCCCTTCCCTGGTCTTTCTTCACTCCCTAATGTACCTATGGAGGTTTTATTCCCCTTCTTAACAGAGTTGGCTATCTTTTCCTCAGGTTGGGCTTTTGCTATTCTGGCTGCCTTCCCTGCCTCCTTCTGCTTTAACTGATATAGTTCTCTGTCCTGCTTTTTCTGTGTTTCCTTATATTTCCTGAATGCTATCCTTTTCTCCTTACCTGACTTCATTACTGATGCCCACATATCCCATGTCCTAAATCCTGGGACACTGCCAACTCTCTCCTTTCATTTTGAAGACATCTGCAAGGAAGAGGCCCTGAAACTGCTCCAAGGTTATAATATAACCAAAAGTGCAGGATCGGATAGTATAGAACATGCTGTCATGACGTCAGGAGCCATTTTGGTGGTGCATCTGGTAATAACCCTTTATAACTTCTTGCTACACACTGGTCAGGTCCACTTAACCTAGACAAAAAGCCATTCTGACACCTTTCCACAAAACAAGTCTACTTTCAGACCCCAATATCTACAAGCCAAACTCCGTTTTATTTACCCTAAACAATCTATTGGAGAAACTTGTTCAAGCCCAGATTTTGACATATATTCTCAATAACAACCTGCTAATGGATACTCAGTCAGTCTTCAGACCATCCACTCCACAAGCACAGCTATTCTAAAGGTGACCAATAACAGAGCTGCTTTATTAGACTCTGGAAATCTAATGAAAGTCCTCTTTATACTTTTGATACTGTTAACCATTTAACCCTCATCCAAAAACTACACCTTGCTCTATTCCAGTCAGCACTTCTATGGTTCAAGGACTAGCTCACTGCTACATTGCAGGTAGTCAAGGCCAATGATTCAATCTCATCTCCAAAACCACTGTCTCTCAGAGTACCTCAAGGGTCCATACTGGGTCCCCTCTTACATAACCTCTTTGTCAACATCCTCCCCTCAGCCTGCTCTAACTTATCTTCCAGAATTCATCTGTACACAGATGACACCATCATATATGCAAATGCCAAAACCCATGAGGAACTCAATGTAATACTACAAGCCTCCTTCAATAAATCTCAGAACTGGATAGCAGCTAGTGGTTTCTTGTTGAATAGTACAAGGATGAAAGTTATGTTGTTTACATGTAAACTGCATCTTTCATGTTCACTATAAATAACACCATGGAATGATCACACCCCGGACAACTTACAGACCTTCAAATACCTTAGCTTTGTCAGGTCCTTTGGTGCAGTGGTAGAGTTACTGCTCATGATGCCAGTGACTCAGGTTTGCCCCCAAGCCTGGGTCATTGGAGGGTCATCTGGGGGGAGGAGGATTAAGTAGGATTAAGCTCCTGGTTTCTTATTGCCCTGGGCGATCGCTCTGCTCAGCTGACGAGGGGTTGCTAGAGATTCCTAAGGTACGTTTGAAATCTTCGGGGACCAGATCATTTATGTTCATGGCTCCCACACTTTGGAATTTTCTACCTCGTCGGTTATGGGAATGCACGACTGTGGAGGGCTTTAAATCAGCCCTAAAGACTTTTCTGTGGCACCAGGTCTATGGTGAATGATTAATTTGTGTAATGCTATTTATGATGTTTGTTTGATTTTAAGACTGTTTTATTCTGATTTGTTTCTGATTTTAATCTGTACAGCGCCTTGGCATTTGAACGGCACCTTAAAAATAAAAATATAATTATTATTATTATTAAGTATCCAAGGGATTGCTTTCCTCCTATAGGGTGGGGGTCGTGCAGCATCCAGCTTTATCCTGGCCCATAGTGGTAGCAAGGTGGGGCAGAACACCAGGACCACAATTTGAGGGGATGAGGAGTGGCAGCCATCTGATGCACTACCTACGGTAGTGTGCACAGTGATGTCCTTAAGAGTATTGTGCAACACTCCACAAAGGAGGAAATTGGGAAGAACATTTCCCTGGCTTGTGGGGGGATTCCCTAGTCCCCCCCAACAGGCCCCACACTGGTGACCTTGGCATAGCTCCACTGAAGTATATGCTAGAGGGCCAAAGGATGGGTCAAAAGGAGAGTTGCTGCTGGTGGGAGACTTCAGTCTCCCAGATGTGGATTGGAGACTCTTGGCTGTGACAACTACTCAGAGCAGCAATGACTAGGAGCAGGGACATCCAACAACTGGTAATGGAACACACTTGTGAGGTGGTGATGCTGGACCTGGTGCTGACCAATGGGGACAGTGTGGCCAACGTCACTGTGGCAGATCACTTGGGGGCCAGTGACATTGGGCAATGTGGTTTAGTATAAAAAACAGTTTACAATAGAACCACACGAAGACAAGGATCATCATGGACTTCAGGAGGGCTGATTTTAAGAAAATGGCAGTTTGCCTCAGGAACACCCTGGCAGGGATATAGGAACTAGGAGGATTAGAGGAAAAGTGGACTGCAATAAGAAGGGGAATTGAATCAGCTACAAGCATTTGTGTCAGACAGGTCAGCAACGGTAAAATAAGAAAAAGGCCACTATGGTTCACTAGAGAGGTGGCAAAAGGGGTAAGGACAAAGAAAATAGCCTTCAGACAGTACAAAAAAAATCACAGGAGGTGGATAGGAGAAATTATCAGGAGAAGCAAAATGAGGCTGGTAAGTACATTGGTTCTACCATGCCACAGCGACAATAAAATCACTGACATCCATCCCATCAACAGACACAATGCTGACTGTCTGCATTGTGCTGTTAGTATGACAATGTGTTTACTTCAGGGGGCTGTGCCCCTGAACCCCCCATGTAGGAGGCTCATCCCCCCACACCCCCCACTATTAAACCTTCCCAAGGAGGCAGTATAGCACAGTGGTTTAAGGCTCTGGTCTGCAAACCTGGAGACCTGGGTTTGAATCCCTCAGCCCTCCACTTGCATACTGTGTGTCCTTGAGCAAGTCACTTAACTTCCTTGTGCTCACAGGTTGCATCTGGAAACATGCTTCGGCTTAGTGTGCTATTCCTGTTTAAACGACATTCCCTTCCCTTCCCCTATTAAGATAACCAACTCTGAGTTGGGGTTGTTTCAGGGAGGGGGAGAAACACTGGGAGATGAAGTGCTGGTGTACAGTGGGGACCATTACAATGACCCGACGATTTCTGTCGCTGTAATTGTCTTTGCTGTTTAGGTGCCATTGCTGCGATGGTATACCAAGGAAGTTAGGAGGGCAAAAGGAGTAACAGAGGACAGGATAGCCAAGTCGATTAAGAGGGGGGATAAAACATTTTTTAGGTACATTAGTGAAAAGAGGAAGGCCGGGAAGGAATAGTCAGACTAATGGGGGAAGGGGGGCCTGTGTGGAGGAGGACGTCCAAAAGGCAGACATATTGAACAAGTCCTTTTGTCCAGTATTCATGGATGAGGGGGTAGGAAATGGGCCAGTAACACAAAACAGGGGCATAAAGAGTCAGGAAGTAGACACCAGCCCCTTCACAGAGGACAGGGTCCTAAGGGAATTGTCCAAGTTAAGAGTGGACAAGGCCATGGGCCCAGATGCAGTGCATCCCGGACTGCTGTGAGAGCTCAGAGAGGAGTTGACTGTGCCCCTGGCAGCTCTGTTCTACCTGTCTCTGAAAGTTGGAGAGGTGCTGGGAGACTGGAGGAGGACTGACGTTATCCTGCTCCATAAGGGGCATGGAGGAGCCAGGGAATTACAAGCCAGTCAGCTTGACCTCTGTAGTGGGCAAGGTAATGGAATTGTTCCTAAAGGAAAGAATAGTAGAATACCTTGAGACCACTGGATTGCAGGACCAGAGACAACATGGGTTCTCAGGGGGGTGGTCTTGCCAGACCAACCTGCTCGAGTTCTTCCACTGAGTAACCAGGGTAGTGGGCCAGTGCTGGATGGTAGACATGGACTAACTGGATTTCCACTAGGCCTTCAACACCGTTCTGCATAAGAGGTTGGTAAGAAAACTAAGCAGCCTGAGTGTGGGGCCTAAAATCATAAAATGAGTGGAGAACTGGCTTAGGGATAGGAGCCAAAGAGTGGTGGTAAATGGGGTACAATCCGGGGAGGGGAGGGTGACTAGTGGGGTACCACAGGGGCTGATGTTGGGCCTGGTCATCTTTAATAGCTATGTTAGTGACATTGTAATAGGACTGAGAGGGAAGGTATGCTTGTTCATGGATGACACAAAAATCTGCAACAGGATGGGCACACCGGGTGTGTATGTGTGTGTGGGAAGGATGAGGGAGGACCTGGAAAAGTTAGAAGAGTTGTCATGAAGGTGTCAGCTACAGTTTAATTCAAAGAAATGCAAAGTCATGCACCTAGGGCACAAAAACCGAAGGGCAACACGCAAACTTGGGGGAAGGTACTGGCTGTCACAAGGCAGGAGAGGGACCTGGGAGTTATCATTACCGATGACCTGAAGGTAGCAAAGCAGTATGAGAAGGCAGTGGGAAAGGCTAACCAATGCTTGGATGCACAGGGAGGGGTATCACCAGCAGAAGGTGGGAGGAAATACTCCCCTGCATGCTTCATTGGTGAGGTCACACCTTGAGTAATGTGCACAGTTCTAGAGGCCCCACCTTCTAAATGACATAGACAGGATAGAGAAGGTGCAGAGGAGAACAACCAAAATGGTGCAGGACCTGCATGAAAAGTCCCATGAGGAGAGGCTTAAGGAATTAAGTTTGTACTCTGTGGAAGACAGGAAGAAGTGGGGGGATATGACAGAGACATTCAAATATCTCACAGAAATTAACAAGATACAGGAGGAGAGTATTTTCTAGAACAAAAGGTGCTGTAAGACAAAGGGTCACAATATGAAGTAGGAGGGGGTTGGATCAGAGGTAACGTGAGGAGAAACTTCTTCATAGAGATGGTGGTGGATGACTGGAACAGCCTCCCAGCAGAAGTGGTGGGGGCTAAAATGATCACAGGATTTTAGAATGCATGGGATAAGCAAAGGGGCATCCTGGATAAAAGAGGGGGTGGATGCTGGAGCCCCAGTAGGGACTCAAATAGCACTACTGGGGGGAATTTAGGGCAGACTAGGTGGGACAAGTGGTCCTTATCTTCCGACATTATCTGTGGATCTATGAATCTTTGACAGGGTGAGTTGATGGAGGCTCTCTCCCATCCTGCCAATGGGGGGGGGGGAAGCCATGGGGGAAATGGAGCCAGACTGTCCAGGAGATATCAGATGATAGGGCTGTGGAGGTCAGGGGGATAGAGGCCAGCTGAGGAGGGAGCAAAATACAAACAAAAAAAAAATACCTTGACTTCTGGCTGGACCCTAAATTGGGGTATCCTGTGATTTGGGTGAAGGAAAAACAACAAGCCCAAAATGAGCTACGACAAAAGAGTGTGGCCAAAAACAGCGAGGGGTACAAGTCAGCAATCATTGAAATGGTGACCTATGGCTTTTCCCCCTCCCCAAGTTGCTTCCCCCTCAGCCACCCACAAAGATGGGTGAGGGGGGCAGATCACCCCACAGAAAAGCCCCTTTAGATTTTTGTCACTGTTTCAACGATCACTGACTTCTACCCCTTGTTCTTTCTGGCCTCGTTCTTTTACTGTTTCTCTTTTGGGGTCGCTGTTATTGCTTCACCCAAATCACATAGAACCCTAAATTGTCACTCACCAAACACATCTCTAGAACAGTCTGAAGCTCCCATAAAAAGCTCTTCCTGCTGGACTGGCACCATGACTTCCTTCACCTCAGCACTAGGAAACTCCAGCTCAAGCAATTTCTTTTGCCAGCCCTTGAGTATGGGAGTGAAGTATATAGGACTGTCAAGTGTACATCACTAAAAGGGGGGTGTGGGTCTTAGATAACTGTCCCAATATTAACCAAGCTAAAGTTCAGCTCAATATCTGATTGGGAGAAGCATCCTGTCTCTGGACACTTTTATGATCATGCAGTTGTTTTTTAATCTATGTAAATTCCTAACAACCAACACAATGCCACACCAAGCTTTGGCATGTACTCACTACCTTTATAATGCAACTAAGCAGCAATCAGGGTCAGATGTTTTCCATGTGGCTTTGGTAGCAGGCTGGGCTAACGATGTGGAGGACACAATATACTCTGAAGGTGAAGAGTGTGAGCTGTGATGAATCCTGAAGTGCCTGGTCCTCTTCACCCCGTGGGGGCCTTTATTTCAGCCACTGTAAGGCAAGTATCATTCAATGCCATGGTGACAGGGCCCATTACAGGAACAAGTCCCTCCAGCAGAGGTGTGAGAAAAGCAGACTGGCTTCTTGCTCATAGAACTGGAGCATTATTGCAAGGCTACCTCTGCTCTAAAGGCTGACATCCAGTGCAGGCACTTTTGTCCTCAGGCTCAGGAACTGTTTCAGAGTCCCTGACTGGAACTCTGTTGACTTTGCTCATGGCTGATCAAAAGGAGTTACATCTTTTCTCTTTCCCGCTCAGGTAGATCTGAAGATAGTGCTGAAAGCAGCAGAGGCCTCAGATACATACTGCAGTGAGTACTGGCTGAAACTGTCACATGGGGACACAGGAGCCCTCTGATTAGCCTGATTTTTCAGGATTTGCACCATGAAACTATACATTTCAGAATCATTTACAGGGCTCCATCTTGCCCACTCTGGTCACTGATTGGCTGTCACTGGCACATAAGACTTTGAGAGCCTCCTGATTGGTTGGTGTCCCCTGATCTCAACAGCAGTCCTCTACGGTCAGAAGCAGACAAAATGGATTTTTTTTATTTTTATTTTATAATTCCTTGGCTTTTCTCTGCACCAATCAGTGCCACAGAAAAATATTGCAGTTCTTTCAGCTCCCCAACCACCTTGCCAAATTGTGGGGATAAGCAAGGTGTGTTTTTAGCATTCATGAGTACCGCTCTGCACTCCATGTAAATACCTGAGGGCTTTGTTTATTTTTCTTTTTCTTTTGGTCCCTTGGCTGTTCTCTGCAACAGTCAGTGCCACAAAAAAATACTGCAGTCCTTTCAGCTCCCCGACCACCTTGCCAGTTTTGGGGGTAGACAAGGTGTGTAGGAGCATTCACGAGCACCACGCTGCACTCCACTCTAGTGCAGTGGCTTTCTCCATGCTCCCTACTAGCTTTTGGCAGACAGTCAAATAATTTTAAAAGTATTTGGTGTCTCACATCACAGGTGGAAGTTCCAGTTCCAGCCCCTGTTCATGGTTTGTTTGTGCACCAGACAGGGGCAAAATGGAGATGTGCTGCAGTCTTGGTCCCAGTCTCCTTTATAGTCCAGGAGCTAGGTGATGAAAGAAATGTGGCTGTCCTTGGCTGTGTTTCTCCCAGTCTGCTCTGGCAGTCCCTGGGGCTGGAAGAGCAGATGTCCAGTGTGGCTGTTCTGGTTTTGAAGGTAGCTGCGGGCTGTGTCCTGGGTTCCTGGACGGGAAGCATGGTAAGTGTGCAGGATGGGGTCTACATGGGCATCCAAGACTGTTTGTGGATTGATCCCAAAGACTAAAAAAGACTAGTAACCCATCTAGTCCACCTTCCTGGTGCACTAGCTGTTTATTTTGTCCATAGATATGTTTTTTTTTTCCCCATTGACTTATCCAATTTTACCTTGGTAATATCTGCTACACACATCTACTACCCGCCATGGTCAACAATTTCTCAGTCAAACATCCCCTTACAGTATATCCCCTGTGAATCACTTTCCTCTTGGTTTAAACTCATGTCTTCTTGGTCTGCTTTTCTGTGCAAATGCAAATAGCCTTGACTTACCCTCTTTGTTTCTGAGCCTTACTATCTTGAGTACATTGAACATATCCTCTAACAGTCTTCTCTTTTCCAATGAGATGAGTCCCCGATTCTGGGAGTTCATGTTTCATTTAATTAATGATATATATATATATTAGGTATAAAGTATCAGTAATCAGACTGTAACCTGGGCCTTCGGGGGTGAGGGGACTCCTTATAAATTGAGGGTGACTGGGCCAGGATGCTTGTGTTGCCTTTCCTTGATGGAAGTTGCTCAAGGTGAAGACTTGGGCATAGAGGAACTTTCTAGTGCAAACCTTCCTTTAAATGTCTCTTACAACTCTGTGTCAGTCCCTACCACACTATGTTCCTATGGGCATTTAAGGTGCATAACAGTTACCAGTCACTTGGGATCTATGGATCTCCAATCTGCAGCATTCTTTTTTTTATTTCTATGTACATTATTTTATCTCCTTGCTTCCTCTGACAGCCCCCCTTTGGACCAACACTCCCCAGCCCCATCACCCGGCTCCCCTCAGGACTTAACTTGACTGTGGTCCTCTGCTACAGGGCCCATGGTTGTGCCCGGCCACCTGTGCGGTGCCTGCAAGAGGTGAGTCTCTCATCCTGACACACGGAGAGGGTTTCCCTCCACTTTTTCTCCCAGGGCCCAGGGACATACAATGGGCACAAAGTTTGAGCTCTGCCTCCATGGAGACAGCTTCAGCACCCTGAAAGTGGGGTACCTTCCCTTGTATTGTGGCATGCAAGTGCTATCATCCAACCACTACTGGGAGGCAGGCAAGCAGCATGCCACAGCAACCCCCTCCCCGAGGAAGGAGAGTTGTATTAGGATGCTCTATCGTTCCTCTCCCTGCCACCCTCAAGCACACTGAGTCCATTCCCAACCCCAGATCACCAGCGCAGTGCGAAGTGTGGTGTCCAGCATCTCAACCTTCAGCACCACCAGGCCAGCCTCAATCTTCAGTATTCTGATGATAAGAACCACACATACACCTATAGTAGCTTGCAGAAACAGCCTTACTGTGCATTTATTTCACAACCAACAAAGTCCAGCAGAGGTGCACGTTATCCTTCAACTTAGCATATGTCCTGTAGAAGGACATGTAGACATCTTTCTGTTAGCAAATGCCTGACAATTTCAGCTAATTAAGTTCATTTGCAAGTGAATTGCACCTCATTTTCTGAGTCTGTCTGGTCGTGCTGCACCAGGCATAGTTCTGACAGAAGAATCTTTAATAGTGCACATCTTGCCAGCAGATTTCCAACAGCAATAATTTTTCCCTCCCTGGGACAAGATGGAAATGATCCTGGGAAACCAATTCACCACTGTCCATGTGACCAACACTGGCAGCAGCAGGGGCTCCCTAGGAGTTGTATATGGCACCATCCACGGGGGTCATTTTCATTAGGGCCATAAATGTTGTCTAACGTTAAAGTTTGGCCAGGAGTTATAATTTCTTGGATAACAAATCTGCCTTTATTATTTGAAAGTGCCAGGCCAAGCTTTAAAATTCCATTGTTATTTATAAATATTGCCACACCATGAGAATTAGATTAATAAAACGAGGTGCTTGCTGGCCCCCATTTTTTCCTAACAAAATCAAACATCTGTTGAGAAAAGTGAGTTTCCTGTAAAAGGAGACTATCAGACTTTTTCCTATTTACATAGTTGATCATTTTTATACAGTCTCGCAAACCTTTCATGTTTCATGACAAAATTTGCAAATCTATGTCATTGCCTATTAAAAAATGTGTAAGTTCATGTGATGAAACCATATAACTCCTCCCCAGTTGCTGTATGTTTTTACCCTTCTGTTTATAATCAAAGATCCTTTGTTCTGTTTTGCTATCCCCTGCCCCCTACATCCCTCTCTTATGGTCTTTTCCCCACCATCCTTGATTATAAGTCTTATACCTAAAGTGCAAGTCTCTCCCCCACTAGTCTTAGTCACACCCTGCCCTACCTCCCCACCCATGCAATCCCCAGACCACCCTCCCAGCTCCTCACCCATGCAAAAATTAATAAAAACAGCTGGTGATCTACCAACTTATCCTCTGAGGTGACGTGCACCATGGGGTGACATGATGCTTATGTGCAAAGTAATAATTAAGTGATAGTGAAACATCTGCCTACATACATTAGGATTTAGCATTCTCCTGTTAACACAAATAATGAAAAAAAAAGTGAGATTGAAATCTTGTACTACAGTGAACTTCAGTGGCTTTATAATACAAATAATGTTTTCATTAGTTGTCATATATATATATATATATAAAATAACAATAATGTAGATATACAGTGGAGAGAAAAAAAAAGCATGTCAAGTCGGGATACTTCAGGCAGCCATATCATAAGCTGGCTTCCGCTATGACTTGACAATCACAAATGTCAAGAGTTGGGAACAATATTATGTCTCTGTGGATTGTTCCATGGTTAGTTTGATGGGTTGTATAGATTCCAAATTAAATATCTGGAATTAATCCACTGAGTTCATCTGACTATAAACCAAAGTTGAAGGCATAAGGTGTGTTAAATCAGATTCCTGAGAGTGGCTGAGAGTATTGAATCTGTTGGATAGTTGGTACTGTCCATTTTTGAGTACATCTTGGTAAGTCTGGGCACAAGTTAATTCTAACCAGATTTCTGATGCTTCCAGTGCTTCTGAAGCTTCAGCCAGATTTGTAAAGTAATGGATTCTACCATTTAAGTAGAATTTGAACTTGGCAGGAGATAGAAGTGAATATTTAATTTGTTTGGATCTTAAAGTGGTTTTGACCTGGTTGAAAGATGTTGTTGATTTTGAGTGGCTTGGCTAAAATCAGGGAATACATGGAATTTAGAATTTTCAAATATGAGGCCCCTTTAAATTCTGGCCTTTCAGAAAAAATGGCTTCTTTCTCCTGAAATCTGTGAGGTTTTATGAATACAGTTCGTGGATAGGCTTTAATAGAGGAGTGGTGAGGAATGGTTTTGCTAGGGGGTCCTCAATGATCCCTATCCAGATGTATAACCTCCTCTGGATATTTGCAGCCCATAGCAGTGGCTACCATTTTTTTCAAAGAACTGTACAGGATCTCCTGATCTTTCTATGCCTTTGGGAACTTTAAAAAGTTTCAGATTATCTCTTCTTGCTCTGTCTTCCTTTTTTTACAGATTATTCATAAGATCCTTTAACTAGCATTCATGTTTGGAAGCTGTTTCTGGCAAGAGGTGGACCATATTCTCTACGGTGTTCACATGTTCTTCTAACTCATCAGTTCTTACAGTTAGGCCCTCCATTTCCATGTTCATGCTAGCCTTGGAGGCCAGGGTGTTATGAATGGATTCAAAATTCTTCATAATCACCAGATGCATAGCAACCAGATTCTGTTTAATGTCTAGTACCCAGTATATAGAGTTACCTGTATTGTTTCCTGCACCATGGCCTGATTTGACAGCTTCAAAAATGAGTACATTATTTTCTTTCTGACCATTATTTATTTGTCTTTCAAATGAGAATAGATTAATCTCATTTGTTTGGGTTGGTATTATGGACAAGGCTGGTAGAATACTTGATCCCATAAATGGTAGTCGAGTTGGGTCATGCCCAATGGATGGGTTTACAGGGATAAAGAAAGGGGTTGTAGGCAAAGGGGATATAAGTTTCTTAGTGTCATACAGGAGTCAAATTTCTTTTTCAGCAATGAGTAATGGCAGAGAGCTTGCCAGACATCCCAAAATGGGGTAAGAAATCTCATTGTTGGTGGCTGAGTTTACATTCATTGAAGTTTCCTGGGAATTTGTGCAGTTCTCCCTCTGGGAATGCATAGGCATCATGGCTGGTTGCTGAGAAGTATTTCTTAGTAAATCAATGTTAAGGTCCAGTAAATAGTCTCCTTTATAATTTACCAGTGTGTGTTGACACTCTGTATTCAATTGTATCTCACAATGAGTTTCCCTTTGGGCTGTGGGGGGATTGAGCCAGAGCTTGGGCTCAGCAACACAGACCATTCCTGTCCTGATCTGAGCTACATTTACAAATTTTCAACATTGGGTTTAGTATTAACACCCTTTCCTGCTGTTACTCCCTTGGGGGTTGTAACCATTGCATAACTTCAGTTTGAAGTGAATTTGTTTCATTTTTCCCATGCTTGCCACCCCCTCACACTTGATATGGAGAACACTTCAGAAAAGTTACTGTTGCATCTTTTCTACAGTAAACAGTATCCATATTTCTTTTCAGCTATTGCCAAATGGGTTTATTTCTGGATTCTTATTTTGGTTTTGCAAGAATGGTAGGGTTGCCTTCTTTGGATGAGGCAAAAAAAGGATAATAAACTCTGCCCCCTAGCCCATGCCTTTTCATGACTAATCGTGCATTGCTCTTCCTCCAAAGCCATTTGTTACGCTAGTAAAAGACAACACTTAAAGTTGCAGTTCAACAAAAATATTAACATACTGTACCCATTAAAGTTACTTTCCAAGGTTTTTTCTCGTTGTTATTGAATTGTTGACATTGGTTTACCAGATAAACATACAGAGAGATAAAAGAAATCTCATTTACATGTATGATCTGGGCGGATACAAAGGAAATACTATAAATAGCATACAATACAAAACATGGCATATAATAATACATAATAAAGAAATTTTTGTTTCCTATTATGTGTACTTTATATATTTTTCTGGCTCCATTTCCTTTTCATGTCTACTTTACTGTTTCAAAGCCAAAGAAGTGATCATACTTTTTCTCTTGCGGAAAAAAAATTATGTAAAACATTTAAAAAATGCCTAAATTCTGTTAGAGATGAAAAAGTTTATCAGCAAATAAAAGTAGAAGACAACTGGATCTGAGGGCGGTAAAATGGTCCTCACTCTACCAACTCAAATGTCTCCATGGTGGTGACACTTTTTATGGAAGCTCTTTGCAACCTTCAGGACAAATATTTCCCTATCACCACCAGTAGAGTTAAAGGTGGTTATGCCCATTGGCTATCAAAAGAACTTCTGGCCTAAATGAAAGTAAGGGACAAAACCAGGCAAGCCTTCAAGGCATCCCCTTCCCCCCAATTATGGAATGCATACAGGTGACTTTGTAAATCCTGCAAGCAGGCTGTGAAGTCACTCAAGCATAAATACTACACCAACCTACTAAACTAGTCTCTTGGCAACCCCTGCAGTTTTTGGGCCTCAATTAACACCCTCCTCAACCCAAAATAAAATAAATAACAGAACTTACCTCCCCCTCCGGTCCCATTACAGACCCAGGCAAGATCTCTGATACCTTCAATAGAATGTTGACTGACCTTACTACCTACACCAGCAAACTCCCTTCACAGCCTCCCTCTACCCAGAAAAACCAGCCATGCTGCCACAGACAACAAGCCCTGTCTTTTATTTCACAGCCATTGACCATAGTGTCACTGGTAAACTCCTAAAGATGCTGCCCACCAGGGCAGCCCAGGTAGCGATGGTCTGCATCCAACCTTTCTGAAATTCCCCTCCCCTGCCCTTGTAAAGCCACTGACCCACATATTTAACCTTGCCCTCTCATCATCTACTATGCTTGACTCATAGAAGCATGCACATGTAGTGCCTATTTTTCAATCCGGCGAGCCTGCTGCCCCAGAAAACTGCCATCCCATCTCCCTCCTCCTACATCTAAGCAAACTATTAGAAAAAATCATTTACCACCAGCTATCTGAGCATCTAGATAAGTACAGTCTCCTGAGCCCCCTCCAACATGGCTTCCACAAATACCACAGCACCTCTTTAGTCTTGACCCTTTTCTCCAACCATGTCCTTAGAAACATGGACATGGGTATAGCCACAGGTGCGGTGTCTGTGGACTTATCAAAGGCCTATGACCTTGTTGACCACCACCTTCTCCAATCCACCCTTCTAAACCTAGGCTGCTCTCCAGACACCACTGCTTGGTTTATCAGCTACCTCGCTGACAGATCCCAATCTGTTCTGATAGGCAAAGATGCCTCTGCTGCATTACCTGTCCATATTGGGTGTCCCCCAGGGCTCCATACTGGGGCCTCTATCATTCTCACTCCTCATAAATTATCTTCTCACAGAAAGCATAAACTGTAATGTGCTCCTCTACACTGATGACCTCATCATCTACCAAGTTCCTCAAATCTATATCTTCTATACTCACTGCAAACTATCGATCAGCTCAGCATTGGTTCCTCTCCAAAAAACTTCTTGTAAATGAGAAAAAAAATGAAGGCCATGCTTTTTGGCTCAAAGACATACCTTGCAAAGGCCACCAAATCAAAAACCTTGTTACACACAGTCACCCCTGCAGGCCTTCCTCTTTACACTGTATCCTCCTTCAAATACCTAAGACTGACTCTTGATCTCTCACTTACCTACAATGACCACATTTCTAACACTATGAAGAGAGTCCACCAGAAGCTGGGGGCAGCCTACCGTGTTAATCACCTCCTGACCCCAGAGGCTCATCTTGCAATTGCCCAGAGAAATCTACTGTGCCTACTTGAGTATTGCTCACCAGTGTTCTCCTCCATGTCCTCCTCATTTCTTTCTCATCTAAATACCATACACAACTCTATTTGTCACTTTGTCCTTCAGGTCTCTTCCTCCACTCATCACTGCTGTCTATATCAGTCCTTAGGCTGGCTCTGTCTGCAGGGCTGTTTTGAATATGCTATGGGCTGTCTAGTTGACACCTCTCTCATGAACTCACATAAGTCCCCATACTCCTTGCTTCTCACTGACAGGGTGATAACTTGATGTCTGAGGGTCTCTTCTATTCCCCCTGGTATTCCCCTGTGTATCTACTGTCATTGGGAGCAATGCTTTCTCTGTCTCTGCCCCCTACCTCTTGAACAGAATACCACCTGCTATCCATATGTTACCCTCTCATCAGTCCTTCAAATCAAGGCTAAGAGATTGGCCCATGTCTCGGGCCACCTGTGCCTGCTCCCTTGAAAACACCCTTGCCAGAAATCTACCTTAAGGGCCCAGTGTACCATTTGCCTTACTTCCCAAGTACTGGCTACTACATATACAACTGACATGTTTTTGACTGTATTGTGAAAATGTTGATTGCTATAGTGTAATCCCTTATGCACTTTATTGTTAACCTTGGAATGGCTGAATAATGTCTTGATTTCCTGTAAGTGTATGTCCTAGTTCTCTACAAGTAGAGAATTGTCTCTTCATTTGTCATGAACTTGTTTTTTATGTTCTTAACCCCTATTTTTAAGATATGATGTGTATGTATCATTGTTTCTGATACCACTGTACTCACTGTATTATATGTACCTACTGTATTATAACTTGTACCTATTGTCTGTACCACTGTATGGCCTGGGTCACAACTGAACATGGTCCTTTGGATCAGTTTGCCCACCCAGTTACCAAAAACATAAATAAATAAATAATTTACTTTTGCAAAAGTTGAGGACAGGCTATTTGTCCAGCTTTGCTTCTATGCCATTTTAAGTTGCAGAGTGGAAAAGATTAGGTTAGGTAATTGCTAGTGGTCTTAATGGCCATACTTTACACCTCTCAGGTTGACTGCTTTCACAAACAAAGGGCTATATTGACACCATAACTTGTTTGTAACCTAGACATGCAGTGGAAACAATGAGTAATATTAAAAAATCTGTTTCAGAGGTATGTGAGCATTCAAAATGGCTTAAAAACCTGACCAGCACTGAGCAAAGCTAGATTACTGGATAAGGACCCTGAAATCCAGATTACCAGGTAAAAAACCTGACAGGTGGCAACCCTAGAGAATGGATTGAACCTGGTTATAACATGGGTTCCACAAAAATACTGTCTTCTGATTCATCAAAACAAGTCACCTGACCATTGATTAATCCCTGATATACTCACAGTTGCATGCTCAGAGGGTTTTAGTTTACTATTTCTTTAGGTTAAACTCTAACATAACATTGCCCATGTTATAAGAGGATTAACCCACTCCAGGGTATGGGTTTACTGAGCATTAATCCACACCTGGGTGGTTGAAGTCACTCAGCTTCACCTGGTGACTCCAACCCCCCCCCCCGGCTTGGATTAACGCTCAGGAATCTTGTACACATTTCCCTACCATGTGTCTCAAAATCACTCTTGGTACTACAGTTTCTACGCACCCTACATAGTTGTGCTCTGGGAATATTATTGATAATATGTCTTGGATGGCAACTAGGAGCACACAAGAGAGAATTTCGATCCGTTTCTTTTTGAAACAGAGATGTCTGTATCCCATCCTGTTTGTCTCTTCTAATTTCTATATCCAAAAAAGATACCACATTTGGATCACACATTACACTAAATTTGAGATTGGAGTTGCTGTTTTCCAAGTAAAAAATAAATGCATATTTTGCTAGCACAGTTTCTGCACATTCAAGAACAAATATATAACTTGACCCAGGGTCTTTTGTGGTCTCTATGGATATTGGTTCATTATATACAAATATCTCCCATCAACAGGGGTTATTGGCTTTCAACCATTGGCTGGAGCTAGATAACACCCTGGATATGCATAGGAAACAATTTGTTCTTGATTGTGCAGAAACTGTGCTAATATAAAATGCATTTATTTTTCAGGGTGGTACAGCAGGTGGGCAGGGATCTGATAGAGTGGAGTCACAGCCTACCCCCCAGGCTAGCAGGGAAGGACTGAGGGAGGCCAAATAAGGAGGGTTTAGAAGGGACGAGATGGAGGCTAGTGAAGGGAAGGGGGCATTATGGAGGGTGGTCTCATTGAATGCAAGAAGCCTAGGAAACAAATCCACTGAGCTACAAGCACTCTTAGCAGTGTGGAGGGTGGCTATTGCAGCTGTCACAGAAACATGGGCAACTGAGCACCAGGACTGGGATCTGGCAATCCCAGAATACAAATTATATAGGAAGGACAATAAGGAGGGAAGGGGGTGGGGTGGCAGTCTATGTGAGGGATAGGATCAAATGCACAAGGGATGAGGGAGAAGAAAGGAGAACAGAGGCAATCTGGCTGCAGCTCCCAGACTCAAGGGGTAGGAAACTAAGGTTTGGGGTGGTATACAGGCTGCCATCCCAGTCTGAGGAGCTTGACAGGGAGCTAGTGGGACAAATCAAAAAGGTATGTAGAAAAGGGAAGGTGGTCATCGTGGGGGATTTCAACTTGCCTGGGGTTGACTGGAGCATTCCGGTCACCTCCAGTGCTAGGGAGCAAGTGTTCCTGGATGTGATCCAGGAGGGTCTCCTGACACAGTTGGTTATTGTACTTGTTAGGCTAAACAACACTTTAAATCTGGTATTGTCGAATGGGGAGGCAGTGAGGGAAATAAAGGTAGAGGACCCACTATCCAACAGCAACACCCAAATGGTGTGGTTTAATATCACGATATGTGGGGAGCCAGAGAAACCAGTTACTCGGTTGGTAAACTTCAAAGGGGCGGACTTTGTGAGGATGCAGGAAGTACTGAAAGAGAAACTGAAGGGCATAAGGCATGAGATGGATGTGGAGTTGAAATGGGATATTATTAAATGGAGGGTTACAGAGGCAACAGAAGCCTGCACCAAGGCACAGAGTAAGAGAAGTAGAGCAAGAAAACCATGCTGGTTGGACATCAAGGTTGTGGAGGTGGTGAGGGCAAAACAAGTGGCTCACCAGAGGTTTAGGAGGACAGGAAAGGAAGTGGACTGGGAGGAATATGCAAGATGGTCCAGGGAGGTGACCAGAAAAGTGAGAGAAGCCAAGGCCCAGAGGGAGCTGAGATTAGCACAGGGAATTAATAGGGGGGAGGGAAAGACTTCTTCAGATACATCAGGGAAAAAAGAAAGTGCAAGGAGCCAATAGTGAGGATAAAAAAAGGGGTGGGGAGTGGACAGAAAAGGGGGAGGAGCAGGAAGAATCACTGAATGAATACTTTTGTTCCGTGTTCATAGAAGAAAAGGGAGCACCACTATCAGCATGGACTGGGAGGGTGGAGACAGGAGGAGAGGAGGTGACAGATGTAAGAATTGAGGCAAGTACAGTCCTAGAGGGACTAAGGACACTGAAGGTAGACAAGGCACCAGGGCCAGATGGTATCCACCCCAGGGTGCTGAGGGAGATGGTGGAAGTGTTGGTGGAGCCACTGGCAGATCTGTACAGCACCTCACTGGAGTCAGGATGTGTGCCACTGGACTGGAGAATGGAACATGTAGTGCCATTACACAAGAGCGGGCCAAGGGATGAACCGGGTAATTATCATCTGGTAAGTCTCACATCCATAGTGTGCAAACTCATGGAAACAATACTAAAGGAAATACTGGTATCATACCTGAAGGACAATGGCCTTCAAGATGTGAGTCAGCATGGGTTTGTTTCAGGGAAGTCTTGGCAAACCAATCTGATACAATATTATGACTGGGTGACAGGTGAACTGGATAAGGGTCATGAGGTGGATGTTCTTACTTGGACTTCAGCAAGGCCTTCAATTCGGTGCCTCATGGGCAACTTGGGGTGAAGTTAACTGGTGTAGAAGTAGGAGCAAAAATGATGAATTGGATTACAAGCTGGCTGAGTGTGAGGCTGCAACAGGTGGAGGGGAGAGGGAAGCTGTCAACTCCAAGGTCGGTGACAAGTGGGGTGCCACAGGGCTTTGTGTTGTGGCCAGTATTTTTTGGGCTCTTCCTATCAGACATTGCACACGGGGTGGTGAGCAAGGTAAGTCTGTTTGCTGATGACACCAAAATCGGAGCAGTGGTGGATGGAGAGGAGGGGTGGAAGCAGCTGCAGGGGGACCTAAGCAAGCTAGAGGAGTGGTCAGAGAGGTGGCAGCTGGGGTTCAATGCAAAGAAGTGTAAGGTTATGCACTTTGGGGTGAAGAACCCAGGGAGAGGATACTGGCTGGGAGGGTTAAGCTGGGGATCACTGAGGAGGAGAAAGACCTTGGGGTAATGATAACGGGGACCATGAACAACACTGCCCAGTGCAGGAGAGTGGTTTCAAAAGTGAACAAAATGCTGGGGTGCATAGTGAGTGGGTTTTCATCCAGGCAAAGAGAGGTGATCTTGCCCCTCTATAGATCACTGGTAAGGCCGCACTTAAGAGTACTGTGTGCAGTTTTGGAGGCCATACCTAAAGTGTGATATCAGGCTGTTGGAGGGGGTGCAAAGGAGGACAACAAAGATGATATGTGGAATGGAGGGGAGAGACTATGACAGCATGCTGGGAGAACTGAATATGTACACCCTGGAGGATAGAAGGGATGGGGGGACATGATAGAGGCATTCAAGTATCTGAGGGGAATCAATAAGGATGGGGTATATTGGGTCTTTAAATTAAGGAGGGGGAGGGTCACCAGGGGGCATGGACTAAGAATGGAGGGGGAAGATTTAGGAAGGAAATGAGGAGACACTATTTCACAGAGAGGGTGGTAGCAAAATGGAATGCCCTACCAGAATGGGTGGTATCATGTCAATCTGTGAACAGCTTCAAAAGGGCATGGGACAGAGAACAGGGAGAGTGAGGTGGGGGTGGCAGTGAAATGACAAAATGGAGGGGGTTGGCACAGCTGCAAACTAGGGGTGTTGGCTGCACACTGGAGCAGACTTAGATAGACCAGCTGGTCTGTTTCTGCTGGAACATTCATATGTTCATATGTACTATCTTCAGATCAAGGGTACAGCTATGGGTGCTACTTTTGCACCAAATTATGCTAATCTGTACCTAGGACTCTGAGAAAAACTAATGGTCTATGACACACAGGTCAATCCTTTTTACCATAGGATTGACCTGTGGTGTCATTTTATTAACAACATTTTATTAATCTGGAAGGGCATTGTGGATGAATTGAAAGAATTGGTTCTTTACTTGTAAAACAGCAACTCCAGTCTCAGATTTAGTGTAATGTGTGATCCAAAAGTGGTATCTTATTTATTTATTTATTTATTTATTTGTTTTTGTTAACCGGGTAGGGCACACTAGACACCAAGTGCCTATTTTCAGGTGTGACCCAGGAGGGTTACAAAGGTGGTGGCATACAGGAGTCAGTTATATACAGTTGGTAGCATACAGAAGTCAGTTACATACAGTAGAGCAAACAACAGGATTGACAGAAAATGAGTAGGCGGCTAGCGGTAAAGTACAAATTTGATTATCAAGAAAACAACGAACATTACCTGAAAGAGAGGGGAAGCAATGCATCATTAGAAATTGAGGTTGGGAGACACAGGTACACACAATTGGGGAGTAAAGCTAAGTGAATTTTAGGTAAAAACAAGATGTAGTCAGTACAATTTATGAGGTTAATTAGTGCTAACAGTAGTAAGTGCATCGTAGGGGAGAAAAAGATGCGGGGATGGGGGGAGGGAGTGGGTGGAAGTGGAGAGGCCAAGTTGGGAGGGAGGAGAGAGGGGAGGAAATGGAGGAGGGAGTGATTGGATATAGAAATTAGAAGAGACAAACAGGATGGGATACATACATCTCTGTTTTGAAAATAAATGGATAGGAATTCTGTCTTGTGCACCCCCAGTTGCCACCCAAGACATATTATCAATAATATTCCCAGAGCACAACTATGTAGAGTGCATAGAAATTGTAGCACCGAGAGTTATTTTGAGACACATGGTAGAGAAATGTGTACTAGATTCCTTGAGAGGGGTTACCCAACAACATTGGTGGAAGATGCCATGCATGAGGTTTCTGGCTTTGGTAGGGATGAAGTGATGGCTCCCAAAAAACATGATAAGGATACTAATAGGACACACTTTGTGACTACATTTTGTAGACAATCTGGTACTATGGAGGAAATTATTAAAAAACACTGGTCACTCCTGAATCTGGATCCATAGCTGAAAGGTATAACTGACAAGCAACCATGCATTGTATACATGTGTGGTAGGAACATTGGTGACATGGTCACCAAACGTTACCAACCTATACTCAGGGTTGAGGGGGGGTGGGGGTACCTGGTTGCCATGCAGACCATGTGGTACCTTCACATGGGGAACTGCAAGTATTGTACTGCAATTCTGAAAAGTAGCACATTTACAATAGTTAATGCCCCAAGGGCATTTGAAGTTAAGTCCTTCTTCAGTTTTCCCACAGAAAACCTGGTGTACTTGGCAACATGTACATGTGGGGCATTCTGTATTGGAAAAACAACATGCCAGTTCAAGGTTAGGATTGGGGAACATATGTGGAGTATATTGAATGGAGATGAGAGGAATGCACTGGCTGTTCACTGTGGCAAGTACAATCAGGACACTAGTGGACATAGATTCAAGTTATGTGGTATTTGCTGTGCAACTGTCACTTTAAGTTGGTGGTATTTATTGGTGTGGGTATGATGTGTTACATCCTCCTGATGATGCATGAGTAGTGTGAAACCGGTCGAGGTTGTTGGTCCTGAGCTGCTGGGTGACTGGATTTTACACTTTAAATAAATTATTGCTGAGTACCTGCAGTGTCTTTGTTTTACTTTTGGTACTTGTATTTCTATCCAGGAATTAGAAATGAGCAACCTGAAATCACCATCATGTAACAAAGTATTTAGAGATTGTTGAACTTGTGCCATACTTTTGCTGATTCTTATCAGATCATAATCTTTATGATTCAGCAAAGGCAGTAAGTTGAGGGGGAGTGGAGTAATATGCACATTGAAGATTGGAATGTATCTTATGATGTAATCTTTGTGACCAGGTTCACTGAAAACATATTCATCATAAAATGATACTAATAATATAACTAATTAACCAATGACAGTGTGAGCAGTGGAGTGAAGCAGATGTTTGGGGCAGTCACTGGGCATATCAAGTTCCCACAAGTGAATGACTTATGATTTATAGCTATACAATACTGACCATCCATGTTGTAGATGACCCTTACCATAGGGAGGCACCATTTGTAAGCCATACTGGAAAGGCAACATTTTGGGTAGCAATGCCTCTAGTATTTAGTTTTATAGCCCTATCAAAGCTGCAGACAGGTGTCACCACATCAAAAATGTCACAATGACATACATACTTGTATCCCTTTACCGAACAACATGCAATGTGTGATGTCTGCCAGAGTGCTGTAGTGGGGTTATATACTAATAGGGAAGGCGTATCAACTCTTTCCTAATAAATATATCTCTCAAGGTAGCCTACTAAATGGACTATGGCTAGTTTGTCAAAAACTGCTTTAGTTGGGTCAGGTTTCTGGCTGTCATGAATGAAAACCTTCAGCAGACTTTCACGCACCCTGTATGGATGTCCTGGGTTTTAGTTACACATGCCACACAACACCATTTGGTCAAGTAGTCATCTGGAATGAGACCAGGAAGATGTTCTGTCTCCACATCCCATAGCAAATTAGTAATCCTTGTGAGAACATAGTTCCAATAAGCCATGCATATTACTTCTGTGCCTAATTTCAGTAAACAATCTTGCTACAGTATGTCATGCATTTTGTATATGGTGTACTTCTCTTCAGTGGCTAAGCCCTCAATTCCCTGTAACACAGGGTTCAAAACAGACTCAGCAGATTGGTGTTCAGAATAACTGACATGTCTCTTGATAGTCTCCAGGTCTGCTCAATTCCAGACCGACATGCCAGACCCAAATAACCATGAGACAGCCCTACCATTTCAACTAGGCTCTTCAGCCATCTGAAATGGAAGACATTATCTCACCAATTGGTTTCTTGGCCCGCTATAGGATCTTGGACTTTTTACATCTAAAAGTAAAGCAGTATAAAACAGTGATACATTTGTTCCCACACAAGGCCCATATTATATCATATCCTAATGTGAAAGATTAAAGACAATGGGTATATGCATAAACTGTACATTATTTCATAAAATTCTCCAGGATAGAAGTAATAGTTAGTCCACTAGGTGATCCTGGTTTCACCATAGAGCATTGTTCAGTCTCTGCAGGCCTCTCTGGTGCAGGTGCAGGTGCAGGTGATTGTGTAACTTTGGGAGTCAGAAGTGACAGTATAAGGACCCTGAAAGTGATAGTTCTTGCCACTTCAGGTCCTGGAGTTTTGGTTGTCCTTGACTCTATAACAGTCACTCTATAGATGCCTATGTCAGTCACTCTATAGATGGTGGAGAAGGTTAGGAAGAAAAAGATAGAATTCAGGAAGCATAAGAAAACGCAGAAGAAGCAGGATGGAGAACTGTACCAGTCAAAGCAGAAGGAAGTGGGGAAGACAGTCAGAATAGCAAAGGCCCAAACTGAGGAAAAGATAGCCAACTCAGTTAAGAAGGGAGATAAAACTTGTTGTAGGTACATTAGGGAGTGAAAAAAGACCAGGGGAGGGACAGTAAGGCTTAATAAAGGGGATGTGGAGTGTGCAGAGGGTGACAGTGACAAAGCAGAAATACTGAATTAATACTTCTGCTCAGTATTCACAAAAGAAGAGGAGAGGGAGGTACTTCAACAAAATAATAGAAGCACACTGGATGGGGGGTCAATACCAGTCCATTCACAGAAGAAAGGGTACTGAAAGAACTCCTAAACTGAAGGTAGACAAAGCAATGGGGCTTGATGAGATTCACTCCAGAATTCTAAAAGAACTAAGGGGAGAACAAGTAGCACCACTGGCTACTGTTTCAACAAATCTTGGGAGGATGGTGTGGTACCTAAGGACTGGAGGAGGGCATATGTGATTCCCCTTCACAAAAGTGGGAGCAAGGCAGAGTCAGGAAACTATGGACCTGTTAGTTTGACCTCAGTGATAGGGAAATGATGGAATCACTTCTGAAAGAAAGAACTGTTGAGTATCTAGAGGCCAGCGGGCCACAGAACCCAAGGAAGCATGTATTCCCAATGCAAAGATCTTGTCAGATGAATCTAATTGATTTCTTTGACTGGGTGACCAAAGTAGTAGACCAGGGAGGGGCTGTGGATGTGGCCTATCTAGACTCTAGTAAGGCATTTGACACAGTCCCACACAAAAGATTAATAAACAAGTTAGCCAGCTTGGGAGTGGGTCCCAGGGTGGTAACCTAGGTAAAAAATTGGCTGGACAATAGGACTGAGTGGGTAATAGTAAATGGAGTCCACTCCAAAGAAACGGGGGTTACTAGTGGGGTACTGTAGGGTTCAGTACTGGGACTGCTCCTCTTTAATGTCTTTATAGGTGACATTGCAGAGGGACTGGAAGAAAAAGTAGGCCTCTTTGCAGATGACACAAAGATCTGCAACAGGGTTGATACACCAGGTGGGGAGGAAAGGATGAGAAGGAACTTGGCAAGGTTGGAGGAATGGTCAAAAGTATGGCAGCTTAGATTCAATGCAAATGAGTGCAAAGTAATGCACCTGGGAAACAAAAACCCAAGGGAAGAGTACATGATGGGAGGGTATTAACGAGAACAAAAATGGAAAGGGACCTATAGGTAGTCATATCAGATGACCCAAAGGTATGAAAGCAATGTGAGAAGGCAGGGGATACTGGGGTGCATAGGGAGAGGTATCACCAGTAGAAAAGAGGAAGTTGTTATCCCTCTGTACGGACAGTTGGTGAGGACCCCATATGGAGTACTGCATGCAGTTCTGGAGACTCTGTCTCCACAAGGACATAGACAGGATAGAAGCAGTCCAGAGGAGGGCAACTAAAATGGTGTAGGGTCTGCATCAGAAGCCATATGAAGAAAGAGACTAAAAGAGCTTAATATGAATACCCTCAAGGAAAGGAGGGAGAGAGGGGACATGATAGAAACTTTCAAGTACCTCAAAAGTAATCAACAAAGTCCAAGAGGGTAGCATCTTTCAGAAAAAGAGATGTGCAAGAACAAGGTAGCACAATTTGATGATAGAGAGGAGATGACTCGTGGGTAATGTGAGGAAGTATTTTTTCACTGAGAGGGTGGTGGATGCATGGAACTGCCTTCCTGAGGATGTTGTAGTGTCAAAAACATTGGGAGAATTTAAGAATGCATAGGATAGACATAGGGCAATTCTAGTGGGAGGCAGGAGGAAGTAGGCTGTTGGTAAAACCAGGATCTGCAGCTTATCCAGTAGGTAGAGAAATGGGCAGACTGGGTGGGCCAAACGGTCCTTGCCTGCCATCAAAATCTATGGCCCAGCTATTCAAAGGAGATGTACCTGGTACAACTGAGTTGCACTGGCGCATCTCTGAAATGCACCCCTGGGTCATATTCAAAAGGTAGTGATGCACCGTGTAAGTCAGGATGTGCCACAGCGAAAGATAATCTATGCAGTGCATCTGGAGGGGGTGTTCTCTTGCATATGCAGCACATCTTGATAGTCAGCCAAGATGTGTGTCGAAGCTGCCCGCACATCTCAGAGATGTGCTGCACAAAATTAGGCAAGGAAGAACCATGCCTAAGTCATAGCCACTCACAGGAGGGCTGCTGTACTGCACAGTGAAACACAGCAGCTGCCAGTCCCTGGGTGGCTACTAGGGCTGTACATGGTCCGAATAGTATTTCCTGAATACCACGAATAGTAGGCTTGCCGAATATTTGGATGGATGTCCTGAATAGTTCACTATTTGGCTGCTATTCGGGATGTGCTATTTGGCGGGTGAGATTTAAAAATCTCACAGAGCTTCGCTGGCCAATCAGAAACTGTTTTTGGAGCTCGGAGCCAGGAACACCATGTGATCTCCTTACTCTGTGTGTAGATGAGAGGAGACAGTTTTTTATCAGAGAGGTAGCTCTGTTTAGTTTACCACTTGTAACTTTTATAATGGTTTAAAAACGTGTGTGTGATCCAGTTTTTACATCTGATCACCTTGTAACTGCATCTGACTGCAGTTTTATTTTTCATCCTTGAAAATGGGCTCAGTTTCAAGGAAAAGGAGAGTCTGTGTGTGAGTGAATCTGTGTGTGTGCTGCTGCATGCTGACTCCCTTCCCCACTGCTTATAGTTTCACAGCTCAGCTGAAGCAGTGTGGTTTGATTTTTTACTTAAGAACCAATTAGTTCTCAACAGGATTTTTTTTTTGTCAACAAAGTCCAGTTTGGCTTTTGCATGTAGTGAGTAACTGTTACTAGGCTCAGTAACAGTGAGTGGCTCAAGCTTTTGCTGACTGCCCCATCCCCACTGCTGTGCTTGCTTAGCTTTTTGTTCCAAATCCACACACAGCCCCTGTGGTATTTTCTATTTATTTTGTGCAACAAATTGGTATTTTGCTGTAATCAGGTTCCGGAATTCGGTTCCCTGCACAAGTGAGGTGTGATTGTCATCTAACTTCCTCTTGTCTGCGTTGCAGCTTACCGCAGCACATACATCATCCATGAGTGCGTTGTATTGTTGTTCTTGTAATCTGTGTCCTGCAAGTACATGCACAGTTGTCTGCATGCATTTTTTTTGTGATTTATAAAGCAGCTTATTTTTTTCTTACTGGGTCAGGCTTGGCCCATTGAATTGTTGCTGACTGTAGTCTGCTTCTTGGCTCAGTTCCCTGCTGTACAACTGAGTAAGGAAGGTGTCGCAGGTGACTCCTCCCTCCACAGTTCACTGCATCTGAGTGGCCTCCTGTGCATGTAAGTTTTTCCTTTTTTGTGTGTCTTTGCCCCCTGTGTGTGCACTACTGTGAGTGTGTACATGTAAATTTTCTGTGAACTGCTTTAGTATTTCTGTGTGTGTCAGGCGTGACTCACTGGGTTTTGTGCGTTGCAAGTTGTTTGGTGCGCCTTCAAAGCTTGAATTGCTGTACCGTATGACTGCACAACTGACACCGTACAAGTAAGAAGTTGTTTGCTGACTCCAACTCTCTCTAGTATCAGCCTGTCTTTATTAGCTGCTACATAAGCGGTGTTGCTATTGTTGTTTTCTGCAAAAAGTACCAACATAAACAAAAACACTAATCACAAATAATATACACAATAAGTTACAGACCATGTCTCAGCAATCCCATAAACGTGCATGGTCCAGCCCAAGCAAGTAATCTTCACCTCCAGTTGTAAGTGGTGAAGAACAGGGTGAGAGAAGATCAGTTCGTATTCACCATTCTAAAATAGTTTTCTCCCCCAATAAGCCTTCAGGTTCTGGTGTCAGTAAGATTGGGGGTAGTACTAGTACTACTATAACTACAACTGCTGCCACTACTAGTACCGCATTTGCAGCACCATCATTTTATAAAAGTAGGAGGGCTTTACAGCTGACATCTCCAGTCATACAAGAATAAGAACCCACCCCCACTACCAGTGGTACTGCTATTCACACAACTGCCCCCATAGAGGCAACATTGCCTATCAGTGTGCTCCTCCCCACCACCAGTGCCATGATTTCAGCAACCAAAGCAAATCCTTTTTGTACTGTTGACACAACCACTTCCATAACAGTGTGCACTGCTACTTGTGCTCCTTGCACAGCCACTGTCACCATAACCGTTGCCTCCATTAGTAGTCCGGAGTGTTCTGCTGTTACCATGACTACTGCTGCCAGTATTACAACTAGCTGTAATATGATGCCATTTTCTTCAACTGTAACTCCTGATTGTAATTCTGGCACCAGGATTACTGTTGACAGTGCTACTACCTTGCCAACTGTGCCCATGACCATAGGTACTGTGACTAGTACTGACCATGAGACTCTTACAACGACTGCGCCTATTGCATTGCCAAAACGTACTGTTGCTCAGCCTCGCAAGTTTCCTCTCACCACATTTCTTTTTGCTGATATGGAGGATTCTGAAGAAGAACATTCATCTGGTTCTGAATATTTACCAGAGCCTCAAGACTTGCTAAGTACATCATCTGACAGTGATACCCATCTAAGCGAATTTGGTGATGAGGCTGAATATGCGGCATATCTGTATGACAAGCGTGAACATGCAGCTGCCGAAAAATGCAATACTTCTTGTCGTGGCAAGCAGGCTGGTTAGGGTCACCCTCCTTCTCCTCCTTCTGAAAAAAACAAACAGTCCACCCTGTCCTTTCAAAGAGTTATGTCAAGTTCAAAACCATCTGATACACAAAGTAGTTTTACAACTACATCTGTTGGGGAGAAAGAAAGGGGTAGAACAACTGCATCCACTGCACCCAGGTCTGATAAGGGGAAAGGGGCAAAACATGCCCGTGGTCACCCTATTGGGGCCCATACTTCCACTGTCAGTGCAGGGAAAAGTGTGGTGTGGCTGTACTTTAGTGTTGTAAAAGATGATCCAACAAAGGCAGTATGCTGTGTGTGTGACTGTACTATAAGTCGTGGTAAAAACCTTTCAAATTTCACAACAACATTAATGATGAACCATCTACGAATGAAACATCCCAGTGCACTTCAATGATCCACAGCTGTTCCCTCCACAACATGTGCCTGTCAGCCCCTCTTCTGGTACTGGTCCAGTAGAAGCACAAAGAATTGTTAGTGACTCTATTACTGAGGCAGACAGTGTGTCCTCAACTCCCCCTACAATACTTATAGTGCATCCCCGTACAGGAGCATTGTCTATTCTGCCTTCTTCTGCTCAATCATGTATTATTGTAACACCCTCCACCATGGGTTCAAAGTCAAAATCAATGCGATGTGGTACCACTTTGACTACACCCATCATGCAAGCCTTCCATGCCCACACCAAATACCAGGCATCACACCCAACAGCGCAGCAGATCACCAGTTTAATTGGTGAGATGATGGCCTTGGATCTGCAGCCATTTTCCATTGTGGAAAACACAGGTTTCCATAGGCTGCTGCAGCATTTGCACCCTAGGTATAATATACCATCACGGACCACATTTTCATGTACTGTATTACCCAACATTTACCATGATTTGAGAAAAGAAGTTACCAGACTACTAGCACAGGCTGTTGGTGGAGTTTTCGACTGCACAACTGACATACGGATCGGCATGAATTCAAATCATGCATATATGTCACTGACAGCACACTGGTGTGTTGCAGATGTGGTAGTCACTGGTGGTGATGGTGATACTGGTGCTGGTTCTGTCTCTTGCCCCTCTTCCTGCAAGTCTGCTTTGCTAAATGTCAGTGTTATGGAAAAGGATCACCGGGCTATAAACATACTGTCATTCTTGCAAGAGATGTTGAGCTCATGGATTGATGGCAACAATTTGCAGGTAGGAGTTGTGGTCACAGACAATGCCACAAATATGATAAAAGCACTTGGAGATGGCAATTTTGAGGGGATATGCTGCTTTGCTCATACACTAAATTTGGTGGTGACAAAGGCTTTGGCAAACACAGCAGAGGCAGATCACATAGTCGGAGTAGCCAGAAGCATATGCAGCCACTTCCGTCACTCTGTGAAAACCACAAACCATCTGCATCAGCTACAAGAGCATCTTCAAATGCCACAGCATCATCTCATCCAGGATGTACAGACCCGATGGAATTACACCTACTACATGCTGCAAAGGCTTCTGGAGCAAAAGTGGGCCCTTCATGAGATGAGCATGGAAACCGATATGGGGGAGTCCTCGGACATCAGGACTGGGCTGTGATTGAGGGCTTGGTAAAGGTTTTAGCCCCATTTGAAAGGAGCACTCATGACCTTAGCTCTGATTCTGCACTGCTAAGTCAGGTAATTCCTGCTGTACAGATCCTGAAAAAAGTCATGAGGAGATTCAGTGAAAATGCTGAGAAAGATCCAAACCTGACACCAGGGACAGTGATATCCTTTGTGGAAAACCTCACCACAGAACTAGAAGTTAGATTTTCTGATCTCTGTTCCAATAAAAGCACATATTTGCCACTATGTTGGATCCATGTTTCAAGTGTGAGGTACTACACCTTATAATGCCCACTCACAGGGTTACAGACTTTCAGAAGCAGATGTGCTCAGAACTTAGTTTCTGCATCCTTGGGTCGATGAGACCAGCAGGTAACCCTATTGAAGAGCCAGTCTCAGAATCACAAACTGAAAGCATTATGGAAAGCCTTGAGAAGGAAGGTGACTGTTGGGCTGAACTCAGCTCATCACTACAGACTGAGCAGCAGAAGAGAACAGAACAGCAGCCACAGTCAGCACCCAATCTGCTGAACAGTTATTTCAATAAGCTTCTGGAGTCATTCTCCATAAATCCAGTAGAGTACTGGATCAAAGGATGAAAACATCTCCGCACTTAGCACAGTTGGCCCTTAAATATATCTGGTGCCCCCCTACCAGCGTACTGTCTGAAAGAATGTTCAGCACTGCTGGGGATGTGGTGGAACATCGCCGATCCTCACTTGACCCAGCACAAGTGGAACAACTTGTGTTTATAAAAATAAATCTACCTCACCTTGGGTACACATTTGGCCACTAACAATTGCATTAAATAATTGTTTTGTACTGGATACAACATTTGTGTGTTATAGCATTGACCCATACACAAGCCATTCTGTGTTAACCATCATTGTTCTGTTAGCAAATAAGCACAACATGTTAACATTCATATTGAAAGTCATACTAACACAAATCTGTGACCAGTACCCTTTTCCTTTGTTACTTCCACTGTCATGGTGTATTGCTTTGAACGAGCATGCCCTGCAGTTCCCAGTGCCTAAAACTTCCACCCACCTACTGAGTGCTGTTCCCAATACAAAATCCTCAACTGGTGTTGCTACATCTCTCATCCCCTGTGTTCCTTGTGCCCATATTCCATCCTTTAACAGCTTTCCAGGTGCTGGTTACCAGTGTGGCATCACCAGTCTCAAGTATTTCATGTGCATAAAATATGGCAGTTAATAGCGTGTCATCTCCAGTCTCAGTGTTTCCCATGCCTGAAATATGGCAGTTAACAGTGTAGCATCTCCAGTCTCAAGTATTTCACATAACTGAAATATTACAGTTACGAGAATGGCATCACTTGTCTCAAGTATTTCACTTCACTGAAATATTCCGGTTACCAGTGTGGCATCACCAGTCTCAATTATTTTCCATGCCTGCAAAATTACTGCAGAGTGCTGCAGTGTGCTGCAAGGAGCAGTGTAATTCAATGTCAATTAAGCCCTCTAGTTATCCAGTATTTTGTGTCAGCATTTGCTGCAAAGTACTCAATTGCATCTTGTCTTGCTCCATTGTGTACTACTGATACATAATACAATTCCAGAGAAGGTGGTGAGATAGACTACATGGATGATGGCAGACAGGTGTCTCTTTATTAGATGTTCTCAAATATTTTTCTCCCCATGCAAGCCTTTTAGTTCTTGTAGCATTAGGAATAGTACTACTACTAATACCACAGGCAGTACTATTACTACTACTGGTGTATCCACCTGTTCCATCTATACAATCACTGTCACAACCTTTTGTACAGTACTAGGAGGGCATTAATGCATACATGTTTTGTGCAGGAAGCAGCAGACACTACCACCGGTGTTCCCACTGCTATCACTATGGCTGCTACATCTACAGTCAGTGTGCTTCCCACCACCACTGGTGCCATTCATGCAGCAGCCACCCTTTCAGCTGTCACCACTATGGCAGCCACTGTTACCACTATTCTTATGCCCATGGCCAAAGCACTGACTACCCAGTGTCTGTGGATTTATGTGATAACCACGAAAGCAAAATCACAGTTGGTGGCAGGGCAAATATACATCACCGAAAATCTATTTCAGTGATGTACACCCCCAACGCCCAGGAAAACAGTGCCAGGGACTTAAATTTTGATTGTTCATGCAATGGGCTGTGCCCCATGAATTCCCCCACACCCCCCTACTAAAGAATTCTTAACTCCAGGGGGGTGCAAAATCTGGAGGAAAAAATTGGGGGCCGGGCACACAAAAATGTAGGTGTGCCCGGACCCGAACCCGGAACCCTTGTAGCTTTAGGCTGGCAATCACCAACCACACTATGGGGCCAGCTTGGCAGCCCCACACCAACCACACCAAGCCAACCCTCCTTCCCTTCCATCATGCTGGACCCCCCGCACACGTACACATATAGTGATGTCCTGTTGCTATATGCACCCACCTCCCCCATCCGGTCACCCTTCCTCAGCAGTAGCCCCTTCGACATGCACCAGGACTGAATTACCGTTATTGCAAGCACTCAATCGCCGATGCTCATGTAATGGGCTATCATGTCTGTGACCATGAATACCCTCCAGTGCTGACACAATGCAATGCTTGATATCGTGTTTGGAGTGCTATATGTGTGGTGTGGTGGATTGAGTGTGCTGTATGTAGCTTGTGTTGCATTAATGGGAGTTCTGCATTGGTGGTTGAAGTCTCATTGAGGTGTATATGCTACACCAGGTTTAATGGGTGATTAATAGTGTTATTAAAGTGCTTTTTTAAAGTTTCCTTAAAAAAACACCTTTTCTGTCCAAATACGAATAACAAATACCGAATACCTGGGACCCGAATACTGATTATTTGGCCGAATATTTGGGAAAAGTTATTAGCACAGCCCTAGTGGCTACCCCCTAGCCCCGACCATAGAATAGAAGTAGGCAACCCTTCTGTCCCTGGTAGTCTAAATAATGCCCTCCCAGCCCTGATCATATAATAAAACAATTCATCCCCTTGGTCCCTGGTAGTCTAGTGCCCCCCCCATCCTTGAGCTTAAAATACAATAACCCAGTCCTTCTTCCCTGATAGTCTAGTGGCCCCCTCCATTCCCAACCCCTATGTAATATAAAAATGCCATATTAGCAATTTCTGTCTAGTGTCCCCCCTCCCATTCCTGACTCTGATGTAATGTGAAAATGCCATGTCAGCAATTCCCTGGTAGTCTAGTGGATCCCTCACCTCCCCACCCACTGAAGACCCACATTCCACCCCACACACCCTCATCTCAGAAGTGACATAGAGTTGGCGGGCTGCACAGCCCACCTGCACACCACCATGGGTACCCGCTGACTGAACTGTCAGGAATGACAGTGTACTGTACTACTACAAGCCTATTGGTTGACACTGTCACATTCTTCATCATGAATAGCATTACTTGAAACTCAAATATGCCAAACGGAGTGAAGAAGGCTGACCTTTCTCTAGCTTCTGAGGTCAGGGGTACTTGCCAGTACCCCTTTGCCAGGTCTGCGGTGGTCAGGTACAAAGCTCCCCCTAAACTCTCTAGGACCTCATCTGTCCTGGGCATAGGGTATGTGTCTGACTCTGTACAGCTGTTGATCCTGAGGCAGCTGACGCAGAACATCATGATCCCTGTCTGCTTGGGGAGTAGTACCAAAGAAGAGGCCCAGAGACTACTGGATTCCTCGATAACCCTACAAGCCTGCTTTTGCTTGATCTTCTGCTCAATGGCATATTTCAGTCCTTCAGGGACTCTGTAAGCTGGTTGTCCTCAGTGGGACCTGGGACCTGGTATCTAAGTGGTGTTCACCTATGTGGTATGCTCTGGTTTCCGCACAAACATTTCCCCAAATGTATACAGCACTCTATACATTTTGAAAGCCTGGGCTGGGGTCAGCTGTGCTGAGAGGGTGAAAGCATCCAGTTAGGATTCTCTCTTAACAAGAGATCCACCTGTGAGTCTGTTTGTGCCTCCTCCTACTGATAGCTGCACGCTGCCAGGGCCATTTTGTCCTGGTCATGGTAGGGCTTCATCATGTTTACATAGTAGATTACCTGCTTGTGCTTCCTGTTAGGTAGCTTCACCATGTAAATAATGTTAAGTCATCCTCTTAATGTCAGCCCAGTGGCACTGAGGGTTGAGGCACTGGATGCCACACCTTGCACTTCATCAGTGACCTGGTGGTGAACAAGCAAGGGTCGCTGGGGGTCAGCTGTGGGGGAGAAGGATTGAGCATCCTAGTGATTACTCTCCTTCTCCAGGGAGGGTGGGATGGGAATCTGCAGCTCTGCCAGCTCCTAGCAGTGGCTGGGGGTCATTGCATTGGGCTGTTCAGCTTGGGGATGACATGGACAGCATCTGACGTGTTGTGCATGGGAATAAGCACTACAAGTGTCAACGGCACCATTGCATGCCCATGTTGGGGGGGGCACTACAGACAGAAAAAAAACCCCACCTCAGCATGCTACTTGATGGCCTGCCTGATGGTGCCGCCCAGCTCTAAGTTGGGATGCTTCCCCTGGATCTGGACCCCCAGTTTCAGCGGTGATGGTTGCGTACCCACTGCGAGGGAGCTGCTGTGTAGGACCAGAGGTAGGGGTAGAGTTTGGAGCGTGGGGTTGACTGGTGGCTGTGAGAGCATGCCAGACTGGGGGGAACCATAGATATCACCCTCCAGCCACAGAAGAGATAAAATATCTATCAAAAAAAGTCACCCTCCTAACCATCAAGTAAGGACCCTCTTAAGTAGCCTATAATTTATTCTGTCAGACAGGGATGAGTTCCCTTATGAATATGAAAAATATTTTAAAATAAATCATTAACAATATATTTACATATAGTGAAATGTATTGCAACCTACTTGTTTTATAATATATTGGAAAATCAATATATTTTAAAATTTGAAAATACACTGCAATGTACAGTAAATATATGCATTATGGTCACTTTAGTATACTATGTTATTACAAAATATATTGATTAAGTTCCAAATATATTGAAATGAGGATGATAAATATATGTTATTGGTATATTGACAATATATGTATAAATGTATTTTGATTACATTTCAAATGTTGTTTTCTATATTTACACACACACTATATATATATATATATATATATATATATATACACATATACACACACACACATGTAATATATATTAATATAACTATTAACTTATCCAGACACAAACAAATAAATTTATTCATGATTTACATGTACCTCTAGCTGTACAACTGGAGTTCATCTTGTTATTAATCATGGAGTTATTTACATTGAGTTATTGCTTTACAATGCAGCTTTAACTCAAACATACATTTTATACATTTATACTTACACATATTACTTACCTCACAAGCTCATGCTTGTTAAAGGCTCAGAATGGTATTTATACCAGCCCATTTTGTTTCACTTTTAGGTCAAGGTGAGATCCTACATGTACTTGCTTTATAACTTGTACCTTTCTTTTCAGTTTGTAAGCTAATGTTGTAAATTCAAAAGTATTGTAAAACTAGAAATTATGATTTTGGCTGATAAACTATAGAAACATAGAATGCTGTGAGCAGAAAAAGACCACTCAGCCCATCAAGTCTGCCCATTCCCCTCCCCCCAAAACGATGTTTTTGAACCATGTTAATTAGTTATGCAAATATACACATGGGATGAAACTAAGCATTTATAAAAATACATGTAACATATATAAAAAATATATGTAACATATAAAAATACATGTAACATATATAACATATGTAACATATACAAATGCATCTAACATATATAAAATATGTGTAACATACTAAGAATACAGTGTCTATTTTGAAATATACTAAAAACGTGTTTCAGAAAATGTATTACTAAATAGATTGACATGATTTCAAGCAATGCATGAGGCAGAATATATGGTTTCGGTATATACTGAAATAAGCTGTATATTATATTTCATTGAGTCAATGCATTTCTCAATATAGAGACATATATTTTTGCATTCTATGGGTTAGAAATATATTATGTCAGTATATTTAAAAATATAGTTCATCATATATTATATAATATATTTCATTGGGCCAATGTATTTCTCAGTGCATTGACATACATTAATGCATATTTTTCAATATTTTGCAATATATTCTGTTTTTGTAAGGGTTTCCCAAGGTGATCCTTGTAAAAAAATATCAAAGAGGAATTAGGGTTATTTGAATCCTGGTCACTAGCTTTATTTAAGCCATATATATGTTGTGATTGTTGTATTTCTAAATGTTAATGGGGCTGCCTAGTAAGCATGATGTGTTCCTCACATCATCACACATGGGCATGCATGACATCATTGTGCATCAGGTGCATTCTAATGACTCTGCTCCTCGAGGCTTAAAAGCCTGTGTTCTCAGTAGGGAACAGCGTCCCACATAAAACTTTGAGAGAGATTTGAAAGACAAAGAAGGTATGTGATTCCTGATCATCAGGTTTATTCCAGTATGTATTTTTGTTAGTCATGTTTCTTAAACAAGTACTGAGTGGTCCATTTGGACTTAAAGGAAGCAGTAATGGTGTTTTTAATTTATTCTTCAGAGTAGCGGCTTGGTAAGATGGTAAAGGTGCCATGAGATTTTCATGTCAGGATAATCTCCTCTCAGGAATGAGATTTTCCTATCAGGAAATTCCTGTAAGGAACAACAGTCTCCTCTCAGGAATCAAATTGTCCTGTCCAGAAATTGTCCTGGCGGGAGCCTCCTCTCATGATTTTAACTTCTACAGCTAAAGAGCCCACCTTCATTGCTGTGCTAGCTTTGTGGTGAAGTGGAAAGGGCTGCAGCCTCATAAGCAAGAACTTGTGGCTTTGAATCCAGACAGCATCTCCTCACTTTTCTTTTCTCAGAATTTCACTTGACTGGTGATCCATGGTGGCATGCTGTTAGAATAGTAAATCTACATGGGAAAAGGGACTTACATGATAGAAACACTAAGTGCAATGAGTGGGATAGCATAGGTGTCTTGAAAGGAAAATCTCGTGGCACCTTTACCATCCTGTCTAGCAGCAGCATGAGTGCTGTGCACTGATAGAAAAGACATGGAGTGCTGCAGACAGCAAGAACTCCAGAGCAAACAGATTTTAAAATAACTGCTTCACGTTGGGTGTGAAAGCACAATAGTGGCGTGAAGCTGAAAATAAGCTTACATTTGTCTAGCGGTAGATGTGGGGCAGGAACATGCTTGCATGTTACAACTGTACAGTTACTTCATAAGTAATGTTAATGAAAGACAAGCATACTACCGATTTTACTGACATTTCATGAGAACTCGACCAGCATGCATGTATCCTTTAAAGCAGCAGTGCAACAAATATATGTTTCCAAAAAGTCCAGTTTCAGCTACAGTAAAGAAAAATATAAGTATACATGTCAAATGTACCTGTCTAGGTACAGTACCTACTATGCTGTGCACCATGAGTCTTTTTACTTTTTTGCTCCTAACCCTTGCTAGGTCTACAATGTTATTTCTATAAGAAATGTGATAATTTGACCATCTTTTTTTTTTGAGAAAAAAAAACACCTAAATTAAAACATTTATAAAATACTCAGATTTTGGTGGAATTAAAAATATTGTACCATCACATAAAACTGGAAAAAGTCTGGAATTATTTATAGTGCAAAAATGCAGGGTATAAATTTTTAACCAAACTTTGCTGCACTGCAGTTCTAATTATTCTACATGCAGAGAGAGAATTCCTTAGATTAACATAAGCTACTCAACAGTAGAGTGCACAGTGATTTTATTTAATGACCTTGTACAGTGATGGTCTGCCAAGTCACAGAGTGTAATTACTTTGCTTCTTTTTTCAGGCCAATAATTCTAGACCCTGCAGACCCAACAGGAAATGTTGCTCGGGAAAGCTGCTGGGATCCAGTGGCAGCAGAAGCTGCAACGTGTTTGGAAAAGCTTTATTTCATCAGTTGCATACCTGTGATGCAGAACGCTGAAGAAATGGTAGGAACAGACATACAGTATCTTGATCTCTCCCTATCTGTGGGGCTATGGAGGACCTACAGAAAAGTGTGTGTGCTCCTTAACAGAACAACCACTAGTATCTTGTGACTTTTTAACATTTGTCTCATAAATAAATACTTTTAGCAAATCTTTTTTTTTCCTTATGGGACAGTCCCATAGATTTTGACTTGGGTCTATGGGAGGTATAAAATGCACAGGTGACTGCCATCCTATTTGTAAATGTCGAAGCCACTGTAATGTACTTAATCACCAAACAACTTTGAAAATAGGCCCACAGTGGTCCTAACAGTTATTATCCTGTTTAAAAATAAATATTTCTGTCTCTGTCTCAGTTGCCTCTGCTCCCTAAAGCAATGCTGAAATCTTATAAGTTTCTGCCACCAATCTGAGTTCATTGTTCAAAACATGATGAGGTAGTCCCACAATTCTAAGATTACACTTGTTTTGATTTACAGTGCATATGCTGGTATATTGGTAAATCAACTTTTTACCATTGTAGAGCAGAATATGTTTGCATCTGCAAATCTTTGTGCTACAAGACCTAAAGACTTTATCGCAGTTTGAAATGTTCATGCCTGGTGATGACATCAGCTGGTATCCACTTCTGGTATTAGCATTTGCTGCTGTAATGTAATTAGTCTACTGTGCTGTACTGTAATTGGTTGGCTGTGATGTACTGTAATTGGTCAATTACAGCACTCAACTGCCACTTAAGATCAGCCTATCCTGATTGCAGTATGTAGTGTAGTGTAAAACAAATGCATACTTGATTGTTGCTTCATTTATTTGCTGCTCTGTTTGCTGCTGAATCACTGGAGAAATGTCCATCTTGCGCTGGATTGCTGCTAACAAAGCTAGCAAAAGACAGTACCTTCTTGGTCTACACAAGGTGTCCTCAGAGCAGCTAGCAACACGAACTGGTCTGGATGTGGACACCGCTAGTGCAGTTGCTCTGGAATGAAGTGCTTACCAACCACCACCCCACAAAAAGAATTGCCCTTCAACCTACGCCTCTTACACTGGTGCGGTCCGATTTGAAATTGGACAATATGCGACTGAAAATGGGGTGATGTCAGCAGTCAGATACTATTCTACCAAGTATGGTCGCAAGATCAATGAGTCCACAGTCAGAAAGTTCAAAACTGACTATATATAGCGACTAAAGCTTACCCCACATCCCACTCTATTGAAGCCATCTCTCCCAACCAAACCCCATGGCAGACCTACCTTGCTGATAAAGGAGGTGGAGGACAAGCTATGCATCATTATTACCAGCCTCCGAGCTGAGGGTGCGATGGTGAATGCACGGGTGGCGCATGCCATTGCCCTCGGAATTGTTAAATCAAATAGCCCATAGATATTGGTGGAGAACAGTGGCAGTGTTACCATCACCACCAAATGAGCTTGGGGTTTCCTGAACAGGATGGGTTACAGCTGTCGTAAGGGCACCAAAGCTGCCCACAAAACCCCACTTGATTTCATACAATTGAAAGTTTTTTTTTGGCCAGAATCTTTAAAGCAGTGGCTCAAGAGCTGATGTCCCCTTCGGAGCTTGTGGTGAACATAGATGAGACGGGGGTACATCTCGTTCCGGTGTCATAGTGGATGACGGCGGCAACAGGGTCCAGACAAGTGGCACTAATGGGACTAGGAGACAAAAGGCAGGTGTCTTTAGTACTTGAGTGTACACTTACTGGTGATTTTCTTCCACCTCAAATGATCTATGAAGGTAAAACTACAGCATGTCACCCCAGCGGTATTCAAAAAATATTTGCTCCCCGTTAATGTTCGCGCTAATTTCATTAGCACGAAAAACGTGAATATAAAAAGCGAGCGAACATTTCCTAGAGTACAGTATGTTGTCATGTTGATATATTGATATTCCATCTGGTAAATGGGTTGGTGTGTTGACATATCATCTTTAAAAGGAAAGTAAATATTGCAAGTTATAATCACATTGTGAAAATTAAAAGATCTTTCAGACATGGTATTAGGTGTACCTATTTGTGTCAGGAGTCCTTAGATATGAATATCTAAATCACCCATCAATTAAATCAAGGCAGCAGCCATTTCATGGACTCTTGAGACAGAAAGGGATGTCTCTGCAGGGCAAGCCGTACTTATTATTTAATTTTTGTTTGTTTTTTATAACTGTGTAGATGTACTAGATACAGGAAATGCCTGTTTTCAGGCATGACCTGGGAGAGTACAAAATAAATACCATCCTAAAGAAAAGTAAGAGAAAAACATTTTTATAATGAACATAATCAAGTGGCAGGGAGATACAAAACATAACAGATAGCATAATACTGCAGTAAATGTACAATTAGATAGAAGAGTAACAACAAATGTACAGGAAGCAAATGGTGCATAACTAAACTCAGCAGAAAACATCAGCAGGACACAATAATAGAAAACATTTCATCATCAAGTACAGAAACTATAGAGACTTCTGGTGATGTCAGCATCCTGATGGCCACCTAGACCTGCTGCTCCACCATGCCTCAACCTAAAATTGAAATATATTGACTGCTAAGAGATGAATTCCCTGACCAAGAGCACCAGATCTAAAGCTCTTGCAACAAAGAACTCAAATACAACCGGCAAAGAAACTCAGAGATTTGCTCAGGCAAGAAAAATCTTATGAGTAGATGGAGCTAGGAGACACAGAAGGCCATGCTGCAGAAGACCAAGACAGGAATGAAATTTACAAGACCTGGTCTCCTTGATACGGCAAACAGGCAAAACAGTAACAAAAATAGATCAATCAGTAATGGAGCTCGGGGCAGACATCAACAAAATTGAGCATAAAACTGAACAATTAGAAGTTTGCCTTACCCATGTCTCAGAGCAGACTGACAATCAAGACCGACTGCTTCTCTAACTACTTGCCAGAGACTGAGAAACTACTTGGTGTCTTGATGACTTGGAAGACTGAAGCTGGAGGCAAAATATACGTATATATAGGGGAACTCTTTCTGCTAGTAATGCAGACCATCCTGGAGACCATTTTCCTCCAAGAAGCTCACTTGTCTCTCTTTTAGTATGGTCTCCATGAGCTTTCCTATGATCCATGTGAGGCTCACTGGTCTACAGTTTCCTGGTTCATCCTTTGGGCCACTTTTGTGGATGGACACCACATGGGCCATTCTCCATTGCTGTGGTATGCATCCCATGTCCAGGGAGGTATTGAACAGGTTGGCCAATGGCCCCACAGAACTTCAGCCAACCCCCTTAGTACCCTAGGGTGAATGCCATCAGGTGCAGATGCTTTGTCCACCCATAATGCCCTCAACCCATCTAGTACCCTTCTGTCTGCAATCCCTATATCTGTCGTCCCCCCCTCACTTGAGGTTCCCCCCCCTTCTTCTGCATGAGTACAGAGCGAAAGTATTCATTCAGTGCTGCTGCCTGCTCTGCCCCTTTCTCTACTCCTCCCGTACTTCTTAATCCTCACCATCTGATCCTTGCTGTTTCTTCTCTCTCTTATGTAGCAGAAGAAGTCTTTTTCTCCACTTTTGATTCCCTGTGCCACTCTCAGCTCTCTGGATGCCTTGGCTGCCCTGACCAGTCTGGTAACCTCACTGGACTTCCCCAAGTACGTATCCTTATCTTCACTCCTCCCTGATTTCCCTACATTTAAGACAAGGTTGGACAAGTACATGGGGGACAAGTCAGGGATTTCTACCACTAACGTGGTGAGTCTACTATGGTGCCAGTAGCCATTTGACTTGTAATCACATCTATGAACCTATGAACCTGTACTTTCAAAGCACTGCTCTGCTGGCCCTCACCCCTTCCATAACCTCCTCTGTCAGCTAACTGGGTTTCTTTGCCCTTCCCTTCTTGCTTTTCTCTATAGTGCAAGACTCTGTTGCCTCCACCAGCCCTTCCTTTATGATGTCCCATTTCTGGTCTGCATCCATGTGTGGCTGCATTCCCACCAGGTGCTTGCCTCAAATTTCCCCCCATCTTCTTAAAGTCTACCCCTAAACTCAATCACCCTTGTATCCATGTCCCCTGTTTCTCTTCCCATGTTGGGCATGAACCACATGAAATAGTGATCACTCCCAGCCAGTGGTTCCTCCACTTCCAGACTCCTTACAGCTTCCCCGTTATCCAGTACGAGGTGCAGAATCCTTTCTAACTGAGTCAGCCCCTGGACCAGCTGTGTCAGAAAGCTGTCTAGAAATGTTTCTAGCAGGACCCACTCCCTTGCACTCGTGGTGGATGGGGTGCCCCACTCCACCCCCCTCTAGGTTGAAGTCCCCCACCACTACTGTGTTCCCCTTCCTGAAGACCCTCCTAATTTGTTCAGTTAATTCCCTGTCCAGGCCAATCCCCCCTGAGCCAGTGGCCTGTACACCACACCCATCCTCCGTGTCCTATTATTTGCATCTTGGAACTGCATCCATAGTGCTTCTTTCCTCCCCTCCTCCCCTTCCTCCCTTACTCACTTTATCCCCTCCCTTACATAGATTGGCACTCCCCCATTCCCCTTAGCCTTATCTTTTCTGGATAACCTGACCTCCAGGATCATCATATCCCAGTCCTGGTACAGGGTGGCCCACATTTCCATGATGGCCACAATGTCCACCCCCTCCACCGCCAAGAGAGCCTGTAACTCTGCTATTCTTTTCCTTAGGCTTCTTGCATTCAGTGAGACCACCCTCCATCCTGTCTTCTCCTCTTCACTACCCCTATTGTCCCCTCCTTTATCCCTCCCTGTGCCACTTCCCCACTGTCTTTACCCATAATTAGGTGGTGAGTGCACTAGATTTCCCTTTCTGGACCCCTTTCCTATAAGCCATCCCCTCACCACCCCCTCCTAGTTTAAATCCACCTTTGTTGATATATACCCATCTATTCCACATTTTAATACTCCCTTCCCCTCCCTGCTCAAATGTAACCTGTCCCTTGTGTATAGGTCACTATTGCCCCAGATTCTGCCTCAGTCTGACACTAATTCATACTCTCTGGTACAGCACCAATCCCTCAGCCACTCATTGAACTTCTCTATCCATTTTTTCCTCACTGAACTCACAGATGGCACCAGGAGTACTTCAGAGAATACTACCGCCCCCCCACCTCCTCACACTCCCTACCCAACTCCTCGAGCCATCCTTTTACCACCTCTACCATCTCCCCCACCAAGTCATTTGTACTCATGTGCATCACCATGCGAGGTTTCTTCATCCTCCTCCATGTGCACTTGAGAAGTGCCTGCCTTGCCCTGCCCACGGTCAACCCTGGAATAGCCTCAACTCAGATATGATTGTGCCTTTCTCCCCTTCCTCCCCATCTGACCACTTTCAGTATAGAATCCCCCAGCACTAGTATGCCCCCATCTTCTTGTCCCATACTCCCACCTCCTGTTTTCGCTGTCCACATTTCCAGAGTCCACACTGCCCTGCTCCTTAGTACCTCTAGCCGCATCATTTGTGACTCCTACATCTTCCCCCCATTTCCACCTCTTTCTCCAACTCTACCCTGCTCTTCCACTCCACCCTTCTTCCTTTCCCAGCCTGACTCCTGAGCCTTCACTACCCTCTATCCCCACAGTGGTGCCCATCTCCTCCTTTCCCACTGCCCTGAGACTTCCTTCCCCTTACTGCCCCTCTGCTTTCCTCACCCTCATCACACTTCCCTACATCTTCATGGGATAGAAACCTTTAGATACCTCGCAAGGGTTAAAAAGGTATATGTAGCTCGGCTCAGTGGCTCTGAGGGTTGATGCGCTGGATGCCACACCTCACCCCATGCCAGCGACCCGGGTTCGGGAATGAGCCTGGGTCATCTGGGGTCAGCAGGGGAGGACTAGGATTGAGCATCCAATGACAGCTCTCCTAGTTCTAGGGAGACGTGGTTGGGTGTACACCATGCTCTGCTGGTCCCTGGGATGCCCGGTGGTACTACAGTTGCATGGATGCCAGTGGGGGGGCACAGCAGACGTCTGCACATCAGTGTGCTGATGTCCTTGCATGACCATGCTTCCATCGGGAGTGAAATAGCAGAGAAAATGGCAGCACAGATCTGCGGCAACTTGATACCTGCATTTCCACCAGCCGACGATGCCCGGAATGGCATGTGCCAGTAATGGTTCCTCGCCGGGTGCGGGGGCTATGGGGGGGGGCCCCCTTCGCAGGTAGAGATGCGTCTGCCAGCTGGCCTTGTGGAGCTCTGAGGTCAAAGGTGGAAGGAGCGGTGGCTGGATGTAGTGCAGGACTGTAGCTGCAGGTGAGATAAAACCGTTAAATGATAAAAAAAAAAAGGTATATGAAAGGGGTATCTTACAGAGAAAAGGTGCTCTAGAACAAGGGGGCATTATATGAAGCTGAAGGAAGTAATTTTAGGAGGGATGTGAAGAAATGCATCTTCACAGAAAGGGTAGTGGATGCCTGGAACAGCCTTCCAGAGGAGGTAGTGGAGGTGAAAACAATGGTGGGGTTAAAAAATGCCAGTAAGGAAGGTTAGGGGAAGGAAGAGATCGTTCTGTAGATCAAATTGAGTCTGGAGCCAAAAAGAAATGAAGGTTAGATAAAAAATTGGAAGACTGAGTGGTCCCAACAGCCCTTATCTGCCATCACATTCCATGCATCTATGCATTCTGCCAGACAAAATATGTAGCCTGTACTTGCAGACAGGCATCAGTTTTGGTAACAGTGATAACCTTCACAGATGGACTACTGTATGTGCTTGCATCACCTTGAGCAGCACAGTGATGACCTCTCCAACCTCAGCACACTTCATTTACAGCACAAGTATCAGCACCGAAAGTGCACAGTCAGTGACAATAAAAATATCTGTGATAAAACACATTTTGATATTCAGCTCACTTCCAAATACAGTACACAGCACTGGGAGTATACTTACAATAACCGAGCAAATAGCTGTGCTAAACAAAACTTTTTTATACCCATCTCACTTTCAATCTAGGAGCACTCTAAACACAAACCATGAAACAAAATAGCTTCACTAAATTAAGCAGTGTTTCTGCTTCTATCTGATGTTCTTTCCTTCCTTCCTGAGATAGACTAGGACTGCACACTATGAAGGAAATCACATGGTTACATCCATGTGCATCCTTCACCAGTGTAACATGTGATCAGCTTTTTGTGCAGTATGCTACCTACAGTATTTTGTCCCTCGCAGAATAGTGCTGACTTCACCGGCAAATCACCCTGCATAGTTTCAAGAATTACACCTAAAATATGGTAAAAGAGGTTGCTTCACATGGCCTTTGCAATCAGCAGACTTTGTAAATTTATCACGTTTGTGGATAAAGGAAAATGTTATATCTCTGGTGTTAAAGGAAAACAAACAATTTTACGAACACCCTGCACCTCAAAGGCAAAACCCCTGCTGAGGAATGTAAGCCAAGAATTTTTTTCTGAACCTGCGAGCTGTACTAATTGTGTATCCTGCCAGAACCTAGACACATCCAGCATTTTGTGGCACCACATCACATCCACAGTGTGGCTCCAGGCCAATCACTTCATACAAGTTAGTGGCGCTAAGCCCTGCTGTTCATGCAAAATGGTGCCATATAGCATGGAATGTGAGTTTTTTTTTTGCCTGGCTCCTTCTTCCAGGCACGGGAGGTTACAGCCATCCACTCCACTTGCTGCCCCCTCCATCCCCAGGATTACCCCCCTCTGGGCAGGTCAGCTGGGTGGTCATCCCCTCCCCAAGGTACTCAATCATCTAGCCCTGGCTTACCTCCCAGAGTGGGGCCACAGGATTGGGACATCATCTCCCAATGGACTTTTAGTCTGTAGTAGGAGCAGCAGTGGAGACAGGGGCCATCATTAGCAGCTGGCATTTTTACAGCTTTTTCCCTTGGGGCAGGGAAGTGCAATGATGCCAGTGTTTGCCCCACCCCCTAACATGTGGCATCAGCCATGAAGGTACTCCCAGCCTCTGCCAGGGGTCTGCATATTGCTGAATACTCTTCCCTCCTTCCTCTGTAGAAGGAGAGCAGTCCCTGGGATGCTCAATCCTTCTCACCCCAGCTGGTCTTTCTGACTCCCAAGTCCGTCCCCGAACCTGGGATGTCAGCGCTGCAAGTGGATGCCTTCCACTATGCCGGAGGGCCGGCATTGGAATGTGTTTTTATTCTATTGTTTTCCTTCATAAATATTTATTGGCCCAGATATTCAAACTGTGCCCAAAAAGTGTGCAACAGCAGGAGCAAGTGCAAGTCCATTGCGCCCATGCACAAGAGGCGTGATATTCAAAACCTGAGCTGGCCAAGATGAGCCTACAGCCGACGACTGAATATCGCACCACCTGTGCCATAGCGCAACTAGGGAGGGGAAGCTGAGCATATCTGATGCGCCATAGAACAACAAGAGATGTTCAGCTGAGTAGTCCAGAGACACCATAGCACAACCAGGGATGCCCACCAGCAGCAGGGCAGCAATGCAACAGCACAACCAGGGATACAGGGGCCCACCACCCATGCCACAGATGGGCAGAGGAACACACAGCAGAACAGACATCGTCCCCCCACACCCCATGCACTGCACAACTGGGGGAGGGCTGGAATAACCACTGGCCCATGGAGACAAGCAACCAACCCACAGCTGGGCCATGGTGCCCCATCACACCCCCTGGCAAGCTGTGAGCAGCACACAAGGAGGGCCGACCACCCCATGCCACACCATCCCTGCAATGCAGAGCACACCCTGCACCATGACCCCCAGACACCCTGCCCAGGAGCAGCGTCCACCAGTGCAGGATACCCATGCATGCCACCACCCCTACCGTGACAGTGCAACCCTGTGCACCACAGAACCATGCAAGGCAGCCCCACCACGAGCACCCATCAGCAGGTGGTAGCACACAGCGATGCAATGACGGCATACACAATGCCACCATGCACAGCCCCCCCAAGGCACAACTGAGAGGCCGACCATGCATTGGCACACGAGGTACCCCACATGTGACAGGGCATGCCCCGGACCCCACCACCAGTGGTACAGCACCTTGCACACCCTCCCATGGACACACCCTGACCCAGCACTGGCCACAACAGCCAGCGCAGACACCCACAGTGGTGCGTGGAAGCATGCACCACACTGGATGCAACACAGTGCATGGACAAACACCCACCCATACCCAAGGGCACACCAACACAGGGACGCAGTAGCGGGGCAACCAAGCCCCCAGCATGGGCCCATGGAAACTGTGTACACACGGCCAGTAGTCCTCCATGGCACAGGAGTGCCAGCCACCCTGCGCAGGCACTGTGGACCTGTATGCCACCATCATTAGCCTGGAGCACAAGTCACAGACAGTGGTGCACATTCCCTGCAACACACACAAGCCACAGCATGGAGGTGGGACAACAACAGCGGAGGCCACAGTGTCACCTGAGGCAGACATGCACCACACCAGTGACAGGAGGCAACCCAGCATTGTGACAGGTACAGTGGCTGCCCTGCATGGACAGCCACCACTGAAATGCCAGCAGACTGTGAAGGTCACAGACATGAAAGGGTGTCAGCTGCACAGGCCATGGACGGGCTGACAGGTTCGCCATGGACACAGAGCATGCACCATGGACCACTGCACATAGACATCCAGTGCACAGGGAACAACGCACACACCACAGACACTGACTGATAGCTACTTCCACACCATAGTCACTTCCCCATGGACACATACACATATCCATGACTGCACCACCCCTGATGCCATGCACACCACTGCAGCTGAGCACCTATAGCCCGCTGCAAATCAGAGACCACCACAGTATTCATATCAAAAGAATTGTAATCAAAAACATCCAACAAAACTATTTACAGTTATGTACAAATGTGTGGGGGGAGGGCCACAAACAAGGTGGTGGTTGGTAAGGGGCAGGGGTGAACAAATGGTACAGGAAAGGAGGGGTGTGAGGGTGGGTCCAGGGGGGTAGGGGAAATCAGGGGCATATTTATGGTCAGTGGGAGCCCCGCTCCCCGCCTCAGCTGCTCCGCCTTCCATTCCTCCGCCTGACCCCCAGCCACTCAATCATCTGCAGGATGTCCAGCAATGCCCTGGCCATGGTGAGAATTTCCTGCAGTGCCTCCCTGATTATGCACAGCTGGCAGACACCTAGCACAAGGGAGTACAGTCAATAGGTGTGGATGCACAGCCCCATACAGCCCACCCACTGTGCATGGCATACGGCCATGTGATGGTGTGTGACCACCCACAGTGATCGTGTCCACAAGACTTGTCCACCCAGGTGCACACAGCCATGTAGACCACTGCACACACCCACTGGCCAAGTCCTGCACAGCACCACCATGGCTGTTTAGTGACATGGCTATGTGGTGCAAAGGCAGTGGCACAGCCATGTACCCAGTGCATGCATGGACCACCATTGATGCACTCCCAGAGATGCAGTGCCACTGGACAGTGCTGACTGTAACAAGTTGCATGCATGGCAGTGATGTCAACGGATGGTGGCCATGCCCCGCTGCCCGCCCTGTTACACAGCATGCAGTAGTAATCATGGAGGTAAGGCACTCACCATCATCAGGCTGGTCCCTCTGGCGCTGTGGACCTTCGCCCCTCCTATTGGTCTGGTCCTCCAGCTGGTGCCTCCGCTTCCTTGCCAGCCATCGCTCTTCTGGCCCTAAGGTGCAAACATGGAGAGAGGAACATCAGTACAATCCTGTAGCAAAGTCCCCCTGCCCCCATGTGTGTGCAATCCCACCCAGCCAGACCTACCCACCCCACACCCTGATAACACCACCACAGCCAACACCGGATGGTCCCCCTCCATGTTCCGGACACATGCAACTGTGATACCCATATGGAAGATAAAAGTGTATGGATGTTACACCTACCTGGCCGTGGCACCGTGCCCCTCCTGGAACATGCCCGCAGGCGGGCAAGCAGGTCCAAGTCCCTCCGCCTCAGGTCCCCATACCTGTGGCAGCACTGCTCTGCCATCCGCCCCATTCCTGTGGCCTCTTCCAGGGCGTCAGCTACTTCCTGCCACACCTGGCTCCTAGACCTGTCCAGGGGTGCCTCCCCAAACAGTGGGTCAAAAAGTGGCTCAACAATGGCAGCCAGGTTTGCTATTTTAATCTGGCTCCACTGGGCAGCTCTCCTCCGCGCCATCTCTCTTGCTCATTAGGTTCAAAATGGCACTCTGCAGCGTGGTTCCACCACGTGCAGATGCTGCGCAGTACAGTGCTGCCATTCCCTATTGCACTGCCACCAAATAGCGTGATAGTGGTGCACCCATGCCTGACGCATGGTGCCTAGGGGGCAAAGGTCGGGCACAGGGTCAAGGGTCTCTGGCACACGGACAAGCACAGCACAATTGGAACCCAATGCATGTAGCGCAATTGGGTGCCTGTGTGCTACCTCCAGTAGCGGCCTACCATGCTGTTGCCCCAGTACATCTACGATGCCCCAGTGCCACAGCGCCATATAGGTGAACATCGCTGTAGCGCCACTGGCACAATGGTGGCCATGCCCTGCATTGCCTCCCACGCACAGCACATCAGCAGCGTGGCAAGTGCCTGCTTCAGCAACCCGGGCATGTACAGTTAGGTGTGTACTGTGCATGTCACAGAACTGTGCCCTTGGCTCAGCACATTCACCACAATTGCGCAAAGCACAAAAGCGTGATATTCAGCCGTCATATGCAAATCAGCTAATCAGCAATTCAATGGCACAGCACTGCAATTTGCTTCCACTTAAAGTTGCGTCTCACCTCATTTGCATGGGTTGCGCTATAAAAGTGCGACATTGGGCTGCACTGGCCATAGTCAGTTACTGCAGTCTATTGGTGAGTTGCATGCTGTTTGGGAGTGTGGACTATGGATTTTGGGACATGCATGGGACTGCACAGTCACAGGTAACAACTTTCATTCTCACAGGCTAAATCATGACCGAGCGAGTTGTGGGAGAGGAGGAACAGAGTGGTGGAAGAAGAAGGAGGAGGAGGAGGCCTAATTTCACCAAGGCCGAGATGGATGCCCTGTTTGAGGCCTACCTGGGCCAGGAGCTGCTTCTCAGTGGATGGCAGGGAACACCACAGGCCTGTGCTGCTGCATGGGAGGAAGTGGCGCATGCAGTGAACCTGCATGGCAGCCACCAGCGCTCTGTGCAGGAGTGCAAGAAGAAGATGGGCACAGACAGGAGGATGATTAAGGAGAAGGTGGCTGCCATCAGAGCAGCACGAGCTGCGACAGGTGGGGGACAGCTGAAGGTGCTACGCCTGACCCCACAGGAGGAGAGAGTTGCCGGAAGCATGCAGCGTTATACCATTGAGGGTGTTCCGGGTGATGGCTTCCAGACAGGTGGTAGCCTGTCACTGCATGGTAGGTCATAGTCTGTCTATTGGGGGGGCAGGGTAGGTCGCATGCAGTAATGCGACTTTGTTTTCCCTTACAGATCCTGAGCGTCTGCATGGGTCAGTGGTGGTGGGCCTGTCCACTGAGGCCAGTCAGATGGAGATGGAGGAGGGCCCATCCACCTCCACAGGTATACGCAGCTCAGTGCGACAGACGGCCCATTTAAGATAGTTATTTCACTGGAGTAACACCTATAATAAACAACCTTTTTTGTAAACAGAGGAAGAATCAAAAGTGGTACTTGACAAAAATACACCCTGTCAAAGCAAGAAACGCAAGGATGTTCACAAGTGAATCATAACATTAATTTTAACAAGAAATAATGATAAACGTTTAAATAAGCTAACAGGGAGAAAAAGACGTAACTAAAAGAAAAGTTTTGTTTCACATAAACTTTAGAACCTTCTGGCATCAGAACCGAATAAAACAGAGAAAAAGCAGTAAAGTAAAATAGAACCCTTAACAACCACGAGAGAGGTGTGTTCCCACCTCCTTTTGCCTTTTTGACAAACATGAGTTAAGTTTTACTTTAGAGCTTGGAAAAATACTGAAATATGTTTTGTTGTTTATTTAGGAAATTTTGAAAAATCAGCAGCTCAATTATCTGATGAAGGGACATACTGGTCCTGAAATGTAATATTTGAGAGCTACACCAGAGCGCTTTGAAAATAATTTATTCTGAAGAATCAAAAATAAAAATATATGGATTGAAATATCATTTTAGAATCAAGGAGAATTTTGTTTGGGGTTTGAGACACCTATTCCATATTGTTCTGACTTATCCAAGGTGGTGACTCCCTTCCCCCCCAACAATTTCATCACAGCAAGGCAATTACAATAGAAAGAACCGAGGGAAGTGACACTTATCTCTATAACAAGTAAAATTTGAGTTAAACCTGGCAAACAAAAGGAACCAAAATCCAAAGGAATTGTTTTGGTTATATCAGTTCTTTAAGGGTTAGATATCTCAAATGCCAAAATGTGCAAGGTGCTGCATTTTGGGATGAAAAACCCAAGGAGGAGTTACCAGTTGGGGGAGTGAAGCTAGCCAAGACAGAGAAGAAGGAGAAGGATCTGGGGGTGCTCATTATAGGGTCAATGAACAACTCGGCACAATGTAGGAAGCTGCTGCAAAGGCCAACAAAATGCTAGGTTGCATTACAAGGGGTATATCCTGGAGGAGGGGGAGGTGATTCTGCCACTGTATAGATCATTAGACCACACCTGGAGGACTGTGTGCAGTACTGGCGCCCATATCCAAAGAGAGACATTAAGTTACTGGAGGGGTTGCAGCACATGGTGACAAAGATGATCAAGGGGCTGGGGGACTTACCATATGAGAGGAGGCTGAGGGAGTTGAACATGTACTCGCTTGAGGAGAGGAGGGATGGGGGGACATGATTGAAACCTTTAAGTACATGAAAGGAGTAAACAAGACAGGTTCAGAGGGGCTGTTCAAAGTAAGGGAGGGAAGGGACACCCGGGGCCATGATATGAGACTGGAGGGAGGAACGTTCAGGAAGGAGATGAGGAGACACTTGTTATGTTTGCTTGCGTGCATGCGCAAGAAACATCTTGCCACAGTGTGACTCTTGGAGGTGTGTGCATGACCTGGCCAATGTAGCGCTTGCTGGAGCGGGCATGTCTGGGTTGCTCCAATGGATGGGCGAGCTCTGGATGACAGCATCTTGGCTGCAGTGGCTTTCACTTGAAAGGAAAGAGCTGCTGCAGTCTGGTTTGTCTTCCAGGCAGACATTTCAGCTTGTCGGCTTATATTTCAATTTGGCCTCTTGGTACATTATTATTCCCCCTCCCAGACCATTTACCAACTTTTATGTTCAGCCTTTTTCTTTTTACAAGGAGTTCATGAAGTTTGAGAAGCGTTCACTTTTCAAAGTGACGAGCGCTATCTTTAGCACTGGGAAGCTGAAAGGGAAAGTAAATTTATACCTGTCATTGTAAAAGACAGCAGCGGAGAAAACATGCTCATGCCTTATTTTAAAGGCTTTCCTTGCGCCTGCTGCTTCGTTTTAGAAAAGCAAAGTGTCTTCTAAACCATGCGTGGTCCACAGCCGTTTACTGAGAGAGCACAAACAGGGAGGAGCAGACATGCTTCTGCCTTAATTAAAAAGTGTCTCTCTCTAGACTTCTTACTTTCTCCATATCTGGGAACTCCACGGAGGGCATGGAACAGAGCAATCTAACAACTTAAATGCAGCTCTGCTCTCAAAGACATATTTTTCTTGGGAGACTGACTCACCCTGTGGGTTGAACATAACTTATTTTCATACAGCAAGCTGACTTTTTTTTTTTCATTTGCCACACTCCACCAGAATCGGGTAATGGAATGTACTCTTTGTCCCTACGTGTGGTGACTAGAATGACACTACCCCAGAAAGAGAATATACACATTTAAGTACGGTTTCACACCGAATTACAAACTGCAAATTCTGAAGTCTGCATCTGTACTTTCCATTCGGTCTACAGACTTGACAAAGAAGTTTTCACATGGTGCTCTGCCGAGCATCGATCCTTTTGTCTTTTGTTTCAGGTTCCCCCATTGATGCTTCCTTTTCATCATCAGAAAGAACCTGCACAAGGTAGTGCTCGGTAATCCTGGTGCAGTAAACAACCTGGCAACATGCATCTAGCCTACATTGCCCCCCCCCCCGTCATCTCCAACCACTGACACTGGGGTCATAGGGGAGTGAAGGCTGTACAAAAGTGCTACAGTAATTCTGGTAGCAGGGCACCCACAATCGGATAATGTACTCTCTGTCCATAGGTGGGGTTGCTAGAATGACATTAGTCCAAAAGCAAAACTGATGGATGAAACTTACTGAACGCCTGCAGCTGTATTGTTTGGGCCACCGATACCCCACTGGTATTATTTATGACTTCCACAGTGTAGTCCCCGGAGTCAGTGGACCTCAGACCATCCAGCCATAACGTCCCGTTGGTCCTGAACAGCTCAGCTCTCCCCTGGTAATTGTTAGAATATACCGGAGCAGGAAAGCTATTTCTGTCTCTCGCCACCAGCTGGCCGGTTATGGGATCTCCGAATTGCCAGGTCAGCTCGTAGTCTGTAGGAAAGGCAACCTGTACCAACAGGTAAGCAGATTGTCCAATTGTCCCATTAATGGGGTTCTCAAGGACCGTTATGGACTGGACCCAACCTACAGAGAGAAACCAACAGATTAAATCCCACATCAAATTCCATTGTGAAAGTTTAAATATCAGCAGCTATCGAAATGAAAAACATTGCTGTTACCTATAATGGCAAGGCAGAAGAGTAAAGTCAAGGAGCAAAACATGTTCAGAGACATTACTTTTGACTATTTTAGCTCATTCAGGGAGTCAAAATCACGTCACAATATCCAAGATCCCTTCCTTTAGTGGTATAATAAGCACTATATCTGCGCTGGCATTTCCGCCAATGGTAATACGAAATGAAACTAATGTTTAACCGTACAGCTAGGGAACAAAGTCAGGTCTGTCTCTCGCTCCCTCCCTGCTTTCTCCTTCTCTCTAAGCACACGGTTTATTCATCGGTTTTCACAGGGCTCCCAGATCTACAGGGACTCCAGTATTCTACTTGAAAAAGGAGCCATCTACAGGGAAGTTGTCCCCGTAGACATTCAGTGCTTATACCAGAAAATGAAGCAATGCCGCCTGCTTCCCTAGGAAACAATCTCCTGGACAGTCCAGGGAAATTGCCCGTCAGTTAAAGGAAAAACACCACATCAGTCACACCGTATGCTTTCCTAGCAAACCTGAAACATCCTGCTATATTTAGAAAGTGGGGTGTTCATAACAAGTTTTATTTATTGTATTTTTTGTTAATGGGTATATAGAATTTTCTGCAGTGTGACTGGCTGAACAGGTTCCCATCCCATATCCTCACCAATCAACAGTTTGTGAACTTAAATTTCAGCAACGGGAGCATAACACACCCCGTTTTCCAGGGGCTCAAAAAACATTCTGGCAGCCATATTGGTATACTAAAAGGGTTGCTATTACTTGAATTGTAAACAGCTGTGCCTGTGCAAATGATTCTGGAGGACTAGTAGAATTCAACAGAATTTTTGAAATGTCTAAATAATCCTGTGGAATTCTGTCAAAATTGGAAAAAGTGGAATTCTGCTGCAGAAAGGCATTATGCTTTACCACTGTTTCTCATTTTTTCTCAATGGGAATTCATTATGCTATAGAAATTCAGAGGGTGAATTTCCTCAGAAATACACACACTTTCTTTTAATGGCCCTTTTTGTGTTTGCTTGTGCCTGCGTAAGAAACACTTGCTTCAGTAGGGGGCAGTTAATGAGCATGCCACTATGCTCAAAGAATTTGACCCTTCAATCAGGGAGCCCCCTGTCACAATCAGCTGTGTTTGCAGGGCAGTCCCTGACTGCAGCAGCCAATTATAGCTGCATTGTCTTGTGTCCCATTTCACGCAAACATGACAGCATTTTCTCCCTCTATCTCTCACAGTCCCCAGTAAGCCGAGGGACAGCTGCCACCTCTCACAGTTCCCATTACAGCTGACAGGGTGCCCAATCCCCCTGTTAGCATACATACACACACACATATGCATAAACACACACAGGATACATTTCCTCCCTCTCTCTCTCTCTCTCTCTATTATGGTCTGACATAGACAGTCTCTCAGTTCCCCGATGCTGCACAGATTCACAAAAAGGTGATGAAGGGTATCCACTCCTAGGCATCAGGGGCTCCTTCGCAGCACCAATCTCTGTCACAGAGTCTCTTAAGCTGGCAACACTGTCAGAGCGACTGGTCACCACCAGCCGGGACTACGGGCATTGATGAGCAGGGACAGCCTGCAGCACTGGAGGAATTGAAAAAGTCTGAGTGCAGTTGGGGAAAGTTGAGCCCTGCAACCATGGCACCCTATGGGATTTTCAGTACGCCCTGCAGGAGAAGATCTAGGAACTGAGGCAGAGGAACTTACTGATTGACAGGCTCAAGCTGGACCAGAAGGATGAGCTCATTTAAAGTTTGCAGAAGGAGCTGGATAAATATCACTCGGTGATCCGACCCATGACCCAGCAGGCATAGAAACAGACGTTGAGCTCTTTGCACTAGCAGCAGAGGATGAAGAGACAGGCGATCTCGGCCGAGCTGACCGCCTTTGACATCCAAGATCTCAGCCATGCCATCCTGCCCTTCTACCCCAAAAGCCCACAGTAAGCAGCCTTTCTCTGTTCCTTGTTGTGCTTGTGTCATGCTGTCCTATGTCAGCTGCCCACACTATTCAGAACATTTACTCAGCAGTCACTGCCAAGAGCAGAGCATAACTGCAGCACAGAAAGTTTTTACATTTCACCCGGACTCAACTGGGTTTCATCAGAGAGTCTCTCAGTGCTGCTCTACTTTTGATTTAAGCTTTTAATTTTGTATATTCATATGTAACTTAGAAGAGCCCCTTTCACTACATGCTCTTCTGACATTTAGGATTTTTGTCATTCACAATGTAGCCTCAAGTCACAACTTCTGACAAAATTCAGAAGCATTTCCACCATGCCTATACAGTTCAACTTGCCTTGCAGCAGAAGAGACTGTCACTTACAAAATGCAATTAAAATCCTTGTATCTATGGGTTCTACTCCAAAGACAACATAATAAAGGTGCAACACATAGCTTACAAGAGGTCCCAGCGACAGACAGCAGTAACCTTCATGAAGTACTGTACATCACATCAGTTATTTCAGATTATAAAATGGGTAGGCTAAACCAGCCAATCAGAAGTCAAGCTATCCAAGCAATATGTTCTATGCATGGGTAAAAAAAGAGCTGGCAGTAAAAACGCCAGGATTCTGGTGCCATAGAACGCTGGCATTTTCACTGGCAGCCATTTTTTGTTTCCCCAATGTGAGAGTGTTTATCCTACCCATTTTGTAATACTGAACAGCAGTGTATGTTAATCTACCATTGCACCCCCAAAGCACAACACCAAGAAAAACTTAGCTTTACCTTTTCAAACACTGCCATCCAGTACGAGTGTGAAATCTGTTAGAACTGTCATCTTCTTGCTCTCTGTTCCCTCCAGGTCTGATACACATGGCTCCGATAGTACCCGACTCCCAGCACCATTCGCACACATCCCTCTCCTGCCAGGAGCTGCTCTCATCACCCGACATGCACAAGAACCTCTTGCTAAGCAACACTGGGCAGCAATTTTGCTCAGTCTCAGCATCATGACACATCCTCTCCTCGAATGGTAATGACAAAGAGTGTCCCGAGTACTGTACTACAGCTTGAGTAAAAAGAGCATTGCCCCATCATCTTATTGCTCTCCATTCCTTTCTGGTCTGATGCACACGGCTCCATTAGTACCAGACTTCCAGCGCCATTCTGACACATCCCCCTACTGCCAGGAACTGCTCTCATCACCTGACTCACACAAGAACCTCTGCCAGCCACAGTGGACAGAGTCCCGAGTACTGTACTACATCTTGAGTAAAAAGGAGCGTTGCCTTAGTTTCACAAGTACTTCATTCATGAATGTGCGACACCTTGAAAAACATGGTCAATAGTTTTATGGAGAAACCTCCAAAATCTACTACTCCTTAAATGTTTCTTTCACCTGCAGATTCATGGAAGGGGCTCATTTAAAAGAAAAGAAAGGGAGGGAGAGGCTCCGCAGCTACATGACTCATTTTCAATCTGGCAGAAGGACTATTTTATCACAGATACTGACCTAAATATCCCTTTGACATATATAAAAATGAATTTTTTAGGAGATGTAAAAACTTTTAAAAAAAGTAGCCCATTTTATAAGTGCAATAAGACACTCCAGGTGTGCATGGAACATATTTACCACACGCCAGGGGCTAAAGGCACTCGGCCAAGGTCTCATGACTTATTATGCCCCTGGCCATGCAGTAAAATATGTTCCATGCACACCTTGTTGTGTCTTATTGCTTACTTATAAAATGGGTAGGCTACACCAGCCAATCAGAAGCCAAGCTGTCCATGCATGAAATATGTTCTATGCATGGGTAAAAAAAGAGCTGGCAGTAAAAAGGCTAAGATTCTGGTGCCATAGAATGTTGGCATGTTCACTGGCAGCCACCTTTTGTTTCCCTAATGTGAGAGTATTTAGCCTACCCATTAATACTGAGCAGCATTTTACTTTGCTCTACCATTGTGCCCCCAAAGCACAACACCAAGAAAAAGTCAGCTGTACCTTTTCAAACACTGCCACCCAGTATAAGCGTGAAGCCTGGTAGAACTGTTATCGTCTTGCTCTCTGTTCCGTCCTGGTCTGATACTCGCAGCTCCGATAGTACCCGACTCCCAGCACCATTCGTACACATCCCCCTCCTGCCAGGAGCTGCTCTCATCACCTGACCCACGCAAGAACCTCTTGCCAACCAACACTGGGCAACAATGGCAAAAGTCTTGTACCTTATTACGCCCCAGGCCTTGCAGTAAAATATGTTCCATGCACACCCTGTCGTGTCTTATTGCTTACTTAAGACAGGCAGTAAATTACAACTCAGGTGAATATACAGTAGGACAAAAAAATAATTTGCCATAAAAAGAAAACAAGCCAGCCCACCAATTAAGGTCAACAGATGGTAGGTAGGTAGAGATAGCAGCTATATGGCATGTGTACTCTAGTAATGATATGGAATATGCCATTCATAGGACAATCATCCCATAGATCATTCTGACCAGACCCAATCAGGTTAGTGCTTCGATTCATTATCCAAAAGAGAACAAGTACATTTTCTTGAATGCTTGTGGCCTTTCACTCGCCGATCTTCACTCTTGTTTAACTTAAACTTACAATTCAGGCCTTAATACTTGCTCTGGTGTATTGCTTTAATCACCCTTAAATCCCAGAAGGAAGTATCTGCTTTGTTAGCTTGTGAAATTGTAGAAGCCCAGATTGAGTTGTCAACACAACATCTCCAGACTACTTTAGCCAGTAAATAAAGTATTTAAACGATCCTGTAAAAGTAAAGAAAACAGTCCCTCGCTGAGTCTGGTGACCCCTTCCCCAACCTGTGCCCACCCTTTGTGCACCCCACCTCCCCACATCCTCCCCTCACCCATACTTACTCTGGAGCCCGGCGCAATGATCTTCGGTGGACTGGGAACATGTGCACTATTCAAAGCCGACCGTGAACTGAAGAAATGCCGGTAAGTTGTATAATGGCATAAATGGGTTTTTTTTGCAACTTATGTGGATATCTCCACCATTTTTCGTCTTTTACACCAAATTTTCAACATGGGGTTATTGGGACCCCTCCTCATGAACTGTCATTGTCATGGCATTATTCGGTCCTGAAAGGTGATTTCGCAGTCACTGCATGGAATCACATTTTGGGACTGATTAATGAAATGACAGTGTCACTGTTCATGAGGTGGGCTCTCAAAAAGCCTATGTTGCAAATTTGGTGAAAATATTCCAAAAAAAGACTGTTTTATAAGCATGTGTCGTACAGTTTCCATGCACACTTGTAACTTCATGAATTTTGTAATATTTTCACTCCAGATTTTCAAAATTGGCATTTTTCCTCACCTCCTTATGAACAGTACAGCTGTCATTTTTCACATGCTGACTGAAATGTGTTTTCGCACTTCCAGTGCAGAAAATCACAGTTGCTGTGGGAAATCAGTGTTCAGGGATGGAGTAAGAACATCACAGTGACACTGTTCATGAGCGGAGGTCCCAAAATGCCTATGTTGAAAATCTGGTGTACAAAATCCCCAAAATAATTACATTGCGGGTGTGCATTATGCAGTTTCTATGCATGCTCATGACTTCACCATTTTTTTATATTTTTACTCCACATTTTCAACATTACCATTTTTTTACACCTCCTCATGAACAGTGCAACTGCCATTTTTCACATCCTGTTCAAAATGTGTTTTTGCACATGTGGCACCAAATGGTGCTGTCATTGTGCAAAATCACCTTTCGGCTAACATACTGATAGTGTCACTGTTCATGCCGTGGGGTCACAAAAAGCCCATGTTGAAAACTTGGAGTAAAAATACCAAAAAACACCCAGGGTGTTAGGGTTTCTGACCATAACGCCCTACCCTGTAGGGACTGACATGCATTAGGGGTCTGACATGGGACTGTAGAAAGTAATGCTCATGCCATTCCACCCCCATTCCCACCCTTCAGCCAGTGACAGGCATCGAGGTGCACCTTGGATTCCTTGGCCCCAGAGTTCACCCAATTCTCCTATACTGCACCCATTTCAGTGTATTTCCTTATGGAATGAGATGAGTGTAAAGCCCGAACACCCCAAGGCACACCTTGACACTCGTCAGTGTCTGCAGGGTAAGGTGAGATGAAATGTCATGACCATTATGGGCGATGACCCAAACACACACCCCAACGCCTGTCCATCTCTGCAGGGTGGGGATGGAGTTGAGTCAGTTCAGTACTTCATTGCCATTCCTATACTGTATCTGTCTAACTCCTGCACTTCCACTGCTAACGCCAGCAAGCAAACATTCGGCATTAGCAAATGCTTGTTTACATAGAGGGTGGTAGCTGAGTAGAATGTGTTACCAGTAGAAGTGGTATCCAGTTGAACAGTGGACTGCTTCAAAAGGGTCTGGGACAGGGCAAGGGGAGAGGTCAATGGAGGGAAGGGTGGGAGGGAGGAGCAGCTGCAGGATAAGGGGTGCTAGCTGCACATTCAAGCAGACTTGATAGACCTCTAGGCCTTTATCTGCTGGCAAATTTTGTATGTTTATAGACTAGCCCTTTAATAATACACAGAGCAACAACTGATACACCAGATAAGATACCTAACAGCTATTGTAACTACTGTACTTTGGCTGTGAATTTAATACTGAAGATAATATTAGGAACAGTACAACATCAATTGACCCACCAAATGATGAAACCATGGCACTTATATTCCCTGAACAGAGATTCTTAGAAGGATTATCTAAATTAGACACAAATAAATCTATGGCTGCAGACAATATAAATCCCAGAGTGCTTAAAAACCTCACACGAAAATTGTGTAAACTAATTCTAGAACTATTTAAGGCCTACGACTTGCTCAGTGAAAGACCAAAAGAATGCAAACAAGCAAGCATTGGCCTCATTTTTTAAAAAGGGGCAAAACATCTAGGCTCCGATATTTAACAAGCATTTGTCAAAGCCAAATGTTTGCTTGCTGGTATTAGCATTAGAAATGCAGGAGTTAGACAGATGCAGAATAGGAATGGCAGTGAAGTACTGAACTTCACATGAACCCCACCTCCATCCTGTAGAGATGGACAGGATTTTGGGTAAGTTTTTTGGGTCGTCACCCATGATGGTCAAGCCATGTCACCTCACCCTATTCTGCAGACACCGACACGTGTAGAGCTGTGCCTTAGGGTGTTTGGCTTTACAGTCACCCCATTCTATAAGGACATACATTGAAATGGGTATAGCATAGGAGAATGGGGTGAAGTCTTGGGATGAAGAGTCCAAGGTACACCTTGATGTCTGTCAGTGGCTGGGGGGTGGGGGTGGGATGGCATGAGCTGTACAGTTGGCAATCCAAAGGAACACCCCGATGTCTGTCTGTCTGTACAGGGTAGGATGTTATGGTTAGAAACCATAATGCCTTGGGCATTTGTTGGTATTCACAGTACAAATTTTGAACATGGCCTTTTTGTGACCCCACCTCATGAAAGCATTTGGGACCTCTTGTAATGAACAGTGCCAGTGTGATTTTGTCAATGTGTCCTGAAAACTGACAGTGCCATTCTGCACCACATGTACGAAAACACAGATCAGGCAGAATGTGAAGAATGACAGCTGTAGCATCCATAGGGAGGTATGAAGAAATGGTAATGTTGAAAATGTGTTGTGGGAATATTAAAAATGCTTGCACTTCCAAGCATAAGTGGAAATTGTGCAACGCATGCATGTAACAGTCTTTTTTATGGAGTTTCATCAGCAGATTTTCAACATAGGCATTTAACGACCTGTGGTCATGAACAGTGTCACTATGATTTTGTTACTGTGTCCTGAACAGTAATTTCCCACAGCAACCACGGTATTCTACACCGGAACTGCAAAAACACATTTCAACCAGGATGTGAAAAATGAGAGCTGTACTGTTCATAAGGAGGTGTGGAAAAATGGCAATGTTGAAAATCTGGAATGAAAATATTACAAATGTGCAAAGTTATAAGCGTGTGTGGAAACTGCGCAATGCAGACTTGTAACACAGTCATTTTATGGACTTTCATCACCAAATGTTCAACATAGGCATTTTAGGACCTCTGCTAATGAACAGTGTTACTGTGATTTTTGTAATGTGTCCCAAACAGTGATTTCCCACAGCGACCACGCTATTCTGTGCCGGAAGTGCAAAAACACATTTGGGCCAGGATGTGAAAAATGACAGCTGTACTATTCATAAGGAGGTGCAGAAAAATGGAAATGCTGAAGATATGGTGTGAAAATATTGCAAATGTGTGAAGTTATGAGCGTACGTGGAAACTGCACAATGCACGCTCGTAACACAGTCATTTTATGAACTTTTGTCACCAAATTTTCAACATAGCCATTTTAGGACCTCTGCTAATGAACAGTGTCAGTGTGATGTTCCTAATGTGTCCCAAACATGGATTTCCCACAACGACCGCGCTTGTCTGCACCAGAAGTGCAAAAACACATTTGGGCCAGGATGTGAAAAATGACAGCTGTACTGTTCGTAAGGAGGCACAGGCAAATGGCAGTGTTGGCAATCTGGAGTGAAAATATTGCAAACGTGCAAAGGTACGAGCATGCGTAGAAACTGCACAATGCACGCTTGTAACACAGTCATTTTATGAACTATTCTCACCAAATTTTCAACACAGACATTTTAATACCTCTACTAATGAACAGTGTAACTGTGATTTTCTTAATCTGTCCCAAACATTAATTTCACACACCAACTGCGCCATTGAGCGCTACATGTGCAGAAACACATTTTGGGTGAAATGTGCAAAATTAAAGCTATACTGCTCATAAGGAGGTGTGGTAAAATGGCATTGTTGAAATTCTGGACTGCAAATATTAAAAATTTGCGCACTTACGAGCGTGCGTAGGAACTACACAATGCACGCTCATAAAACTGTCATTTTTAGGAATTTTTTCACCAAATTTTCAAAATAGCCATTTTAAGACCTCTGCTCATGAACAGTGTCACTGTGATTTTCTTAATCTGTCCCAAACATTGATTTCGCACACCGGCTGTGCCATTGTGCGCTACATGCACAGAAACACATTTTGGGCAAGATGAGAAAAATGACAGCTGTACTGCTTATAAGTAGGTGTGATAAAATGGCAATGTTGAAAATCTGGAGTGCAAATGTTACAAATTTGCAAACTTACTAGCGTGCTTAGGAACTGCGCAACGCACACACATAAAACAGTCATTTTTAGGAATTTCTTTACCAAGTTTTCAACATAGCAATTGTAAGACCTTTGCTCATGAACAGTGTCACTGTGATTTTCTTAATCTGTCCCAAACATTGATTTTGCACACCGACTACGCCATTGTGTGCTACATGCGCGGAAACACATTTTGAATGAGATGTAAAAAATGACAGCTGTACTGCTCATAAGTAGGTTGATAAAATGGCAATGTTGAAAATCTGGAGTGCAAATGTTACAAATTCGCAAACTTACAATCGTGCATAGGAACTGTGAAATTCACGCTTGTAAAACAGTCATTTTTAGGAATTTTTTCACCAAATTTGCAACCTAGACTTTTTGAGAGCCCACCTTATGAACACTGGCACTGTGATTTTGTTAATCAGCCCCAAAAGGTGATTTTGAGCAGTGACCGCGAAATCTCCCTTCAGGCCCGATTAACACCATGGCAGTGACAGAATTCATGAGGAGGGGTCCCAAAAACCCCATGTTGAAAATTTGGTGCCAAAATTCCAAAAAATGCCTGAGATATGCAGCAAAGTTGAAAAAAACCCTATTTATTCCATTATACAGCTTACTGGCATTTCCTCAGTTCGTGGTCAGCTTTGAAGAGTGCAGACATGTTCCTGGTCCACCAAAGATCGTTGTGCCAGACTCCGGAGGTAAGTATGGGGTGAGGGGTGTGTGGGGAGGTAGGGTGCACAGTGCGTGGGTGTGGGTTGTGGGAGGGAGGTCTGGGAGACAGCGAGGGGCCATTTTTTCTTTACAGGAAAAAAAAAGACAACACGGGATGGTTTTCCATTTTACAGGGGCATTTGGCACACTGGGGTGGGCTCCCAGCATGCCAATGGACTCTTTTGGGGGGCAGCTGTAGCCGATGGGGATTGGGCACCCCCGTCAGCACACAAGAAAATGGGGGGGGGGACATCATGCCGGCCGAGGATTGGGCACCTCATCGAGCAGAACAACAAAACCTGGGGGGGGGGTTACATCATGCTGACAGGGAGTGGGCTCCCCCATTGGCAGACAATGAAAGCAGGTGGGAGCTTACATCTTGCCGACAGGGAGTGGGCTCCCCTGTTGGCAAAATAAACATTGCCACTGAAGCCAGTGGGGATTGGAGACCCCATCAGCAAACAAAGACTGTTTGGGGGGGCACATGCTGCTAAGGGGGATTGAGCACCCCCTCAGCATGGGAAGCTGCATAATATTGTTAGTGAATGTGGCGGCAAGCTGCCCACCATGTTCACAAACAGTATTAGGCTATCTAACATTCTGCCCTGCAATGATGGGTAGCTCCCTCATTGCAGCAAAATGACTGATGCTGCAATGACGAGGCAGCCCCTGATTGCTGCGGCAAAAACGTTACAACTTGGTGCACTTTTGGAGACCAGTGTCATCGGCACACTGTGCCTCCATTGGTCCACCAGTGCCAAGCCCTCAAATGCAGTGCCTCCCTTGGCTATAACACTGCCGTGCCTCCACAACCCACTTCTCTCCTAAGCTGTCACATCATGGCCCAGATATTCAAACTGCGCCATTCTGAGGCGCAAGCCCCTGCGCTGCTCAAAATAGTTGTGCAGGGGTGTGGCCGGGGTGATATTCAAAGGAGTTGCGCTATTGAGCAACTCCTTTGAATATCATCCCCCAGCCACAGCACTTGCACATGGCGCAGTGGAACTTGCGCCACCGCAAGTTGCCAGAGTTGAGCATTAAACTTGCAGTGGCGCAAGTACCATTGCGCCATGCTCAAATTTCCGATATTCAAAAGGTGACATGCAAATAGGGCCATAATTTATGCAAGGCACAGGGGGGGCCATTTGCATCTATTTATGGCCCCATTTGCATGCCATTAGCATGTAGGTGCACCGATCCCCGAGGACTTGCGCCTGGCCGCCCTGCCAGGCAGCAGCAATCGGGGACCGGCACCTGCAGCCTGATCGCGAACGTATCTCTGTAAGTCTACATTCCCCCACACACACACAATCGAAGCCGATCCCGGGCATTACAGTTATGAACCCCATACACATCTCCCACAGCCCGATCGCGGGCGTACAGTCCACATGAACCCCGCCCACATCTCCCACAGCCCGATGGCGGGCATTACAGTTACAGAAACCCCGTCCACATCTCCCACAGCCCGATGGCGGGCAGGAATGTGTATGAGCCCTCCCAGTGCCCGATCGTGGGCAGAATGTAACCCCAACGAATATCTCCCTGGTGGTCCAGTGGACCGTAAAGCCATGCGGGCAGAATGTCAAGTTACAACCCCCAAACATCTCCCTGGTGTCTAGTGTCCCCCACCCACCCACGAAGCCCCTCCACCCGCTCCCCATGGCTGGCGGACGGCAGCATCCACCGCCCTGCCTTGGCCAGCCGACTGACTGTCGGATGCTGCCGCCCGGCCTGCGGGGAGGGGTGGAGGGCTCATGGGTGGTGGGGGGATACTAGACACCAGGAGATGTTTGGGGGTTGTAACGGCATTCTGCCCGCGATCAGGCTTTACGGTCCACTGACCACCAGGGAGATATTCGGTTGGGTTACATTCTGCCCGTGATCGGGCACTGGGGGTTCACACGTTCTGCATAGCGATCGGGCTGTGGGAGATGTGGCGGGGGTCTATGTAATGTAATGCCCGCGATCGGGCTTCGGAGATGTGTGGGGCGGGGGTTCAGTATAACTGTATGCCCACGATCGGGCTGTGGGAGATGTGTGGGCGGGGGTTCATGTTACGCTTTGACCGCGATCGGGCTGGTGGGGGGGCACAGGGACCGAGTTGGGGGCCAGCCAGGGGTGGCAGCTGCTGTGTTGCGCCCTGCAATACAGCAGCTCACCTGTGGGTGGCCCTCAACTTGATCCTTTTTTTGGCTCAAGGTTGTGCAGGCGCAGGTTGGGGGTTGCGCATGCACAACTCTGCACAACCTGACTGAATATCGGGTTGCGCAGGTTATGCATGGTTCCTCCCCCTCCTGTTGAGCATGCATTCATTTGCATTGCTCTTTGCAACCTGTTGCCGTCAGTGGAGCAACTGTCTCCGCCGAATATCGCAGAATGGAGCAATGTAGACTTGCCATGCGCAACCTGTTGCAATATGGAGCAACCCTTTGAATATATTCAACCCATGTTTCTTGCGCATGCGCAAGCAAACATAAAAATGATCAAACATAGGACTCAAAGTTTTGCACTGTGCTTGCCCTTGCCCATAACACTGAGGATGCAATACTTAGTCAGATAGTGCACCAGCACTATCCAGCTGAATATAGGGGCATGTCTGTACAGTGATAAGTTGAATAGTGCCACCTCAACATGGATCTGAGATGTGTAAAAGACAGTGCCCTCAGACCCAATAGCGTTGGGAGTTCTGGGTGTGATATTCAGCCAGCAGCATGCAAATGAGCTCATTCAGCATGCAAGGCTCAAAGGGGCCATATGCATGCCCATTATGGGCTCATTTGCATGAGAAGTGGTAACAGGTTTACCCCCCTGTGACTGGCACTACCCCACTCTAATCGCCAATTCCTGTAAAAGCCTAAATGTTCCCTGGTATCTAGTGATACCCCCATGCTCCGATCCCCATCCCTGTAACCACAAACACATTCCCTGGTGTCCAGTGGTACCCCCATTCTTCCATCCCCATCCCCATTAAAATTACATTTTTCCCAGGTGTCCAGTAGTCCCTCCATCCTCAGATAGTCTGCCCTGTCAATGATACTCCCAACCCCTGATCACCATCCCCATAATTATTTAAATGTCCCTGATGTCCAGTTCCCCTACCCTCTGATCACCATCCCTCTAATTATTTAACATGTCCCTGGTGTTCAGTGGTTCCATCCACCCTCTGATTGCCATCCCAATAAAAAGATACATATGCTGTGGTGTCTAGTGGCACCTCCCACCCTTTGATCACAATCTCATAATGATTGAACATGTCCCTGGTGACTAGTAGTTTCCTCACCCTCTGATCACTGTCCCTATATACAGTAACATAGTCCGTGGCATCTAGTCATACTTCCCATCCTCTGAATGTCATCCGTGTAATTATTTAACATGTCCCTCATTTGCAGTGGTCCCCTCCACCTTCCAGTCGTTGTTCCCATTAAAAAAAAAATATTCTGTGATGTCTAGTGGCTCCTCCTACCCACCAGTCACCATTCCTTTGTACAGTGACATAGTCCCTGGTGTCTTCTGGCACCCCCCAACCTCCAATTACCCTCCCCATATACATTGACAAAGTTCTTGATGTCCAGTGGTATGCCTCGCCTTACAATCCCAATCTCTGGTAATGATGTGGTATGGCCTGGTGTCTAGCAACCCCCCCAACTGCCTGCACTGAGAAAACCACCCTGCCACCCCTGTACCTCCTACCCTGGTTGTGCTGTAGAGATCTGAGATGGCGACTGGCACATGCATCCTCTCACCACTGTGGCCAGATGTTGAGTGGCCTGACAGGGAGCATGCATCCTCTGAACGGTAAGGGGATATCATGCTACCTCCAAAATGCAGAACCAACAAAGCAGCCTTAGCTGCTTAAAAAGCATGCATATTGCAAATACAAGTCTGACACAAGTAACTTTGGTGCAACTGCAGTTTATGAGGGATGGGGAATCTAGCAGCTGAGATCTCGTACATGTAATCTTATACTACGACAAGATCTCGGCCATCAATGCCTGTTCTCACACATAATCACTCTGTTTTCCATTGTTATCATTGGGGGGCTATGCCCCTGTACCCCCTGTACCCCACTCCCACCACCAGTGCCGTGACATTGTGATCTACTATTCCCAAATATGCAACATATACTACTATTCCAAATACCCACCAATACGTAGTCTCATCAGTAAAGATGCTCGAATTTCAGCAGCCACATTTATGTCCCTCATAAACTGCAGTCAGGCTGTAACTTTTTTTATTAGCCACCTTTGAATATTGCACTGGGGCACAAATCCTGGGAAAACAGGGTACAATCACTTTGCCCACCAGGCAAAGCTTTAAATATCTGGTCCCTTGCCTCCAATTCTAGGCCAATTAGTTTTACATCAATAGCTGGGAAATTAATTGAGAAAACAATTAAAGACTGTCTGATTGATAAGGCAGAAAACAAAAGTAAACTAGATATAGCACAGCATGAGTTCACCAAACATCAATCAAGTATGACAAACTTAATAGTATTCTATGAACCAGTTATTGAAATGTTTGGTAACAACATCTCAAGTGATCGATATGAAAAACAGCTCGAGTGTGACTCTGAACCAGACGCAGACTTTCAAATACCTTGGTATAACCCTGGACCCTACTCTGTCCTTCTCCAGCCAAATTGATTCAGTTGTGAAATCTGTAAATATCTGTATAGGCCCTCTCTTTAAACATAGACACTGCCTTACAACTGACACCCTTAAGATAGCAATACACAGCTCTATCGCCTCCATCACTGATTATGGACTTGTTATCTATGGATCAGCCACAGCTACAGCACTACAGTGAATCATTACAGTGCTGAATAGGGCCTGCAGACTCCTTACTGGTGCTGCACACCACACGCATACCTGTGACCTCTATGATCAGTCAAAGTGGCTACAACTTCACAGAAGGATTGCTTTCCAAACCTGCCTACTAGCAAAAAAGTCATTGATTGGACTCATGCTCCCTGGGGTTCAATCTCTCTTAAGTCCAGCCAGCTGTCCCTGGTACACAAGAAGCTCTGACAACTATTCTCTATATGTTCCCCAAGGTCAGTGGTCTTTTGCAGGTAGAGCCCCTTAGATGTTTAACTCCCTGGGCAGCGAACTCACCAACTTAGGCACCCTCTGCTCATTCAGACACAAACTACGTCAAACGTTTGTGTCCAGAGTCACCTCTGACTGTTTCTCCTAGTCTCCCTGACAGTCACTCCTGTTCTTTGCACCTCTCTACTATCATCACCTCTGCCTGCCACCACCACCCCTCCCCCATATATACCCCTCCCTCTCTCCCTAGCCCTGGTCCACCACCTTCCTGCTCTTACCCTCCTTCAACTCCCTTCCACTCTGTCTCTTTTCTAATCTGCTCACCCTTCCCCCACTGTTGCACTTGTTCTCTGATCCTTGCCTCCTACCCACCTCTCCTTCTACCTCCCTCCCAGTTACCCCTCTACACCCACCCTCTCTTCTACTTTTCTATGCTACCTGGCACAACTGGCAGCAACTCAGTTTTTCCACTCCACCTTTCCCTTTGACAATACCCTTCTAGCAGCTTTAATTCATGTAAATGTTATTTGTTGTTACTCAGCATTCTTAAATGTATGCCTGATAATGTTGTTCTAATTTTATTTACAACATCTGTAGCTTTTGGATCATGTATACACCTGTACTGAATTTTGTATTCATACTGCTTGTCTGCTAATCTCACACAAACTGTACTTCTATTCTTTGTATACTGATGTGCAACCTTTGTAAAAGAGCCATTGGCTCAAATGTATTTATCTGAAATTCTAATAAATACATGTATTAATAAAATGATATATCTGGACTTCTGTTATACCTTCAATAAAGTACTATGCAAGAAATTATTATACAAGACCAGTAGTAACGTTTGCTCCTATGCTGCCACTTTTTCCTATCATCTGGCCCTATGTTCTGCTGCCCCCAGCCCCAACTGCTGTTTCCCACACCATTTAGTAGGTGTGGATCTGCATGGTGTGAAGCCTGAGAGTGCCAGCAGCCATCATGCATGGGGGAAGGAAACATAGACTTTTTCTATGTTTTCTCCCTTCCTCTACCCTGGCATCCAGGCAAAGATTATGCATCCTTATGCATGGGCCCTCATGTACATGTAGTGATGTCCTTTGGGAAAGACAAGCTCCCTCAGCCCACTACAGGGGTTGCTATGCTGGATGAATCTGGATGCTACACTCCCTTGGGTGAAAGTGCTGCTGTGTTGAGGAGGCAGTATAGCACAGTGGTTTAGGGCTCTGAGTTGCAAACCCGGAGACCTGAGTTTGAATCTTACAGCTCCTCTTGCATACTGTGTGACCCTGAGCTAGTCACTTAACTTTCTTGTGCTCCCAGGCTGCACCTGGAAACAAGCTTCAGCTTAGTGTGCCTTTCATGGTTAAACAATTTCCCCTTCATCCCATGTGACAGAGCTACCATGGTCCCTCAGCTGCTAAACCCAACTTCTCAAGTTCGATTCCCAATCTGGATCACTGACTCAAGAGAATGTAGCACTTTTGTGGGACCATGGGGCAGTCGTAGTAATATGTGTTTTGATATAAGAATAACAACATAGATTGGAAACTGGCTGATAGGTAAACACCAATGGAGGTGTATTATCAGGAGAAACTGAAGTAAGAAGTGTAGTACCACCAGGACTGGTATTGGGGCCAGTACCTCTCTCACTAAAAAGACATGCATACAGGTTTGAACAACTACTTAACAAAATTCACTGATATCACAAAACTAAGGGTACCAGCATTATGTCTAGATAATACAGATACTATACAAAAGGAGCTGGGCAAACTGCACCAGTTGACAACAAGCTGGGGTATGGAATACAACACTGGCAAATGTGTTGCATTACATATTGATAGTAATAACAAACACAGATCCTACTCCCCAGTGTGGACTATTTTGATTGAAGTTAGTGAGGGAGAGGATCTGGGTGTTATCATTCAGTGAGACCTCAGATTCAAAAACAATAATAAAATGACTAATGTAAAGGCACTGAGGATTTGGTGTGCATAAAAAGAAATGTACGTCAAAGCAAGACTATCATAACACCAATGTGTTCAGATTTGCCAAGGCCACACCTAGACTACTGCTTGCAGTTCTGGTCTTCCTACCAAAGGGGAGAAATCCAAAATCTGGAAAACATTCAAATTCAGTGTTTGGCGAATCCTGTAAGTACTTGTGCAAACTTTAACTTCATCCTTTCTCTGTTCCCACCCTCATCAGAGGAGTCAAGCAGCATTACAGTAATAGAAGGCTTGGCACTGAGGGTGAGAAGAGTGCCAGAGGTGCAGAAGAAGAGGATGGCGAAAGTTCAAGATGTGCTAAGCATGGAATGAGGAGAGAGACTGGCTTAAATGTGCATGGTGGGAAGACTTATTACTCCACACTGAATGTTGGGCAAAGCCCTCCCATTCAGTGTTTGGTGACTAATGTAAGTGTTTGTGCAAACTTTAAGTCTGGCCTTTCTCTATTTCCACCCTCAGTAGAGGAACCGAGTAGCATCATGGAAATAAAAGGCTTTAAAGAGGGAGAGAGAGAGAGAGAGCTATACCTCCTCCAACTCACGAAGACTGAGAATAGTAGCATGCATGACAGGAACCCCCCCCGCCTTGAGGAGGAAACCAAAAGGGAACCATGGCTACTGAACTGCCATTCCTCTAGGCTTACTAAGAGGAAATCATCCTAAAAGTTTGACTGAGTTCTTCTTCAGGATTGAGGATATACAGTTGTAGCCATAGATATGTTCAGATGTTTCCAGTTATTTGGCAATTGCTAAAGAGATTCACTCTCTGATATCCCACAGTGGTATTGCAGACAGACAGGAAATTTCTCCAGAGATATCACAGAAATTTCAATAAATGTCTGACCATGTCTATAGTTGTCACTGTAGGTTTCAAAGCATGAAGAGCACCATCCTCTGAGTCTCTTGATAATATGAATAGGGACGTTGTTCTTCGATGTGGAAAATGCAGCTCTGATCTGAAAAGAGGGACCTATAAAAGCAAAAGGATTAAGTCTGAGTCATTGTACTATGATTCTCACATGCTCCATGAACCATTTGGTTGATATTGGTATAATGTTGATAGGAGACTTTGTGAGGAACTGGAGCAAACATGATAGTGCATGAGTTGATCCAAGACAGCTACTGGACACCAGTTGTCCTGAGTAGAATAGCATGAGATCTGGATTCCTTGGTGCAGTTGATCAATTTGTGATGTTGGCAGAAAGAGAATATCATCAACTTTCTGTTTTCTTAAACTGGTGACAGTGAGGAATTTAGAGAGGAGACCAAAGATGCAGTAAAATCTCAGGAGTGCAGGAAACCATAGAAAGCTAAGCAATGAGCTGAATAGATCATGATGTTTGTGGTAGGATCAAAAGGACTGGTATGCAGCAAATCCAACAACTTTAACAATATCAATCCATCAATAAGTAGATGCTTAGGAGCTTTTCTTAGGGATGCTCAATGGATTCCAAGTAGGAGGAGTTTGACAGAAGCATTGGATAGGACTAAAGTAATGGATGGGTTTGACTGGTATAGGAGATGTGAATTACAGATAAGATTTGCTTAATGGTCCCAAATGATAATTTTAAGGCTTGCTGGAAGAAGGTTATGAATTCCAGAATATGATCAATGAAGGAGGAAGTTGGGTGAACTAACTGAGAGGCACAAAATCAGTAAAATTTCTTCCTACTGGTGGTAAAAGTTGTTCAAATAGTAAGCACTAGGGCTGACCACAAGATGGCTTCAGCTTATCAGTGATAGAATGCTAAGTCATGCTGAAATTGGTGAATTGAGGAAAAGAAGTCGTGGTTGAACCTGCTGAAGGACAGGTGCAATTGAATTCCTAGAACTTAAATTGGGATAGGTAATCAGCAGCTTCATTCATGTAGCCAGGAATATGAAAGCATTTCATGGTGAAATCATGGTACAGTGATAACCAAGTCTGCCTCCATATGAACAATATGATGGAATGGGACAAAGACCCGACTTTATTAATAATGTCTACTGTGGGTTGATTATCAGAGATAATTGAGACAGTCTGCAAAGACCAACAATGGTTCCATGCAAATGTAGCAACTATAATAGGGTAAATTTAAAATAGAGAAGTTGTTTTGGAAAAGTCTTTAAGAGTGTATGTGTTGAGAAGCTATGGAGACACCAACCAGGAATGCTTGAAGATAGCTGCAAAACCATAATTATAAGATGTGCCGATTTATATCCTGGGATGGAAATCACTAGATGGCTCTTTGTTTAACATAGAGCATCTGTTCCAAAAGACTAGAATGTGGGACCACATGGCTAAATTTAATTTGACTGCAGCAGTAATGGATATGTGATGGTGTAGTTCTGAGGCCAAAGAGACAAATGTCAGAAGGTAGAAAACGAATGAACGGCCTTTCAGAATAATTTACATTGCAAAACTGAGATATCACAGAAGTGAAAGAAGTTTGTGTTTGGCACAGGAGGAACAAACATAAAAAGATTCCATGAGGGCTGAATCCTAAACAGTTTATCAGGAAGTAATCTGGCTTTCATGCATTTCATATCCAGTTCAATAAATAGAAATTCTCTTTAGAAACATGGTCTGTTGCTATAGGCTGTAACTGCATTCCCAGCTCTGCAAGTCTTAAGACACAATCACCTGGCTAACCGACATGGATCAAGTCACCTCCCACACCCTTTCTAACAAAGCCCTCACAAGGCCACTGCCCACATCCCAGATCCCCCAACCCCAACTCTCTATATCAATTCCACTATGTAGATGGAGTTAGTTCCCTGGCTACTGAAGAGTATACCTTTGTGCCTAGCCTTTGACTGCTGTAAATTATACCTATGTACCTGACAATGTTTGGCCTTATCATGTTTCTTTGCACTTACCTGATAGCTTATGTCTCTGTTAGTAATGTTTCACCCTTGTAATGTGCTTACACTGGGGCTCCACCCTCCTTTGTTTTCTTGTTGTCATTTGTTCACATTTTGTTGTACCTGGCAAGGAACTTTCATAAAAAAAAGCTTTTGCTCAAAGGGAATGTCTGAATCTTGAAATAAAAAATAAAGAATTCAATAGATGTAGATGGTCCTAATGTTTTGCCTCCACAATTCATATGCCATTCTGGCAAAGTGTGGTTCCTCTATGGAGACACCCACAGTGGAGACCAAGGAGGATGCTGGGAACCTCCATAAAGGAAACCCACAGGAGGGTGGCATGGGACCCCACAGGGGAAGGAAACAACTCCTGGTGGGGGACTCCATTGTTAGGAAGGTAGAACTGGGAGAGGAAGGGGAGAGGGAAGGAGGTAAGGTGCCTGCTTGGCTCCATGTCTTGGAGGGACAAGGAGCGAATCCTCAGAATCACCAGAGCAGCTGCACAGAGGAGGGAGCCGGATGCCACTGTCCACCTAGGGACAAATGACCTGGCTAAGAAAGGGATCAGAGCAGTGCAGGAAGAGTTTGTGGAGCTGGGGAAGGGCCTTAGACAAGTAGCATGCTTGGTAACCTTCTAGGAGGTGCTGCCTGTCTATGGCATGGTTGATACTAGGGTGCTCCACACCATGGAATTCAATCAGTGGTTGAAAAACTGGTGCAGAGCTCAGGGATTTGGCTTCATTGGGGACTGGGAGTCCACCTGAAGGGATGCAGGCCTATACTGGTGTGATGGTCTGCATCTGTCCAGGAGGGGAACCAGGATCCTAGGTGATAGGTTTAAATGTTTCATTGGCAAGCATTTAAACTAGCCAAAGTGGGAGGCACTGGAAAGGAGCAGTGGAAATCTTAGCCCCCCCAAAAGATCAGGGTAGTAAGTGAGGTAAACACCAAGATAGAGATGTCGACAGGGAGAATGGTAGGGGTAAATGGAGAAAATGACAAATGCAATAAGGACAGGGATGGGGCAAAAGGGGTAAAGCCATCAAGAAATGGAGGGTAATGAGTACCAAAGCCCATAGTCTGGGCAACAAGATCCCTGAACTGGTGGCCTTCATGGAAGAGGGATGCCTGGATATCATAGCAGTCACAGAAACATGGTACACAGAGAACCATGACTGGGATGTTAACATACCAGGGTACACAACCTACAGGAGAGACAGGGAAGGGAGAAGAGGGGGGAGGAATAGCTCTCTATGTAAGGGAAGGGATAAAAGCAATTGAACAAAAGAGTAAAAAGGGAGGAAAGGAGGCACTGTGGGTCACCTTAGAGACTGAAAATTGCACCACAATCTGCACAGGGGTTGTATACCGACCCCCATGTCAGGGGGAAGGATTGGACAAGGATATGATAGAAGGCATCCTTAGGATGACAGAAAAAGGGGAGATATTGTTGATGGGGGACCTGAATATGCCAGATGTTAACTGGAGCACCTTGGCTGCAGCCACACCCAAAAGCAGGGCCATTCTCGATGCCCTTCAGGTGGCATGCCTCAGACAGGTAGTTTTGGAACCCACTCATGAGGGAGCAATCTTAGACCTCATACTCTCAAATGGGGATGGTGAGAGGATCTCAGATCTAGAAATGGGTAGCCATCTGGGAACAAGTGACCACCAAACAGTGCGGTTCAGGATAAAGTCAGCTACAAAGTCAAACCATACAAAAGTGAAGCTTCCGGACTTCAGGAGGGCTGACTTTGGCAAGATGGGAGAGTGCCTTAGAAAAGCACTAGCAAATAGGCTAGAAGGAGGGGTGGAGCAACAATGGGGAAACATCAAAACTGCCATCACAGAGGCAGCAAGCCTTTGTGTGAAGCAAGTAAAGAAATCAAAATGAAAGAAAAAGCCACTATATTTCTCAAAAGAGGTGACGGTGAAGGTTAGGGAGAAACATATAGCATTTAGGAAGTATAAGGAAACACAGAAGGAGCAGGACTGAGAACTGCACCAGTTGAGGCAGAAGGAAGCAGGGAGGGTAGTTAGAATAGCAAAGGCACAAACTGAGGAAAAGATAGCCAACTCGGTTAAGAAGGTGGATAAAACCTTTTATGGGTACATCAGGGAGCGCAGAAATACAAAGGGAGGGATAGTGAGGCTGAATAGAATAGATGGTGGGTGGACAGAGAGGGACAGTGAAAAAGCAGGGATACTGAATGAATACTTCTGCTCAGTATCACAAAAGAGGAGGAGGGAGAGGTGCCTAAACCAATTAACAGAAGCACTCTTGATAGGGAGGTCGATCCTAGTTCTTTCACAGAAGAAAGGGTTTTGAAAGAACTCCTAAAACTGAAGGTGGACAATGCAATGGGACCTGATGGAATTCACCCTAGAATTCTAAAAGAATTAAGGTGAGAACTAGTGACACTACTGACTACCCTTTTTAACAAATCATGGGAGGATGGTGTGGTACCTGAGGACTGGAGGAAGGCGGTTACCCCTTCACAAAAGTGGGAGCAAGACAGAGGCAGGAAACTACAGACCTGTCAGTTTGACCTCTGTGGTAGGGAAAGTGATGGAATCACTTCTGAAGGAAAGAATTGTTGAGTACCTAGAGGCCAGTGGGGCATGGGACTCAAGGCAGCATGGGTTCACAGTGGGAGGTCATGTCAGACAAATCTAATTGATTTCTTTGACTGGGTGACCAAAGTAGTAGACCAGGGAGGGGCTGTGGACATGGCCTACCTAGACTTTAGCAAGGCATTTGACACAGTCCCACACAAAAGATTAATAAACAAATTAACCAGCCTGGGAGTGGGTCCCAGGGTGGTAGCCTTGGTAAAACATTGGCTGGACAACAGGACACATAAGTTAATTGCAAATGGAGTCCACTTTGAAGAAAGAGGGGTTACTAGTGGGGTACCACAGGGTTCAGTACTGGGTCCAGTCATTTTTAATGTCTTTATAAGTGACTTTGCAGAGGGGCTGGAAGGGAAAGTATGCCTCTTTGCAGATGACACAAAGATCTGCAATAGCGTTGATACACAAGAAGGCGTGGAAAGGATGAGAAGGGTCTTGGTAAGGTTGGAGGAATGGTCAGAAGTATGGCAGCTTGGATTCAATGCAAAGAAGTGCAAAATAATGCACCTGGGAAACAATAACCCAGGGGAAGATTACACAATGAGGGGGAGGTAGTAACAACAACAAAAATGGAAAGGGACCTGGGGGTAATCATATCAGATTACCTTAAGGTGAGCAAGCAATGTGAGACAGCAGTAGGGAGGGCTGGGGGCACTGGGACATATAGGGAGAAGCATCACCAGTAGAAAACAAGAAGTTGTTATCCCTCTGTACAGACAGTTGGTGAGACCCAATCTGGAGTACTGCATCCAGTTCTGGAGACCCCATCTCAGCAAGGACATAGACAGGATAGAGACAGTCCAGAGGAGGTCAACTAAAATGGTGCAGGGTCTGCAAAAGAAGCCATACGAGTAGAGACTAAAGGAGCTTAATATGTATACCCTTGAGGAAAGGAGGGAGAGGGGGACATGATAGAAACTTTTAAGTACCTCAGTGCACTCAACAAAATGCAAGAGGGTAGCATCTTTCAGAAAAAGAGTTGTGTAAGAACAAGGGGACACAATTTGAAGATAAGGGGGAATGGCCCAGGGGCAATGTGAGGAAGTATTTTTTCACAGATAGGGTGGTGAACACATAGAACAGCCTTCCTGAGGAGGTTATGGGGTCTAAAACTGTGAGAGAAATAAGAACACATGAGACAGACATAAGGCAATTTTTGTGGGGGGTAGGAAGAAATAGGCTATTGGTTAAATAGGATCTGCAGCTTATCCTGTAGGTAGGGAAATGGGCAGACTGGGTGAGCCAAGCCGTTCTTATCTGCTATCAAAGTCTATGTTTCTATGTTAGATAGAGGCACTACTAACTCCTGGAAGAGATGGACAACTGCAGAAATGCCAGCAGCTGGAGGTAAATCGGGAGGCTCGATTAGCAAGAAATTATCTGGAAAATGGATGAGGGCTGAGCGATGACAAACATTGAGCAACAGCCAACAAAGCATCTCAGAAAACATGTTGAATAATGTTGGGCTGCTTTTAAAACCAAAGGTCAGATGAACAGTGACGTAGTAACTATTTTCCCATTTAACACCATATCAGTGCCACAGAAAAGGATGGATGGGCAGCAATTTAAATGCATCTGAAATGTTCACTTTCAAGGGCCTGGAGCAGGGGTGAAATAATTTAATAATTTTAATATCATCATCTATGCAAGCATAGGAGAGAAAATACTCATCATATGTAATCAATGAATTGATACTAGGTATGGACTTCAATCAAGGTGCTGATAAGTCAATGATTAATCACTTCTTGCTAGAAAATGTTCTAGTTGCCACACCAATAGGACTGATCTGATAGATGGGAAATGGTGGTTGCAGAAAGGGACCAATGAGGAATCCTTTTTGTAGTTCTTTTTGTAATAGTTGCTCAATGACTTTGGGTTCTTTTAAGGCAGACTGCAAGTTATGACATACAAAGATGTCAGAGGTATGTACTGCAATGCCAGTATGGAATCCTTCGGAAAAGCCACACAAAAGATATTCCACAAATGAGCATGAAGGATGAGAAGCTAGTGCTTGAGTTAAGGCAGGTAGATTGACAGGAGTAGAGGGGTGCAGTAATTATTGTTTAGACTGAGACTGTTTTAAACAAATTAATCGAGCATGAGCTTCGCCACAGAAAGCTGCAAATATGGAGAAACTGACAGTTGAAACCCAAGCATCCTTCATCATTGAAGTTATTGCAAATCAGTTTTTCTCCTACATATTTAATTTGTTTTCCATGTCCATCTAAGTTGGGGAGAACATAGGCATTATGATTAGAAATTGTGCAGCTCAACTGTGAAGAGGAAAAGGGAGCTGGAGCTGGACCAGCTGGTAAATCCCTTCTAGCTGAAATGGAAGATGAGGAGACATCAGACACTGTCAAAGGGCAGAGAGAGAGGCAAAGTGGGTGAAGGAGCTGCACCGTGGGCAGGAATATGCTTGCTGGTCAGTGAAGTGATGGCAGAACAGCTCATTATCCAGGATATCCCAGTTCTGTTTTGCATTAAAATGAGCAAATGCATCTGCAGCTTTTGCAGAAAAAGACTGACCAAAAAATAGAGATATGAGTCCAGCTCTTTGCTTCAAGAAGGAAATGCAGAGTAAAAGATGTCATAGTATAAGCTGAAATCAAGGACAAATTCAGGTACAGTATAATCAATTTCTTCAGGAGTCTGAAATCTTTTGACTTCAAGAGGATGGAAATGTCTCTACAGGATAATATTCTTTTTTCTATGGTATCATGGGATAAGATAAGCAGACATATCAGGTTTGTGTCCTTCCCATGTAAAATATCTTTGTGGAGGTGACTTAGAATGAGGTGAATAGGAGATATAAATGGTGGAGAAGTGGCTGAAGAAGTACCTGAATCTTGTTGGGTTGGTAGACCAGAGGAAGACGGAGTGCTCATATGTGGTGTAGCATTAGATGGAGCAGTAGCATCTTGAATATGATAAGAGGATGTAAGAATAGTTGGTGTTGCTGAGCTTGAAACTGGAGCAGTATGTGAGGAAAGACGAGCTTCGAGGGATGAGATGTGGGATTGTAGCTCTAATACTCAGGTAGCTAGCTGAGCCATGAATTCTTTAATTTCAGATAAAAGCAGAAGCTGGTTGTAGAATGGGCTGGCTAGGAGGAGGATCCATGGCAGGTTGAGGCTTAGCTGCTACAAATAAATTGAATAGCTAATGTTTCAATGTGGAGGCTGAATGAGAAATACCCAATTTTGTAATTCAGAAATCAGGTGCAGCAGAATAGTTAAGTCCTTCATAGAGTATCTCAGTTTTGAAGATTTTTTGAGAGGTATGGGCAAATCTGAAGCAGTCAGAGGAAGCCCTAAAGGACCTTCTTCAATGTCTGGAGATGACTCGCCAGATGGAATGGATGCCATGGCACTGTAACAGTGCTTAAGATAGTTGATAATGGATGGCTTGATACATGAAAGACACAGACCCTTCTCTGGTTGATGAATCAAACCCCTTCCTACACTTGTAGACCTCCAAAGGTACATGCTAGGGAGATGGAGTCTGGTAAGGCTGCCGTGAGGGCTACTGAAAAAGAGAGACAGGAACTGTAAAAGTTTACTGAAAAGCTTAAAACGGAACAGATGACTGGGATGAATAGGAGGTTGAATAGAACAAATAATGTTTGGTTGCAAAGTAGGAGCTAAGGCAGGATGGGTACAGGAATATATGTTTGTTATTAAAGAGAGAAATTCTAAGGGAGTAATACGAGCAGAATAGAAAGTGGTGTTACAGCTTTAAGCCATGCGGTAATGTTACCATGTGTGACAGTCCTGGAAGAATGATGGATCAGCAAATGGGAGCTGTGAGAAAACAGAGCAGAACCAGGCCCCCCAACCAAAAATAGAAGAAGCCAATATGGAAGCAAAGACCCAGGGAACCCAGAAGAACAGTAGGTATGGGAGGAAAGAGGGTCGGAAGAGACCCGACAAGCTCATGAGGCAGCTAGCTCAGAAAGGAAGAAAAGAGAGCACAGGCAGACAGAGAGGGACATAAGCAGGAGAAGTAATGACAGGCAGAGATGGAGAGGGGGCAGTGAGAGTCACTGAGGATAGTAGGAAAAGTGCAAAGAAAGTGGAGGGAATGTAACAAGGAAGAAATGAGCAGATAAAGCAACGCAGGTACAAAGGCCACGCAGAGCTCAGCGGTCAAGACACGCTAAACATGGAATGAAGGGAGAGGCTGACTTAAATGTGGATGTTGGGAGATGTTATTTCCCCACACTGAATCTCGGACAAAGCCCTCCCAGAATCTGGAATGCAGAACTAGACTTAAAGACATTGGGTTCACATAACTTTGAAAGAAGGATGAGTGCTACAGGATACTTGATACTGCTTTACAAACTATTGAGAGATGGCTCTTCTGAGTGCACAAATGGAAATTAAATTGATAAAAAGGGCATCACCAAAGTAGAGGCAAACCCATTAAATGAAGATAGAGTTATACAAAACCAGTAAGAGGGGAGCATAATTCACCCAGAAGGCTGTAAAACTGTGGGACAGTTTCCCACAAGAAGTGGTAAATGCACCCAATGTGAACATTTTTAAAAAACTACTGTATACTCATATGGGCAAGGTAGAAACTTTAACAGTAACCACTGACTATTGAGGAGGTAGACAAGATGAGCCACTAAGCTTGTTACTACCTCTTGAACCATAGTAACCATAGTAACTTAATTGAAAGAGTGCCGCTTCACCTGCTGAAAACTTTGTGAAGCACTCTGGATAGGGGGTTGATATTAGTCCTTGCACAGAAGAAAGGGTTCTGAAAGAACTCTTAAAACTGAAGGTGGATAAAGCAATGGGGCCTGATGGGATTCACCCCAGAATTCTAAAAGAACTAACGGAAGAATTAGTAACACTACTGACTACCCTTTTTAATAAATCACTGGAGGATGGTGTGGTACCTGAGGATTGGAGGAGGGTGGATGTGATTCCCCTTCACAAAAGTGGGAGCAAGACAGTTTCAGGAAACTATAGACCTGTCAGTTTGATCTCAGTGGTAGGGAAAATGATGGAATCACTTCTGGAGGAAAGAATTGTTGAGTACCTAGAGGCCAGTGGGGCACAGGACCCAAGGCAGCATGGATTCACAGCGGGAAGGTCATGTCAGACAAATCTAATTGATTTTTTTGACTGGGTGACCAAAGCAGTAGATCAGGGAGGGGCTGTGGACATGGCCTACCTAGACTTTGGCAAGGCATTTGACTCAGTCCCACACAGAAGATTAATAAACACATTAGCTAGCCTGGGAGTGGGTCCCAGGGGTGGTAGCCTGGGTAAAACACTGGTTGGACAACAGGACACAGCGGGTAATAGTAAATGGAGTCCACAGTGAAGAAAGGAGGGTTACTAGTGGTACTGCAGGGTTCAGTACTGGGACTGGTCCTTTTTAATGTCTTCATAAGTGACATTGCAGAGGGACTGGAAGGGAAAGTACTGTATGTCTCTTTTCAGATGACACAAAGATCTGCAATAGGGTTGATACACAAGGTGGGATGGAAAGGATGAAAGAGGAATTGACAAGGTTGGAGGAATGGTCAAATGTATGGCAGCTTAGTTTCAGTGCAAAGTACAAAGTAATGCACCTGAGAAACAAAACCAGGGAAGAGTACACAATGGGGGTGAGATACTGACAACAACAAAATGGAAAGGGACCTGGGGTAGTCATATCAGACTACCTAAATGTGGCCAGCAATGTGAGAAGGCAGTAAAGGGCTGGGGATACTGGGATGCAAAGGAGGCATCACCAATAGAAAACAGGAAGTTGTTGGCCCTCTGTACCAGACAGTTGGTAAGACCACATCTGGAGTACTGTGTACAGTTCTGGAACCCCATCTCCACAAAAGACATAGACAGGGTGGAGGCTGTCCAGAGGAGGGCACTAAATGATGCAGGGTCTGCATCAGAAGACATATGAAGAAAGACTAAAGGAGCTAAAGATGTATAGCCTCGAGGAAAGGGGGGACATGATAGAAACTTTCAAATACCTCAAAGAATCAGCAAAGTCCAAGAGGGTTGCATCTTTCAGAAAAAGAGATGTGCAAAAACATGGGGGCACAATTTTAAGATAGAGGGGGGACGGCTCTGAGGTAATGTGAGGAAATATTTCTTCACAGAGAGGGTTGTGAATACATGGAACAGCCTTCCTGAGGAGGTCGGAGAGTCAAAAACAGTGGGGGAATTCAAGAATGTATGGGACAGACATATGGCAATTCTAGTGGGGGGTAGGAGGAAGTAGGCTGTTGGTTAACTAGGATCTGCAGCTTATCCGTTAAGTAGGGAAATGGGCAGACTAGGTGGGCCAAGCGGTCCTTATCTGCCATCAAATTCTATGTTTCATGAATTTGGCAAACTGCAAATTAATAAACAAAGCCAAGTTTGCCAACATTGCACATCTTTAATTACAACACCTGCCACTGGCAACATGGGTAGCTGAAGAAGAACCATGACAACTGGCTGTACAACTGATTGATGTAAATTTGTGAAACAATATGGACAGCTGTTGCAGGATGGGAGTCTCCACAGAGACAAGGGCCACCACCTGAGAAGCAAATCAAATGACTGGGGCAGGAGGAGGCACCAGGCTAGAGTTATTTGGAGCAGAGGAGAGAGATAGCTCTTCAGCAAGGGGGCACAATTTGAAGATAGAGGGGGGATGGCTCAGGGGCAACATGAGAAAGTATTTTTTCACAGAGGGGGTGGTGGATGCATGGAACAGCCTTCCTCAGGAGGTCGTATGATCAAAACAGCGGGTGAATTCAAGGATGTATGGGACAGACGTTAAGCAATTCTAGTGGCGGGTAGGAGGAAGTAGGCTGTTTGTTAACTAGGATCTGCAACTTGTCCGACAGGTAGTGAAATCGGCAGACTAGGTGGGCCAAGTGGTCCTTATCTGCCATCAAAGTCTGTTTCTATGTTTCAACAGATCCACATTCAAAACATTTGGAGAAGTGTAGGACTCAATTTCAAGATGGCTGAGGAGTGCAAATTTTGGTAAAGGATGGTGTACATTTTAGGAAGGTTGTGGCTGCAAATTACAGGAGAAATGTGGGTCATACATTTCAGGAAGGGGTACCAATTTCAGTAGAGATCTTAAACCACTTTCATAGGGTGCAGGTATAAATTCTGGGAGGTGCCTCATTGCTTAATTATATTCTTTTTCTCTTTCAGCCCACCCAAACAGTTCATAATGTCATTTTTGGTTTTGCAGAAGTCTGATCCAATGACCATTAACATATCTGTGAAAAATGATGGACGATGTATGCACTATGAGGTCAACATAAATGAGACTGTCTCACAGCTGAAAGAGAAGATCCAAACCAAACAGAATATCGAAGCAAACCCAATATGGTTGGTGTTCCATGGGAAGATGCTGGAGGATCAACACACCTTGAAGAGCTACCAGATTGAGGAAGGATCTATCCTCTTTTTATTTCTGCATTTGAGAGGGGGCATTTTAGCGGAGAAACATCCACCCGCTCCTCTTTCTCCAGATTGCTCATGTGATCTTCAACTTTCTCTGCAGTGCGGATCAATTTATAGAAATGTTCTGAGAATATTCGTTATGCAAGTTTGAGGGAACTAAGGGTAGAATGAGCAAAACATGGGCAAGTAACAGAACATCTGCCTCCAGTGGGCTTGAGAGAAAAATGTATTAACATACCACTTACATGTGTGATGAGTAAGCAATATGACATGATTTAGTGGTGGTTGTCATGGGTTAATGCATAATCCACCCCAGGGTACTGAAGGAGCTGGCAGAGGTCCTTGCAGGACCTTTGGGAGACCTATTTAATGTCTCACTACATTCGGGGTGTGTACCTCAGGACTGGAGGATGGCTCATGTGGTGCACCTCCACAAGAGTGGCCCCAAGGATGAACCGGGAAACTACAGACCAGTGAGCCTCACATCCATCATGGGTAAGCTAATGGAGACTATCCTGAAGGAGAGGCTGGTGGCCCTCCTAGAGGCCAAAGGACTACAGGACAGCAGACAGCATGGCTTCATACATGGCAGATCCTGCCAAACCAACCTGGTCGAGTTCTATGACTGGGTAACTAGGCAACCGGACAGGGGCCATGCAGTGGATGTCCTGTATCTGGACTTCAGTAAGGCATTCGACGCAGTGCCACATGGAAGGCTGGGAAGGAAGTTAGCAGGCACTGGGGCGGGTGCAAAGCTGGTGAGATGGGTAGGAAACTGGCTGCAGGGAAGGCAACAGAGGGTGGTGGTGGGTGGGGAGCTCTCACACCCAAGGGCAGTGACGAGCAGTGTTCCACAGGGCTCAGTGTTGGGACCAGTGTTGTTTGGGATATTCATTGCAGACATATCATGGGACATCAAGAGCAAGATCAGTCTGTTTGCTGATGATACCAAGGTAGGCGTGTGGTGGATGACCTAGGGGATGGCAGGGGTTGCAGGATGATCTGGCAAGCTTGAAACCTGGTCAGACACCTGGCAACTGGGCTTTAATGCCAAAAAGTGCAAGTGCTGCATTTTGGGATGAAGAACCCAAGGAGGAGTTACCAGCTAGAGTGCAGCTAGCCCAGACAGAGGAGAGAGAAGGATCTGGGTGTGCTCATTACAGGGTCAATGAACAACTCGGCACAATGTAGGAAGGCAGCTGCAAAGGCCAACAAAATGCTGGGTTGTATTCGAAGGGTATATCCTCGAGGAGGAGGAGGTGATACTGCCACTGTATAGGTCATTAGTTAGACACACCTGGAGCACTGCGTGCAGCAATGACGTCCGGGACTGAAGAGGGACATTAAGTTACTGAGGGGGTGCAGAGCAGGCGACTAAGATGATTAAGGGGCTGGGGGACTTATCATACGAGGAGGTTGAAGGAGTTCAACATGTACTCACTGGAGGAGAGGAGAGACAGGGGTGACATGATTGAAACCTTTAAATACATGAAAGGAATAAACAAGGCAGGTACAGAGGGCTGTTCAAAGTAAGGAGGGAGGGCCACCAGGGCCATGATATGAGACTGGAGCGAGAAGGTTCAGGAGGAGATGAGGAGACACTTTTTACAGAGAGGTGGTGGCTGGGTGGAATGCATTACCTGCTGAAGTGGTATGCAGTAGAACAGTGGACTGCTTCAAATGAGGATGGGACAGGACAAGGGGGAGGGTTAATGAAAGGGAAGGTTGGGAGGGAAGGGCAGCTGCAGAATAAGGGGTGCTAGCTGCACATTTGAGCAGACTTGATAGACCTCTAGGCCTTCATTTGCTGGCAAATTTCGTATGTTCGTATGTTCAGGTGTGTAGTGAGACATTGCGGTGACAGCATTTAGCACCTGGAAGTGCATTAACTTATGACAATCCCCACCCTGGAGTATTTTGTTGTGATTATAAAATGGGACCGCTTGAAAATAATTATAGTCCAGAAATGAAAAAAAAACAAACTATACCAACATACGAAGAAGCCAGCAGGAGAAGGCAATTTGGTCTCTCAGTCTGCTCGTATTGCAGGGTCCACAGCTTGAGCTAATGTCCCTGCTCTCCCTCCCCACTCCTCCCATCCTCCCTACCCCTGATTCTTATCTTACCCCTATGCCTATCCCAGCCTTCTTAAAGCTGCTCACTGTCTTTAATGAGATTACCTCTTCTGGCAGCTCATTCCAAGTGTCCACCACCCTTTCTGTGAAGAAGTGCTTCCTGACATCCCTCCCGAAACCTCCCACCCTCCAGCTTAAGACTGTGCCCCCTCGTGATATGGTTGCCACTCAGCTTAAAGAGAATTTCCTTATCAACATTATTTATCCCTTTCAAGTACTTGAATGTCCCAATCATATCCCCTCTCTCTCTCTCCTGTCTTCCAGAGAGTACATGTTTAGTGCCCTCAACCTCTCCTCGTATGTCTTGCCCTGCTGACCGGCAATCATCCTTGTAGCCCTCCTCTGTACCTTCTCCAGCAGGTTAATGTCCTTTTGAGGTGTGGGCACCAGTACTGAACTCCATACTCTAGATGTGGCCTTACCAGGGCAGTGTAACCTCCTCTCTCCTACTACTGATCCCCCTAGCTAATGCATCCCAGCATCTTGCTTGCCTTTGCTGCTGCTTTCTTGCACTGCATGGAGTGCTTCAGGTCACTAGTGATCATCACTCCCAGGTCCTTCTCCTCCTCTGATGCAGCTACTCGGACTCCACCCAGGTAATACTCTGTCCTGAGATTCTTGGCTCTAATATGCATAACTTTGCATTTCTTGGCATTAAAGCCAAGCTGCCAGATCCTGGACCACCTCCCCAGCTTTTCCAGATCTTCCTGTAGGTCCTGTATCCCTTCAGCTGTGTCCACTCTCCCACAGAGCTTGGTGTCATCTGCAAATAGGCCCATTTTGCCTTTAATACCATCCCCAATGTCATTGATGAAGACATTGAGCAACACTGGCCCAAGCACTGAGCCCTGTGGGACCCCACTGGTTACATATCTGGTGCCAGATAACTCTCCCCCCACCACCACTCTCTGGGTTCTGTCCCTCAGCCAGTTTTCCACCCATCTAACCATCTTCTCCCCAACTCCAAGATCCACCAACTTCCTGGTCAACCTTCTATGTGGCACAGAGTCAAAGGTCTTACTGAAATCAAGACAGAGGATGTCTACTGCTTGGCCCCTGTCTACTATCTTAGTGACACAGTCAAAGAAGTCAATCAGATTTGTTTGACATGATCCCCCCCATGAACCCATGCTCCTGTCATCCTGGAGACTGTGTAGATATGCCACCAACCTTTCCTTTAGTGTGGTCTCCATGAGCTTGCCCACAATGGAGGTTAGACTGACTGGTCTGTAATTCCCTGGATCATCCTTGGGACCGCTTTTGTGAAGGGGCACTACATGTGCTGTTCTCCAGTCCTGTGGTACCATGCCTGACTCTAGTGAACTATTAAATAGGTCTGCTAGTGGCTCTGCCAGTTCATCAGACAGTTCCTTTAGTATCCTTGGATATACTCTGTCCAGGCCTCGTGATTTGTGCACTTTCAATGCCAGCAGACCCTCTCTCATTCTATCCTCATCTATCACTATGTCTGTGTTTCCCTCCCCCCGCTCCTCTTTTCCCTCCTGAAGGCACTGGTCCATCCTTCTCCATGGTGAAGACAGAACAGAAGTATTCATTTAGGATCTCTGCTTTTCCTCATTATCCTCTATCCACTCCACCCCTAACAATCCCTTCCTTCTTGTCCCTTTTCTCACTTATATAGTGAAAGAAAGCCTTCTCCCCCTTCTTAATTCCTTCAGCAATTTTCAGCTTCTTCTGTGCCTTTGCTTGCCGGACTTCCTTACTTGCCTCACTAGCCAACCTTAGGTAATTTTCCCTATCCACCTCTCTCTTGATTTTCCTGAATTTTGTAACACAAAACAAAAAAAATATTTTTTATGAAAAAATAATATAGTTCCTATTCTACATGCCACAGGGTGCTGCTGTTGTCTTATTATGTCACTGAGAAGCACTGTTGTGAAATCAAATGAGATGGTCTACTAGCCTTAATAGTCTATGTTAAAATAATTGGCCAAGCAAGTGGTTTCAGCCATCAGAGATTTTGATTCAGATTTCTTTCCCTACTTTTGATGGAGACTGAGAAAGAGAGAGACCCAGGAGAGAAAGAGGTGTTTTTAGAGCTACAGCTAAGAGAATGAGAGAGCAGGCAAGTGATGATGTCATAACATGATGTGCTACAAAGGTTACTGGCAGCCCAGCAGAGTGGCACCATTTGGTAGCAGCCCACTGCATGTAAGCAGAGCTGTGGATATGCAAATGAAATGGGTGGGAGAATGGCTTAGTGAGCAGAGAGTAAAATGGGCTGGCTAATGAGTTTGAATGAAGAGCAGAGTGGGCCAGGAGAGACCAAAGCAGAATGGAGTGGTACATAATGGAGAGGAGCAGAGCAGAGGGGGGAAGCAAGCAAGAGTATGGTTGTAGAGTGAATAAACTGGAGATCAAGAATTAGAGGCCTATTAGACCAAAGTCACATGGTAAAACAAAATAAGGTTAGTAGATGGTTCAAATGATTTTTTATCTGTTAGGTGTCTAATATATCAAGCATGTTGATGGGGAGTTTTATAATGTGGTGGCGAAATGTAGTTTTGGTAGTTATGGCAAGTCAAGACTGTTAAGGATTTTTTACCTTAAAAATATGGCTGCCGGTAAAATATAAAAAAAATGACTGGGAGGTATGGATATCTAGGTGCAGTGCATCCTGCTTGCAGGCAGGGTTCCTAACCTAGTGGTTCTCGCCCCTTAAGGCTTTGGGTTCTGAACGATCTCAGCCACTCAGGACACAGCAAATTCCCTATCTATTTTATACTAATTTATTTGTTTTTTGTTAACTGAGTAGGTACACTAGGCAAACAAAGCCCATTTTTTAGGTATGACCCTCCAGGAGAGTTCAATAATAGGCAATGTACAATTAACAGGATCAGTTGAAAGGCCAACATTGCTGAAGGCGAGGATGAGAATAAATGGTAACATAAATAGAAAAACAATGTTCCTATTAATCTAGTTTTCCAATCACTGACTAGGGGATATGTGATGGCTTGCGCTATCTTAAACACATTTACTTTGGAGGCAGTGTGGTACAGTGGTTAGACCACAGATAGGAAAATAGGAGACCCAGGTTCAGATTCCATTAGGGCCACTTGTTCATTGTATGGCTCTGAGCATGTCATTAAACATCTCAGTACTATACTTCAGTTCTGGCAGCTGTAAACTTGAATAAAAGTAGGACACATTAAAACTGTGATGTTTCAGCTCAGCTGAGTTATCCAGGGTAAATAGACTGCAAAATAAAATCTGTACATATGGAGAGAGGACTCATAAATCATGAGTGGCAAAGCCATGATGTCATGAGTGCTGAAGCCATGAGTGTGTTATTAAGGTCCTATCATCCCTTTTAGGGACAGAAGAAGTTATATAAGACCATATTTTTTTCTGTTAGTTCCAACAGTGTCACTGGGTTATTCATAACTGTTGAAGTAATTATGCCATCCTACTAGGGACACTGCCACAAACACAAAGTTGTGACATCATTATGGACTCTAGCCTGCATCAAAACTCCACCGACAATTTCCAGCTACTTACATTTTCGCTCTGCAGTTATGGACAGTTATATCAGATAGTTCTAAAATTAACATTTCCTTAAAATAATAAAAAAAGGTTTCATAATACGTTAAGGAGGTTGAAGCATCAGTCACAGCAATCAATTGTAGTGCTTCACATAGCTTTTTTTTTTCAATAAACTTATATAGGTTAATTTCAGGTGTGTGCTTTCATCATGAAGAGTATTCAGACTTTCAGGTTTGCAAACAGCACTGTAACTCAGAGGAACAACAAATGAAAAATACCTGTATGAGTAGAAAGATGGCATAACTCAACCAATGCCTGCACAAGCAGTAAACTTGTTATAACAGAATTGTGCCCATTCAGAATTTCATATGCTGGAAGAATATTTTCCTATCAATGAACGTTCAACATGGAAGTGGCAGTAACCACTTACATCACTGACACTAATAGAAAAAGAGCGTATGATAAGTCTGTTAGAATGTTTTCTTTCCGTGTTTGAGTTGTTTCACATTGTCACTGTGTTATTCCTAATTGCTGGGATGGAATAAGAAGAAACCATGTTCTTACTGGAGTCTTCACTGATAGAAATGATTGAACCAATTCAATGTATTTTGCCTACTGGCAAAATTCAAAGTAAATGTTGACAAAATGACAATAATGCATTCTGACCCTAAATTGTCCTCCTCATATGCTTAGATGTTGGGTGGCAACAAAATAGAAGTTGTTAAATCGTATGCTCATCTTGGCCCTACTTATTGTTTGAATTTGGGCTGGACTGAGCATTTAACAATGATTGCAGAAAACCCCAAAAAAACACCAGCCTGGTGATGCAGAGGGCTGAGTTGCTGGATGCTACACCTCACACCACACCGGTGACCCAGGTTAGGGAATGAGCTCGGGCTGCCAGGGGTCAGCAGAGGAGGGAGAGGATTGAGCATCTAACTACAGCTCTCCTCTCCCTGGGGAGGGATCCCAGCAGTCTCCAGAAGAGCAGCAGCCCCCGGTGGTGACCGGAAGTACAGGCTGCATATGGAGCCTAACAAGGGGTGGAGTGAGGTGGATATCAACAGCAAATGTCATCTAAATGTCATTGCATGGCTGAACTCCAGGGGCAACATTAAGAGAAAAATCCCCCCAGTCCTGGTAGATGAAGGTGTTGCCTGGGACCTCCTCCCCACGCCCAACGTTGAGTACGCCAGCTGCCTCTGGGGCTCCATCCAATCCCGGAAGCCTGCCCAGATTCCAGAAAGGTCAGCCAGGGAGTATGGTGGTCCCACCCCAGGTGGCTTAAAATCCGGGGGCTCAGGCACCGGGTAGTGGACTGGAGCATGGTGAAACGGATGGCAGGACTGAGTCTACAACAGGGTGGGATGGCAGGTGAGTCAAGTGCATACACTGGAGAGAGTCCAGGCAAAGTGTCTAAAGAGTCTACAAAAAAAAACTTGGTTCATCCACACTTGGTCTTGGTAGGTTTTTAAGAGATATTTTATTTATTTATTTATTTTATTTATTTGAACAATATCTGAATTACACTCCTTTGCGTCAGAGACTCATTTACAAAGGCTCCATGTCAGAAAGTCACAAACTGCAATTTTACAGACAAGGAGCTAAAGCAGTGAACTAGAATAAAGTATACAGGTTACAAACAACAATTTCACTACAGACATGGTGCCAGATATTCAAAAGAGTTGAGCCATGTGCAATAGGGTTGCACCTGCACAAGTCCGAATTTGCGCCATTCTGTGATATTCAGCAGGAGACAGTTGCGCCCCCGAAATCATGCTGAGCAACAGCGCAATGATAATGAAGGCATGCGCAACTGAAGGGGGAGGAACCATGCATAAATGGCGCAGTGTGATATTCAGAGACTTGTGCAATGCGCAACAGTGGAGCAAGCGGAAGTTGCGCCATAGTGGAAATGAGCCAAAATAAAAAGGAGCAAGGAAGAGGTACAAGAATGCTACAGGGAAGCCACATGCGTCAGAGGCAGAGGCACAGACAGGGCAAGTGGCAGGAACAGGGCAGGCCAGGGAAAGGCCACAGCAATAGACAGGCACAGGGAAGGTGTGGGGAGCCACACAGCTCAGAGGCCAGCACAGGCAGGTGTACCTGGTGCAGGGGAAGTAGCAGCCAGGACAGTGGGGGAATAAAGTAACAGCTGCCAGGGGAGCAGTGTAAGCTAGGGATATGGCCAGTGCCACCTTCCACATGGAGGCCGTAATGAGGGAGGTGAGAAGGTGGGCAGCAGGGGGACATGGTCATGGAAGGGCCCGTCTGCGGTATGCCCCCAACAGGCAGTACCTAGCCCGCACCAGCTTTGAGCTGTACACAGATACTGAGATTGTGGGTCGGTACCGCTTGAACAGGGCAATACTGAGGTGGCTCTGTGAGCTGTGCAGTGATGTGATGCAGGCACCCACACGACGGAGCCATGCCCTGTCAGTGGAGACCAAGGTAACAGCCTGCATGTGCTTGCCTGCCATGGGTACCTTCCAGAGACCAACTGGGGACACCACGGCATAACCCAGTCAGCCATGTCATGCCACCTCACCCAATTCCTCAGCACACTGCTGCCACATGCTGCAGAGTACATCCATTTCCCCAGCACAGCAGCGGAGCGCACAACAAACATACAGGAGTTCCACAGGGTAGCACTTATGCCTGGCATACTAGGGGCAATAGACTGCACCCACGTGGCCATACACACACCACCTGGCCACGAGGGGGCTGCATACATGAATTGCAAGAGTTATTCCAGCATCAACTGCCTGGTGGTGTGCGATGCCAGGGGGTGCATCATCAATGTCTGTGCCATGCACCCTGGGGGAGCTCATGATTCATTCATCTGGCACCAGTCGGTACTGTGCCACAGATTGGAGAGTGGGGACATCCCCACAGGACACCTAATGGGTGAGTATGCAAACCAAATGGACAAATCTAGGGCCTGGGGGGGCATGGCCAGAGGCACCATGGGTAGTGGCCTCCATGGCTTGGGGCAGGCCGATGCTGATAACCTAACTAACCTCCACCTTCTACACACAGGTGGCAGTGGATACCCACACCGTCCCTGGCTGCTCACACCCTACCGGCTGCCCATGACCCCATCGCAGCAATGCTACAATGAGGCACACGCCACCACATGCAATGTCATTGAGCGGGTGTTCAGGATGCTGAAGGCACATTTCCATTGCCTGGACACCTCTGGCGGTGCCCTACTGTACAGTCCCTCAGAGGCCTGTGGGATATTCCTGGCCTGTTGCATTCTGCACAACATGGCCAATGAATGTGGGATAGCCGTACAGGTCGAAGAGGGGGACAGCGATGGGGATGATGAGGACGCCGGTGCTGATGGTGATGGGCAGCTCCTCTTGGCCAACGGGACCCCCGACTGATCTGGCTGGCACAGCTGCACCGGGACACCATCATGGAGGAGCACTTCAGCCAACCCAGGTAAGTCATTGGGACATATGCAACCACCAGTGGCTAAGGCACAACCCACAAGCACGCATGGACACACACCAGGGGTGCATGCCATCAAGGGAAGTGTCAGGGCACAGAAGCACACACACAACCAGGGATTGGTGAGAATTAACATGCAGCATGGATGGACACACACACACACACACGCACACACACAATGCACCAAACGTGCACAGAGGGCAGGAGGCACACCGACCCAGAACACCAACCCGAGCAACACACATGTCCACAGGCCACCACGCCCACTGCCTGTCCATGTGCATGTGTCAGATGCTGGGCACCATTGCACTTTGGTGTACAGCACAGTGCAGGCATCATCATGCACACATAACTGTGGACAGCAGCCGGGAGGGTGTGCAGGTGGACTGTGTCTCTGCGTGCAGGCCTGGGTACCCACCTGTGCACTGCCCACCGAAACACACAATGTACACAGGGCAGCACCAGACAGTAGCCATGCTGGGAGACAGGTCAGTCTCGTGACACAGTGCCATGGCTGCCACGGATGCGTGGGAGGCCCTGCCGAGACCTGCCAGCACTGGCAGGCTGACCACTAGCCTCATGGGGTGGCACCGATGGTCCCCCAAGGGTTCCACTGTGTAAACGCGACCATGCCGGTGCAGGGGTCTGCAGCACACTGAACATGCCTGCACCAGGAGTGCTCGGGATGCCCACAGCTGAACCCGGTGTCGACAGGGTTGGAGTCGCATGACGCCGGGAACGGGGGGGTTGAGAGTGCACTGTGTGGTGTCCGCAATGCATGGGCACCTGACTGTGTGCCCATTGTGGCCATGACAGCAATGAACACCTGTGCATGCCTGTCAATGGCAGCTGTCACATCCTTCTGCAAATGGTCCATCCGTGCCAGGATCTGTTTGGTGTCCCTGCTGCGATGCTCCTCTGCCTGCTCAAGAGCCACACACAGTGCTTCCATGGACGTCACAAGCTGCATCTGCTGCTGGACCAATGCTCGCAGTATGGGGGTGTGCTCGTCCAAGAGGTCATCAGCCTCCTCAGCATCCTGTTCCTCAGGGTGTACAAGGGCCTGATGTTCAGCACCCCTTGAGGGTGGGTGCTGCGCACCAGGACCAGGTATGGGCATGTCCACAGGCTGTGCACAGATGCTGCCGCTGAACCCTGTACCCCCCGGTGGGTGACTGCTGATGCCGCCCCTCCAGCTGCCGCACACCAGGGCTCAGTGGTGCCACCGCAGTAGCCGCAACAGTCCCACTGTCCTGAACAGACACCAGTGCTGCCCCACTGGTGCTGACAGGCACAGCCTGGGACTGTGCTGACACGCAGGCCCCCACGGCGGCACCAGCCACAGCCATGGGTGCGAATTGCCCTGCTGTGTGTCCATCCTGTGGCACACACGTGTCACTGCCCATGACGGTCGTGTCATCATCACTGGTGCCAGACTCTGCCCCAGCCACAGCAACAGCATGCTGGCATCCATGGATGCCAGCACGCTGGGACACAGGCAGAGCTTCCTCCGCACCTGTCTCAATGAAACCAGTGTGGACAGACAGGCGGCCCCACTGTCGTACAGACCCACACATACCTGTGGAGGTGGATGGTCCCACCTCTGACTCCGATCCAACTGTCTGCAGTGGACAGGCCCACCACCGCTGACCCATGCAGATGCTCAGGATGTGTAAGGAAAGTAAGTCACATTACTGCGTAGACCTACCCGCCCCCAGACAGAGACCATGACTTACTACGCAGAGATGGCCACCACCCGCCTGGAAGCCACCACTGAACTCTCTATGGCATTTCGGTGCATGCTTGTAGCAAGCCTGTTCTCTGCTGGGGTGAGCTGTACCACTTCCGGCTGTCCCCCACCTGTTGCAGCACGTGCCGTCCTGATGGCAACCACCTTCTCCTTTACCCTCCTCCTGTCTGTACCCATCTTCTTCTTACACTTCTGCACGGAGCACTGGTGGCTGCCATGCTGGTTCACGGCACATGCTACCTCTTCCCATGTAGCAGCATGGCCTGAGTGGTGCCCCGCCGTCCACTGCGCAGTTGCTCCTGAGCCAGGTAGGCCTCGAGAAGGGCCTCGGTTTCAGCCTTAGTAAAATTCAGCCTCCTCTTCCTCCCACCACTGTTGTCCTCCTCTTCAAGAATGTGCTTGGTCATTATGTAGCCTGTAAGAATGGCAGTTGTTACCTGTGACTGTGCAGTCCCCTGCATGTCCCTGAATCCATAGTCCACACTCCCACACAGCATGCAACTCACCAATAAACTGCAGTAACCGACTATGGCCACTGCAGCACATTGTCGCACCTTTATAGCGCAATCCATGCAAATGAGGCGAGGAGCAACTTTAATTAGATGCAAATTTCAGTGCTGCGCCATTGAATGACTGATTGGATGATTTGCATATGATGGCTGAATATCGCGCTGTTGCGCTTTGTGCAATTGTGTTGAATGTGCTGAGCCAATGGTGCAGTTCTGTGGCATGCGTAGTACACCTCAATGCTCATGCCCAGGTTGCTGATGCAAGCATCTGCCACGCTGATGATGTGCTGTGTGCGGTAGGCAATGCAGAGCATGGCCACCATTGTGCCAGTGGCGCTGTAGCGAAGGTCACTACATGGCACTGTGGCAATGGGCCTTCATAGGTGCAATGGCCCAACTGCCCGATAGTCTGCTGTGGCGCTGGCACACAGGCAGCCAATCGCGCTACATGCATTGTCATCCGATGGCACTGTGCGTGGCCTTGTGCCAGGGACCCTTGACCCTGTGCCTGACCTTTGCATTCTTGGCGCCATGCATCAGGCATAGGTGCACCTCTATCGTGCTGTTCAGTAACAGCGCAGTAGGGAATGGCAGTGCTGTAACATGCAGCATCTGCACGTGGGGTACCGCGCTGCAGAGCACCATATTGCCTACCATAGCAAACGCAATGGCATGGAGAAGGGCTGCTCCCTGGTCTGCCATTGAATTGGCCAATCTGGTGGCCACAGTAGAGCCACACCATAGGCCTCTCTTTGGGGAGGCCCCCCTGGAAAGGGCAAGGTCCCAGGTGTGGCAAGAGGTGGCCACATCCCTCAAGGCAGTGACAGGTGGGGGCAGGACAGCTGAGCAGTGCAGGCACCGATATGATGACCTTCAGAGGAGGGAGCCGGAGCTACTGGCCAGACTAAGGTCACATGTCAGGAGGGGCACAGTACCATGTCCAGGTAGGGGTTCCGTCAACACCTTGTTATCGTCCATATGAGTCACATTGTTGTTTGTGTCCAGCACATAGGGGATGGACTGTATGGGGTTGGCCGTGGTGGTGTTCACAGGGTGTGGGGTGGGTGGGTCTGGCTGGGTGGGGGGGCACACTCCTTGGGGCAGGGTGACTTTGCTTTGGGAGTGCACTGATGTTCTTCTCTCCTTTTTGTCCCCACAGGCCCGGAAGAGGTACGCTGCTTGCGGGCAGAGCGGAGGGCGGTGGAAGTCACAGCCAGGTGGGCTGGGGGTCCACAATGGCCACCCGACCGTCCCGATGAGGGTGAGTGACAGACATCCATGATTAATATTGCATGTTCTGTGATAAGGTGGGCAGTGAGGCCTGGCCACCATTCGTTGACATCACTGCCATGCATGCCACTGGTTATGGTCAACATTGTCCAGTGGCAATGCATGCCTAGGTGTGCGTCACTGGTGGTGCATGCATGCACCAGGTGCATGGCTGTGCCACTGCCTTTGCACCACATAGCCATGTCACTAGACGGCCACGGTGGTGCTGTGTGTGACTTGGCTGGTGGGTGTGTGCAGCATTCCGCATGGCTGTATGCGCCTGGGTGGGCATGTCTTGTGGACATGATCACTGCGGCTGGTCACACACCATCACAGTGGTATGTCCCATGGCCGTATGCCATGCACAGTGGGCAGGCTGTTTGGGGCTGTGCATTTACACGTGTTGACTGTGCTCCCTTGTCCTAGGTGCAAGACATCTGGGGGAGATCAGAGACACCCTGAGGGAACTACTCGCCCTGGCACAGGAAACAGTGTCCATCCTTCGGAGGGTCAACAAGTTGGGGGTCCTAAGGAGGTAGAACGAGGGAAGCCAGAGCCTGGACCAGCGTGGCCAACATTAGTCCTTTGTCCCTGACCTCCCATCCCCCGACCCACCCTCACACCCCTCCTATCTCATCCCATTTGTCCACCCCTTTCCCCTGCCCACCCCCCTTTTTTGTGTCCCCAACCACATGTATATGGTTTTTGTTCTTGTAAATAGCTGATTTATTTATTTTTATAATACATTTGACTTTTCTATGACTACCGTGGTGGTCTCTGATTTGCAGCGGGCTATAGGTGCTCAGCTGCAGTGGTGTGCATGGCATCAGGGGTGGTGCAGTCATGGGCATGTGTGTGTGTCCGTGTGGAGGTGTCTATGGTGTGGGGGTAGATATCAGTCAGTGTCTGTGTTGTGTGTGTTGTTCCCCGTGCACTGGATGACTGTGTGCAGTGGTCCATGGCGCGGGCTCTGTGTCCATGGTGCGCCCATCGGCCCGTCCATGGCCTGTGCAGCTGACACCCATGCCTGTCGTCTGTGACCTGCATGATCTGCTGGCATGTCCGTGGTGGCATTCCCTGCATGGTGGACACTGTACCCATCACTTTGCTGGGTTGCCTATGTCACTGGTGTGGTGCATACCTGGCTCAGGTGGCACTGTAGGCAACACGGTCATTGTCCCACCTCCATGCTGTGGCTTGTGTGTGTTGCAGGGGATGTGCCCCACTGTCTGTGGCTTGTGCTCCAGGTGACTCATAGTGGGGTATTGGTCCATGGTGCTGGCGCAGGGTGGTTGGCACTCCAGTGCCATGCTGGACTGCAGGTTGTGTGTATATGGCTTACATATGCCCACAATTGGGGCTTGGTTGCCCCACCACTGGAGTCCCTGTGTCGTTGTGCCCTTGGATATGGGTGGGTGTCTGTCCAGACACTGTGTGGCATCTGGTGTGGTGCATGCTTCCACACACCACTATGGGAGTCTGTGCTGGCTGTTGTGGCCAGTGGTGGGCCGGGGTGTGTTACTGGAATTCTGTGCGGAGCGCTGTACCACTGGGGGAGGTGTCACTTACGTGACAATCCAATATGGGGTCACTCTTGTGCCAAGGCATGGTCGGTCTCTCAGTAGTACCTCGGGGGACTGTGCATGGTGGCACTTTGTCTGCCATTGTTGCATTGCCGTGTGCTGCAACCTGCTGATGGGTGCTCATGGTGGGGCTGGCTTGCATGGTTCTGTGGTTCACAGGGTTGCATTGCCACTGTGGGGGTGGTGGCATGCATGTGGATTCCTGCAGTGCTGGTCACTGCTCATGGGGGTTGTCTAGGGGTCACAGGTGCAGGGTGTGCTGTGCTGTGCACTGAGGGGGATGGTGTGGCACAGGGTGGTCCACCCACCTTGTGTGCCAGTCACAGCTTGCCGGTAGGTGTGATGGGGCACCATGGCCAGGCTGTGGGTTGGTTGCTTGACTCCATGGACCAGTGGTTATTCCAGCCCTCCCCTGGTTGTGCAGTGCTTGGGGTGTGTGGGGGTGATGTCTGTTCTGCTGTGTGTTCCTGTGCCCATCTGTGGCATGGGTGGTGGGCCCCTACCTCTCTGATTGTGTTGTTACATTGCTCTGCAGCTGGGGGGCTCCCTGCTTGCACTATGGCACCTCTGGACTGCTCAGCTGAATATCCCTTGTTGCACCACAGCACATCATATCTGCTCAGCTTCCCCTCCCTAGTTGTGCTATGGCGTAGGTTGTACGATATTCAGACGTTGGTTGTAGGCACAATTTGGCCTGCTCCTTTTTTGAATATCGTGTCTGTTGCACATGGGCACAATAGACTTGTGTTTGCTCCTGCTATTGTGCACTTTTTGGGCGTAGTTTGAACATCTGGGCCATGGTGCATAAACCAATAGAACAGGAATACAGGCAGTATATTAGCTCACAGTAGAACATTAGCAACACAGTTTTTGGTGCCACTCAGGTAACAAAATAGGGTACAGTGCATAATAAAAATCGACTTGCAGGACAGATGTCCCATGTCATAAAGTAGGTGATGGCAGTGTGAGTGAGTGAAGCAGGAAGGGGGGGGGAACTGATTGGAGAGTCAAGGAGAGTTGCAGTTTTGGGAGGTAAGGAGATGTTTATGGAGGAGAGATTTAAAGTGACAGAGTTTGCCCTCAAATGAGATAACGCTGGGTAGGGAGTTCATCCAAGAGAGGGCTCTGTAACAGAAGGATCTCTTTCTCAAGGTGGTTCTGAGGAGTGGAATTAGGAGGGTAGGTTTGGTGGAGCTTCAGGTAGCAGCAGTTGAGGGTGATGGTAGGAGAAGAGTGGAACCCGGGGGGGGGGAGCAAGACCACTGGTTATCTTTCTGGCAAAAAGACATGTCTGGTACCTCAGGTGGTCCTCAAAGTTGAGCCAATTGGCCAAGTTCTATAAAGTGAAGGTGTGTGAGCCTGCCACTGTCCATAACAAGATGGCATGTTTTGTTTAGGAAGACCTTGATTCTGCTGAGGGCAGTATTATCAGCTGCTCTGTAGATCAGGATCCCATAATCTATGAGGGACAGGATGGAGGAAGAGACAGCGAGCTGGAGGGTGTTGGGGGGAGGCAGTCCCTGTAGCGATACAGCAGGCCAATCCTAGAGTTGACTGTGGTGCTTAGGAGGTGGATGTGATCATGGAAGATGAGCACAGAGTCAAGGGTGGCCCCAAGATACTTAAAGGAATTTATCTGCCCGAGAGGGCAAAGTTGATTGGTAAGGATGTGGAGGGAGGTTCCTTTGAGTTTGCTTTGGTTATGTGAAAACAGCATAACCTTAGTCTTTTTGTAGTTTAGAACCAGCCTATGGTTGACAAACCAGGTTTCTACCTCACTAAAGGAAGTCTGGAGGGATTGTTGAAGGGAGGAGGGATCAACATGGGAGGAGAAGAGGACTGCATCATCAGTGTATAGTAGAACTTTCTCAGTGCAGGCCTTGGTCAGGGAGTTAAGGAATAGGCTGAACTAGATGGGACCCAGGATAGAACCCTGGGGGACCTTGGATAGGACCGGGAGGCAGGTGGAGAGGATGCCATTGACTTTGACATGCTGAAACCAGGCTGTCAAGTAGTCCACAAAATGAGTGGTGACCTCTTGTGAAAGGCCTAGGTGGGAGAGGGTGGATAGGAGGGAGGTGTGATTGACGGTGTCAAAGGCCTTTGACAGGTCTATGAAGACTGCACCAGCTGGGCATCCACTATCCAGAGCAGAGTGAAGAAAGTTGGTAAATTCAAGAAGGGCAGTTGTGGTGCTATGGCCTTGCTGGAAACCATGGTATTCCCTGCAGAGAAGGTCGTGTTTGGTGAGGTAATCCAAGACTTGGTCAGAAATGATTTTTTCCAGGGCTTTGGGGGGGGGTGGAGATAGGGCAATAATTTCCAGGGGAGGTACGATCACCACTTTTGTGGATAGGGTGATGACAGCAGTTTTTCAGATGGAGGGGAACTTGTCAAGGCATAGAGAGAAGTTGAACAGACTGGTAAGGGGGAGAGGACCACGTTTAAGAACAGGCAAAGGAGTCTGAGGTACAGGGTGTTGCTACTGTATCAGGTGCCAATAAGTTCTTTAAGGATGTAAGGATTTGCCTCCAAAGCAGAAAGAACTCTGAAACAAAAGGGTGGGTTGGGGGGCAGGGAGGTATGGAAGGGATCAAAGAAGCTGAGGGGAAGAACAGAGCTGAGGTCAGAGAAGGAGGAGTTAAGGGTGTCTGCAATGAGTTGCGGGTCAGTGGAGGTGTTGCCATTGATGTTGAGCTGGGATGGTGGGGCTACTGGCTTACCATTAATTTCTTTCATATTGTCATAGAATTTGTGACTAGAGCCCCAGGTGGACGCAAGGGGTGATCTATAGAATTCCACTTTGGGTTGGCGTATGGCCCAGGTACACCTATTGTGAGCCATCCTATAGCATTGCCTGTCTGAAGGCTTGGCCGAGTCTAGGGCTTTTTGCCAGAGATTGTCCCTGAGGTGCATCTGATCAAGTAGGGCCTAGGCAATCCAGAGGGTGTCAGAATCTTTGATAATATGCTGGACAAGGGGAGCGTAGAGGTCACAGGATGAGCTGAAGGAATGGACAAAGTAATTAAGGGCAGAGTCAGTGCCAGGTGCAAGGTCAATAGGGGACTAGTCTCAATGGGCAAGGTGATCTTTTAGCTGTTGCAGTTTGCCAGGTTTGATTTGACACAGGAAGATAGTTTTAGGGGCAGGTTTCATAATCTTACAGGACCAGGTATGAAGTACTGGTGAGTGGTCACTAAGGTCATTTGGGAGGACAGTGGTGTCTGTGATTTTGTGGGGGTGGTTTGATAGGATTAGGTCGAGTAGAGTGGGGGGTGACATTAATGGGTGTTTACTCACCTGGTAAAGGTGATTATGTTGGTTGGCATCCATGGCATTCCAGACATTACCTCATGGGTTTTAGCCCACCTGATAGGCTAGTGATGCACATGACCCAGATCAAATTTCTAGCATATCCAGGTCCCAGAAACCCCGGCTCTCCAGTTCGAATCTTCCACAGCTGAAATTAAGATTGGTTAGTACAAGAGAAAGAAATATACAACGTAGGCACAGCCAAAAGATGACAACAAGAGAGATGGTCGGAGACCAAAAGAAAAGGATGCGGACTACGACGTAGTATCAATGGCCCGTAGGCCAAGCTTTATTCTTTTCCTACTATTTACAGTCTAATCTCGGTCCAGAAGGTCCGACTGGTAGATTAACATTAAGAAACCATAGTAGCTGTTTGTCCCTGTAGGGCCTGCCATGGATGGGATCCCATAGTTCAGTCCCGGTCACTCTGAGCACTCTGAAGGGAGGGCCTTGGAGTGCCATGGATGCCAACCAACACAATCACCTTTACCAGGTGAGTAAACACCCATTGTGATTGGCTGGCATCCATGGCACTCCAGACATTACCTCATGAGTAGATAAGAAGCAGTGAAGTACCCAAGGGGGGGAAACATAGTGGGCTAAGAGTGAGGGGTTGAGGATGCTGCCGCCAGGACCTGAGTGGCGAAAGTGGGCCTTATGGCCTGTAACTGCTCTTGTCTGTAGTGCCTGGTGAATGTGTGGAGAGAACTCCACGTGGCTGCCCTACAAATGTCCTCTGAGGATAGGTTAGCTCTTTCCGCCCAAGAGGTGGCAATCATTCTGGTGGAGTGAGTCTTGATCCCCTGGGAAGGAGTCATCCGATTTGCTAAGTAGGCATTCTGGATGACTCTTCTTAGCCACCCAGAAATGGTGGCCTTGGAGGCGGCTCTGCCCTGCCCCTGTCCCTTGGAGATGACGAACAGTCTCTCTGTCTTGCGTATGGGACGGGTTCTGGCCAGGTACACAGAGAGGGCGGATCCAACGTCAAGATAATGTGGGACTGCACTGGGGCCCTGCTGGGACCCTTCCGTGAATGTGGGTAGTTCAATGGGTTGCTGTCTGTGAAAGCCAGTGGATACCTTTGGCTGGAAGGCTGGGACCGTTCTCAGATGGACCCCTAACTGGGTGAACACTGTATAAGGTTCCGCGCAGGACAGGGCCCCAAGTTCTCCGATCCTTCTAGCTGAACAGATTGCCACCAAGAAGCATGTCTTGAGGCCAATCCAGAACAGGTCCACCTCAAGGAGGGGTTCGTAAGGGGCCGAGTTGAGGGACTCTAGAACTAGTGGTAGGTCCCACGGGGCGACGGTCGGTAGAGTCCTTGGTCGGAGGATCTCCACTGCCCTTAGAAAGCGAATGGCGTCGGGGTGAGCTCCCGGGGTGTATCCCCCAATGAGACCCATAGGCGCCTGTATGGCTGATAATTGCACCCTGAGGGAGGATAATGCTAGTACCTTATCTACTCCCTGTTGGAGGAACAGTAGGATGTTAGACATGTCGGTCTGCTTGGGAACCCTGCCCCGTTCCAGGCACCACCGAGAGAAAATAGACCATTGTCTCCCATACGTGGAAGTGGTAGAAGACCATCTGGACTGGAGTAGGGTGCTGATGATGGAATCATGGTAACCCGCTGCCCTCAGTCTCCTCCTCTCAGGAGCCAGGCCATGAGCTTCAGGGTCCGCAGGGTCGGGTGAAGCACTGGCCCCTGTGAGAGCATGTCTGTTCGGTAGGGTATCCTGAAGCTGGCAAGTGACATCTCTCGGACCGCTGTGAACCACGACCTGCGTGGCCAGTAGGGGGACACCAGGATGACTATGTGCCGTGATTCCCATACCTTGGTTAGGACCTGAGGGATCAGGGGGAGCGGTGAGAAGACATAGGTGTGACTCCGCCTCCAAGGTTGTGACAGGGCATCCGTTGCCTGGGAGAGACTGTCCCTGAACCACGAATAGTAATCTGTGACCTGAGCATTCTCCCATGTTGCCATGAGGTCTATGGTCACGGTTCCCCATGTCGCTTGGATCGTCTGGAATAGGTCCGGGTGTAATCGCCATTCCCCCGGGTGCACCTGTTGCCTTCTGAGCCAGTCTGCACGGACGTTCAGCTTTCCTGCTAGATGAACTGCGCCCAGGTGTCTGAGGTTGGCTTGGGCCCAGTTGAGGACTGCTGTTGCCTCCCTCAGCATAGCTCTGCTCCTGGTCTCGCCTTGCTTTGCTATGTAGGCCACCGTGACTCAATTGTCGGACCGGATTAGGACAGACTGCCCGTGTACCTGGTGTTTGAATGCCTTTAGGGCATGAAACACGGCTCTCATCTCCAGTATGTTGATGGAGAGCTCCGACTCCACTGGTGACCATAGGCCCTGTGCCGTTGTGTCTCCCAGGCACGCTCCCCAGCTGGAGATACTCGCGTCCGTTTCTATGGCGATTGAGAGTGAGGTGCCTCCAGAGGGACTATCCTAGTCAAGTTTGCTTCCACCGTCCACCATGCCAAGGATAGTCTCACTGCATGGGGTAGTGGTACCACAACCTGGAGGTTGTGTTCGCTTGGCGCCCCCCTGAGTCAGCACATAGGTTTGGAGCAGGTGCATGCACCACCTGGCCCAGGGCACAAGGTCTATGCATGAGGCCATGCAGCCCAGCAACTGGGCTATCTTTCCCATCGTTGTGCTGCAGCGGGCCTTCATCTGACGGGCTAGGTCTATCAAGTTGTGAATTCTTGAGGGGGATGGTTTTGCCCACCCCTGAGCCGAGTTGATGAGCGCTCCCAGATGCTCAATCTGATGGGTGGGGATGAGGTGTCTCTTCTCTCGGTTTACCACCCAGCCGTGGTCCTCGAGTGCCTGTAGGGCGGATTCCGTGTGTATCCATGCCTGACTTTCGGACCGGGCCCGTATGAGCCAGTCGTCCAGATACGGGATGATGTCCAGTCCCTGTTACCTGAGTCTGGCCACCAAGGTTATGGAGACCTTGGTAAAGACTCTCAGGGCCGAGGAAAGGCCGAACGGCAAGGCCTGGTACTGGAAGTGGTGGCCTAGGATGTGAAAGTGAAGGAATTGTCTCTGTTTTCGAATGATGGGAATATGAAGGTAAGAGTCCTTGAGGTCTATGGACGTCAGAAAGTCGCCTACCCAAATGCATCGAAGGGTGGATCGGATGGTTTCCATTTTGAAACGGTGCGAGACCACGTGGTGGTTTAGGTGTTTCAGGTCCAGGATAGGCCGGAGCTCCCCTGATTTCTTGGGCACTAGGAAGAAAATTGAGTACACCCCTTGTTTCTGTTCCGGCACTGGTACGGGTTGAATGGCCCTGTTCCGAACCAGTTCTGACAGGATCTGTTGGACCTGGTGTGGCGATGCCCTTCTCCTGGTTATGGGGGAGGAGACAAACCTTTGGGGAATGTGGGTGTGGGTTAGTTTTATGGAGTATCCCTTGGTTACCACATCTTGGACCCACCTGTCCGATGTTGTGTGGAGCCAGCGGTGAGCGAACAGGGTTAGTCTTTGTCCCACAGGTGGGTAGGGGTCCTGGCCTTGTGATGCCGGGAGTGGGTAGTCACTGTTGCTTTCCCCTGTAGCCTCTATCTCGTCCTCTGGATCTTTGTCCTCAGGCTTTGAAGGAGGAGAACTGATAGCTCTGAGGGTACAGGCTACGGAAGCCGGGAGAGGGGCCTCCGCCTCAAAAGGAGTGGCCTGATTGATGTGTGTCCCTGCGTGGTTGGTATGGTTTGTTCCCCCCCCCGAAACCTCCGCCTCAAGGAGGGGAGGTAGGAGAACCTGGACTTATTCTTGAGAAGAGCTCTGCCCTCCTCCTTTTGTTTCAAATAATCTTGTAGCCACTCCCCAAAAACATGTTTTCCCTGCAGTGGTAAGTTTTGGAGCAGAGTCTTTGACTCATTGTCTGCATCCCACAGTTTCAGCCACAGTGCCCTTCGAGCACGGTTGGTGATGGCGGTCGCCCTGGCATGAAGGCGCAGGGTGTCTACTGCCATGTCGGCCAGGTATTTAGCTGCATCCAAAGTACATTTCAAAAGTTCTGCCTCCCTTGATTTGGGGATGGCTTACTCCTGAAGCTCCTCGAGCCAGTGGATCTGTGCTCGGGCCATATAGATGGCTGTGGTGGTTGCCTTAGCGGTGGTGCCCTCAATCTCGAAAGCCCTCTTGAGCATATCCTCGACATTCTTGTCCGTGGGGTCCCTGAGTGCTATTGTACCGCATGGTAACACAGTCTTTTTGCTAAGGGCCGCCACCTGGGGGTCAATGGTGGGAGCCTTGCACCAGGCATCTGATTTCTCCTCTTGGACCGGATACATCCTGTCTAGATTTTTATGGTTTGACATTCTGCCCGGTTCAGGGGATTGCCATTCCTTACTGAAAATATCCTCTATCGCGGGGCACACTGGGAAGGTCTCAATGGTTGACTGTCTCAGTTGGATCAAGGGGTCAAGCTTTGACTCGGGCCTGCTTTCCTCGGTGTCAAAACCCATGGTGGCCTTGATAATCATCATGAGCCCTGGGATTGTGTCAAAGGAGCATAACTTCGATGTCAGGGAGGGCGTTGCCTGGAGATCCATGTCTTCCTTATCTGAGTCTGGCTCGTTCTCTTCCCCCGTGTCATCCTTCTCCCTGTCTTCGTGAGCGTTGTCGTGTGGGACATCTGGAGTGGTGTCCTCTGGGGTCAGAAGCTCCTCTGGTTGCCCTCCTGCCCTGTCTGGTTCGGGGCTGGGTGGCTTTGCCCTGTGTTGGGTGAGGGATTCCTGTTTTTCCATGATCTTGAGCATAAAGTTCAGCTGGCTCTCCATCATGGCAACCGTGGCCTGTTGATTTTGGATTAGAAGGGAGCTTGGATTCATCCACGTGGAGTTGCTGGTCCCTGGGTTGCCGGGGCCCATGGGCGGAGTTTGCTCCAGAGAGGAATCGTCGTCGTCAAGGAAGCAGGCCGCGCAGAGGGGACCCAGAGTTTGGGGCAGAAGGGTGGTGCTGCATGAGGAGCATTTCTTTGCTTTCACCATCTAGGGAAGAGAGAAAGGTATACCTTAGAACGGAACTATGCGACGCCCAGAGGGAGATCCTCTCTTTACCCCCCCAGTGCCAATGAGGTGGACTTTCCCTAGGCCGAGACAGTATGCAGGTGGTGGGGGTGCTGTGTGAAGACCCCCACAATGAGGCCATGAAGGGAAAGAATAATTGGTGTTCAGTGGTCTGGGCCATGGCTCGCTATGGGAGGGAGCCATGGAGACTGGAGAGAGGGTGAGTCCGGTGGTGCGGCTACCTACACGGGTCACTGTGGGAGGGACCCGAGAGGTAGAGGGCAAATCCAAGAGGGGGAGTGGTCTCTGTTCCCCCCCTCATGGGGGGTGGGAAGGAGGAGGAGGAGAGGTGCCGCTGGAGGGTCGCTGTGGGAGGGACCCTGCGGGCGGGAGTGGAGGCCCAGACATCGGCTGATCGCCCAGCCTAACAACTCCCCCTGTTTTTTTTTTGTTTGTTTTTTTTAAACTGTTGGACCAGGGGCTCCTGCCCTGCCTCTGTCCCTTCGAGAGGATTTGCCAGGCCTGGCTCTGGTGACTAACCACATCAGTTGTGTCTCCCCACCCCCGAGGATATGCTGAGGGGGGAGATGATGCCGTAGCGAAGGCTGAAGAGAGGAGGCGGCCCAGGTATAAAAAACACGTGAAGGGCGCTACTTTCCTCCTTCTTTTCATTGCCTCCCTAGAGACAGAAGAGAGGAGAGGAAGATGTCCCACAGAGTCTTTTCCCTGCTAGAGGACAAAGGAGCTGAAAGGGGAGTCCTTGCCCCCCCCGGCGAGCACTCTCTCTCCCCCCCCACCTGGCCAGGCCGCGAGGCAGAAGAGGAACGCAGGCGTCCTCGCGAGAAGCGCGGCCTAGCGGTGGAGGAACGGAGTCGCAGGAGCAGGTCCCTCTAGATGCCAGGAGTAGAGCATCTAGGGGGGAGTAGGCCCAACCAGAGGCCTATCAAGCATGCTCCAAGCGCGTGGAGAGTGGAGGCACCTGCAGCTAGATCCGGCGCCGCATGGTGCAGGAGGGGTGGATGCGACTGCCTGACCGCATTCAGAGAGCGAGAGGGAGGAGGGAGGAAGGGGAAGGGAACTCCGCCCTCTGAGAGACCATGCGGTCATTGCGTGGTCAGGGCAGGCCGCCAGTCAACCCGCGGAGGAGAAAAATGGGCCTAGGCCAATCCTGGAGTGCTGGGGCAGCGTGAACCACAAGGCCTCAGGCCAGAGGAGGCCGGGAGGGAGGGGAACACGCAGGGAGGTGGCGGACCACGCTACACGGTACCAAGGCAGTCTGCCCAGAACCAAAAGGCGACTAAACTTACGATGCCTTCCAGAGGCATACCAACCCTCAAATTATTAAACAGATCAATGCACAGTAAACATTCTGCATACAATCCTAGGGTTGAGCCCAGGGAGTACCTGAGCTAGCTAACACCTGCAGATGGCTAGTTTACTCTATTTCTCCTAGCAACATTTCTAGTCAAATCAAATTGTAACTGCATATATTGTGCCTTGAATGCCTAAAGCAAAAATAATTCTTTATATCCTTGATTCAAGGTCTTACCTTATAGGAGCAGACAGGGATTCCTGGTGTGTTTCTTGCCTGATCAGATGCACGATTCGAAACTGGAGAGCAGGGGTTTCTGGGACCTGGATATGCTAGAAATTTGATCTGGGTCATGTGTATCACTAGCCTATCAGGTGGGCTAAAACCCATGAGGTAATGTCTGGAGTGCCATGGATGCCAACCAATCGCAATGGGATTGATGCAAGTGGGGGAGGTAACTAGTGTGAGGTCAATTGTCGCAATAGCATCTTTGTAGGGAAGGCAAGGCTACAGAGCCAATTAATGTTGAAATTGCCAAGAGTTATTTGTTCAGACTTAGGGGAAAGGCATGAGAGGTAGTCCAGTAATGACTGAAATGCCTGTTTCTGGTTGCGGGGGGGGGGTAGTGTAGATGGCAGTAATGAACAGAGGAGCCTTGGGTGTACCCGGGGTGATTTTTAACGTGAGTGCTTAGGCTCCAGAATCCAGATGGGGGGGAGGGTATAGCCCTGGAGAGACTCTTGTATATAGATCGCACAGCCTCCACCACATTTCCTGACTCTGTCCTCCCAGAACAGGGTGTAGTCAGGGATTGTGATAGTCGAGTCCAGGGTGGTCTTAGAGAGCCAGGTTTCAGCAATAGTGAGAGTGTTTGACTAGTGTTGAGCCAGACCTGGAGGACATCACATTTTTTTAAGGAGGCTACAAATGTTAAATGATGCAATGCAAAGGCCAGATGTAGTAGAGCAGTGCTGGGGGGGGGGCTGGGTTTGGTGTAGTTGCCAGACATCAGCAGCAGGAGGGAACATCTGAGGCATACAGGGGATAGCTGCCTATGGCAGCCAGTGACAGTGGAGGGTGAATGGGTGGGTTGGGAGAGACTTTCATGGAGGAGGGGGATGGCCAAGTAGAGGAGAGGCCATGGTGAGCCAGGGGTGGAGGTGACTGAAAGTGGGGTGTGGGAAGGGGGATGATGGGGGGTAGTGGGAGGGCCAGGGTGGAAGAAGTGAGTAGGCATTGGGTAGGAGGTGCTAAGACCATCAAGGAGGAGGCTGGACATTGGAGTGTGGGGGGTAGGATGAGGAGAAGAATAACAAGGAGAATGCAAAGGGGTGATAGAGCGGCCAGGTGGGGGTGGGCATAGTAGGTTGATTAACAGTGAGTCAAGGATTTAGCAACTGAAGAGGTACTAGCAGGCACCCAACAGGGAGGTGGTCACAAATGGCATAGTAATAGAGCAGTGGACTATGGTACAGCAGGTACAGGGTTCAAGGCTGGGGCAGGGGGCAGGATGAAAGTGCAGTAGAGAGGAGGGGAGAGATGAGTGGCGGAAAAGCACTGTGGTAGCAGGTGAGAGTGGAGGGGACAGTAGGGAAGAGGGGAGCAGAACTGACTCCAAGTGGTCGAGAAAAGAAATAGCAAGTATGGGGGGCCAGAGGCAAGGGAGAGGAGGAGGAGGGACATAGAGAGTGGCGAGCTTGGGAGAGAGGAGGAGAAAAAAGTGGAGAAGCACACTACTGTCACCTGGTGGTAGGGATTGATAGCCTGCTAATGGAAGCACAGACACTTAGAAAAATGAAGAAAAGAGTTACGTGACAGAAAACTGTCAATAAATTAATTAAATTAAGGGACACCCCTGGGTGGGAGGGATATAGAGAGTACTTGCTGATTCCTGCAATTAACAAAGTGCAATTAAAACTGTCCTGTAAAAAGCTTCATGCAGCCAAAGTGTGGGTTGTCAATGAGACCAATACCATTAGTAAGTGCTTGGAAAAATTTTGGAAACAAACTTTGTCTCTCTTATAGGGAATTCCAACATGCACTGTAAGGGCAGAAATAGGACAGGCAAAGGTAGATGCAGTAAGCCAGACTAGCATATTTTCATATTGGCTACAACTGTTTACAATGTCATCAGATTGTCTTCATTATTTGATGTTTGCCTCCCCCTTCCCAGACTTATTATCAACTCCAGGGTGTCATGGACTTCAGGGAAAAAGGAAAACTCAGAACAGGGAAATTTTTTTTTTTTTAATTAAAAGCTACATTATAGTGGGATCTGGGGAGAACTGAACCGCAGCCCTAGGTATCCATCACCACTGGAGGCAAGTGCTCTAGCCACTCCACCACAGGAGCAGCTGGGCCAAGCAATGCCCTGGCAGCATCCTTGACAGTACAATATAAATATAAGTACAATGCTGGAATTAAGACGCTCAGGACTAAATTCAGGATATGTCTTCATCTAGATGTTTTGAAGCAGACGGGCCTACTTTCCCTACTGTATTTAACTGAAGTGGGAGTTGTGATCAGTGTATAATACAAATGTTTGGTACAGTGTGTTGGAAATTGTGTAGCAGAGAAAAATGAAAAGATCTAGAACTTTTATCCACATTTGAAATGTTGTCCATGGCTCGTTGATAGGAAAAAAAATCTCACAGATTAGAACCATATTTAGTTAGCCTCACAGATCATCTATGACAATCTTTTGCAAAATTCAGTTTCAAGTTTTTGTGTCAAACTTAGCAAAACCCAGACATGCAAGAACTTCACATATATACAGTTCTACTCTCTACGGTTGCAAGCTAAGTAAGCTTTAGTGCATACCAGGGTGTGCTGTTAATGGGGATTAATGCACACCTCTAGTGCATTGTGAGGCACAAGGCTGCACACAATTCATGTCATCCTATTCTAACCACAGTATAATAATCTTCCATTATACAATGGCAAGAAAGAATCCTGGACTCTGATTGGTCAGTCTTGGGCTGGACCTGTGATGTTATCCCAGTACAACAGCATGGGTGTAGTCTCAGCCTCACTGTGAACCTCTTGACTGATTGTTTGCATTAGCATTGATTGTTTTCCTCTTCTCTTAAGAAACAAAAATATTTTCCCACACAAAACATCTTTAAAATGTTTTTTTTTTATTCTGTGTAACAATGAGCCATTGTATAATAGCAATAATACCCTCCAGGGTGTGTGTCATGCTGGGATAACATTGCGCCTCAGGTATTGGACGCACTCAGCCTGTGGCCTCATGCCCAACCACCTGAGGTGTGACGTTATCCCAGCATGACACACACCCTGTTAAATATTGCTTAAATGGAGAAGGTTTTGCAAACTCTATGGACCCCCCCCCCAACAATTTAACTTCTTGCTGTCTGGATCCAGTACAGGGTTAACATTGAGATGTACAAAGTTTCTGAAATGTGTTCTAGAAGTAAGAAAGTGTTACAAACGATGTGCATAGGTGTTCCTTGTGTAACGCATCAGATTTTTCTAAATGCACTTTATGTCCAGTCATCACCAGGTAAAGATATTTGACTTCTTAGTCTATTTAAACTTGTACATACTTTTCTTATTTTATTTCTGTTATTGTGCATTTTATCTGTACTCACTGCTTTTTGTAATAGCTTATAGTCAGTCAAAATAAACTTGATTATTACCTACATATAGTCACTAAGGTGCTGAGGATATTTTTTCAATCTCATAACTTATTTATTTATTATTTATCTAGCTTTTGTTGACCGGGTAAGTGCACTAGACAAATCCTGCCTATTTTCAGGCACGACCCGGGGGAGGGGGATACAGATGAATGCCAACTGACCTTGAACCAGATTAAGCTGTTATTTATTTTTTGACAGCACTTTTAACTTAAAGGCCTGACTGGCAGAACTGCAAATGTCCAATATGTAATATTCTGTGAATGAATGCAAAGGGAACCAAGTGCCCACTTTGTGTAAATCAGACATTGCTCTTTTGGATCAGAATGCTGCCGGAGCTCTGACCGAATGTGTTTTGGTCAATGCTGATACCTTCAGTTATGATACACCACAGGCATTTTCTATGCATGTTCTAAATCATGTAGCCAAAAGTGCCCTGTAAGCCATCTGAGTTTTCTTTGCAGTGTGATACAGCACAGACTACTGTATTTGTCAGATGAAGGACTGAGTTCTTACTAGGTATGTTACTCTGTGTACATCTGACTTTTAAAGCTGTTTCTTGCTATCATTAGATGGCTTTGGACAGAAAGAGGGGAGAATAACCTCTTGGTTAACTTGAATGACTGTGGGTAACTTCGGTAGAAAAGAATGCAAGGTTTTATTTAACTCTAAAAATTGATTAGCGTTTTGCTCATAAAAGTTCTAAAACATTGTAAAAATGCATAGCACTTGCCTCTCTGGGTTTAACAAACATAACACTTCTAGAAAACCTACATAAATGATTTCTGTACAGTTAGTCTTGTCCTAAGGAAAAAAGTGCTAATCAATTATTTAAAACCCTGGAATGTATGGTGCACAGCATGACATTATCCAGATGAAAAACAAGGTAAGACTCAATTCATGACAGCCTGGAGAGCCACAATCCTTCCTGCAGAATAAATAGCTACTAAAAAGTTGGTCTAGACAGACAGGAGGTACTGGATCTTCACCTTATTGGCAAAGGCATGCACATTTTAATAACAGTTTCCAAGATGTGTTGCAACTTGCAGTAAAAAACTGAGTCATGCATCATTTTTCTGCTACAAGCAGCACCATATTTCCTGCAGATTATGGCAACTGCACCCAAATGTTTGACTGCTTTGTAGGTGGTCTAACATTCAGGTGAAATAGCATGAATGGCATTGGGAACATGCGACAATTCAGTGGCATACTACCAGAATTATTCTAAGAACTCAGTCCAGAAACAAATAGTTTGGTACCTTTTATTGGACAAACATAGATGTTACAAAAAGAAAACAGTGTCTAAGCTTTTGGACCAACCAAGTCCTTCCTCAGAGAGTTTTGATAATTGTTCAGAGAGTCATATTCTATTAACACCCAGATCATACATAAAAAATTACATTAAAAAAAACATAGAAAAAAATTAATTGGTTTAGAGTACCTATTTCAAACAAGCATTTGTCAATGCCGAATGTTTGCTTGCTGATATTAGCATCAGAAATGCAGGAGTTAGGCAGATGCAGAATAGGAATGGCAGTGAAGTACTGAAGTTCACGCCAACCCCGCCTCCATCCTGTAGAGATGGACAGGCATTGGGGTAAGTGTTTGGTTTGTCGGCCATGACAGGCATGCCATATCATCTCACCCTATTGTGCAGACAGCGACACGTGTTGAGGTGTGCTTTAGGGTGTTTGGCTTTACAGTCACCTCATTCCATAAGGAGATACACTGAAATGGGTGCAGCATAGGAGAGTGAGGTGAAGTCTGGGCCCAAAGAGTCCAAGGTACATCTTGATGCTTGTCAGTGGCTGGAGTTGGGGGTGGGATGGCATGAGCTGTACAGTTGGCAATGCAAAGGCACACCCTGATGCCTGTCAGTCTGTACAGGGTAGTATTTTATGGTTAGAAACCCTAACGCCTCAGGCGTTTGTTGGTATTTATACTACAAATTTTCAGCATGGCCTTTTTGTGACCCTACCTATGAAGAGTGGCAGTGTGATTATGTCAATGTGTCATGAACATTGATTTCCAACAGTGACAGTGCCATTCTGCACCACATGAACAAAAACACAGATCGGGCAGGATGTGAAGAATGACAGCTGTACCATCCACAGGGAGGTGTGAAGAGATGGCAATGTTAAACAGCTGTACTGGGAATGTAAAAAATGCTCGCCCATCCGATACGGTACATGGAAACTGCGTAATGCATGCGCATTACACAGTCATTTTATGGATGTTCATCACCAAATTTTCAACATAGGCATTGTAGGACCTCTGCTCATGAACAGTGTCACTGTGATTTTCTGGATGTGTCCTGAACACTGATTTCTCACAGCAACCACGCTATTCTGTGCCAGAATACAAAAACACATTTCACATTTTAGTGCTAAAACACATTTCGGCCAGGATATGAAAAATGACAGCTGTACTCTTCATAAGGAGGTGCAGAAAAAATGGCAATGTTGAAAAGCTGGAGTGAACACATTACAAATGTGCGAAGTTATGGGGGTGACTGGAAACTGTGCAACGCACGCTTGTAACACAGTCATTTTATGGAGTTTCATCAAATTTTCAACATAGGCATTTTACGGCCTCTGCTAATGAACAGTGTCACTGTGATTTTCTTAATGTGCCCCCAACACTGATTTCCCACAGCGACCGCGCTACTCTGCGCTGCAAGTGCAAAAACATATTTTGGCCAGGATGTGAAAAATGACAGTTGTATTGTTCATAAGTAGGGCTGGAAAAATGTCAATGTTTAAAATCTGGAGTGAACATATTACAAATGTGTGAAGAAGTTATGAGCATGCGTGGAAACTGTGCAATGCATGCTCATAAAACACAGACATTGTATAGACTTTTGTCACCAAATTTTCAACATTGGCATTTTAGGACCTCTGCTAATGAACAGTGTCACTGTGATTTTCTTGATGCATCCCGAACACTGATTTCCCACAGCGACTGCGCTATTCTGCGCCGAAAGTGCGAAAACACATTTTGGCCAGGATGTGAAAAATTACAGCTTTACTGTTCATAAGGAGGTGAAGAAAAATGGCAATGCTGAAAATCTGGAGTGAAAATATTGCACATGTGTGAAGTTACGAGCGTGCGTGGAAATTGCACAATGCACGCTCGTAATACAGTCATTTTATAGACTTTTGTCACCAAATTTTCAACATAGGCATTTTAGGACCTCTACTAATAAACCGTGTCACTGTGATTTTCATAATGTGCCCCAAACACAGATTTCCCACAGCGACCGTGCTATTCTGTGCTGCAAGTGCGAAAACACATTTTGCCCATGATGTGAAAAGTGACAACTATACTGATCATAAGGAAGTGCAAAAAAATGGCAATGTTGAAAATCTGACTAAAAATATTGCAAATTAAAGTTACAGTATGCGTAGCAACTGCGCAATGCACACTCGTAAAACAGTCATTTTTTGGATTTTTTTCCACCAGATTTGCAACATACACTTTTTGAGAGCCCACCTCATGAACACTGGCACTGTCATTTCATTAATTGGTCCCAAAAGGTGATTCTGTGCAGTGACCGCAAAATCACCATTCAGAACTGATTAATGCCATGACAGTGACTGAATTCATGAGGAGGGGTCCCAAAAACCCCATGTTGAAAATTTGGTGCCAAAATTCCCAAAAATGCCTGAGATATGCAAAAAAGTTGAAAAAACCCTATTTATGCCATTATACAGCCTATCGGCATTTCCTCAGTTCTCGGTCGTCTTTGAAGAGTGCAGACATGTTCCCGGTCCACCGAAGATCGTCGCACCAGACTCCGGAGGTAAGTATGGGGTGAGGGGGTTCTGGGGAGGCAGGGTAAGCAGTGGGTGGGTGTGGGTTGTGTGGGGGGGGCCAGGGAGAATGCGAGTGCCCAATTTTTTTTACAGGTTTTACAAAAAAATATATATTGCAGGACAGTTTTTCCTTTGCAAGGCCATTGGGCACACTGGGGTGGGCTCCCAGCATGCCACCTGAATATTTTTTTTGGGGGTGTAGCCGACAGGGGGATTGGGCACCCCCGTCGACACAAAAGTAGGGGGGCACAAGAGCTGAGGGGGATTGGGCACCCCCTCGGACTCTCCCATTACTCTTTGGGGGCTGATGCTGACAGGGAGTGGGCTCCCCTGTTGGCACATCAAACAGGGAGAGGGAACATACTGCCGATGGGCAGTGGGCTCCCCCATCGGCAAGTCAGATAGCACCAGGGATGGATGCCGACGGGGATTGGGGCCCCTGTCAGCAAAAACACACTTCTGTGGGGAGGGGCACATGCTGCCGAGGGAGACTGGGCACCCCCTCAGCACTGGGGCTGGTTTGATATTGTTTGTGAACACGGCTGCAAGGAGCTGCCATGTTCACAAACAATATTACACTAGCAATGTTCTGCCTATCAATGACGGGTCCCTCCCTCATTTCAGCAAATTGCTGATGCTGCAATGATGAGGTGGCCCATGATTACTGTGGTGAAAAACGTTACAAGTTGGTGCAACTTCTGGAAACCAGTGTCATCAGCACACTGTGCCTCCATTGGTGCATCACAGCCAAGCCCCCAAATGCAATGCTTCTGTTGGCTGCCACACTGCTGCGCCCCTCAAACCCACTTCTCTCCTAAGTTGTCACATATTGTTTCTTGCCCATGCGCACAAGCAAACATAAAAATCACAGCTCTAAATGGAATGAACTGCATTCCATTCACTTGCTACTGCTGAGAATATTTTCAAGGTTAAATAACATCCACAGCAGATAAGCTGAACACTCAAGTAGACAAAACCTCTGACTGAAATTATTAATGAATGAGTGTGTTATGAGACAATACTCAAAATTAAAAGCAAGACCTCTAGATTTAATACCACAAATGTCCAAGTTAAAACTTGATAGTACTGTATGAGAAAAAAAACTGTACAACAAATATTTATGTATGGAAATAGGAGGGATTAAAACTATATATGTATATAATTTAGTTTTTGTTGACTGGGTAAGTGCACTGGGCAAATTCTTTTCTATTTTCAGGCACAACCGGGTGGGGGGGGGTTGTTACAAATCAATTCCAACTAACCTTGAACCACATTAAGCTGTTGGTGGTATTTTAGTGAATGTCTGGAAATTTGGCCAGGGCACCAGAGAAATTCCCCTACTCACCTTTAGGGGAACCTCTGTCATCCTGGTCCTAGACCAAGATGACTGTCGTGGAGGAGCTGGAGGAGATGATGGATGCAGAAGAGGCTGGGGAACAGGTCTCACCCCCTGCCTCTCACTTTTCTGAGACCACAATGCCTAAGCAAAAACTACAGAGAGAATCTTCTACCAGGGAAAATGATTTTGAAAGCCAACCTACACTTGCTCAACCTTTAAGTACTACATCACTGGTAAGCCAGTCTGATGGTAATGAAGACATTTGCACTGATTCCTTATCTGTTGAGAGTCTAGAACATCTATTACAGCATGAGACAGATTGTTAAAAACATTGTAGAGAACTGTTGAAAAAAGCTTTGGAAATAGCTCAAACTAAAGCTCCAACAGTTATATACCCACAAGCTGTACAGCAAAATGAGGTGTTACCTCAAACAGAGAATGATTTAAATGTCGTAGATCCAGTGCAAAATGTCTTTTCTTCTCCTCACTCTGAAGCCAGGGCTTCCACCTCAAAGGATTACCACGATGTTTTGAAAGCAGTTGATAGTACAGATGGAGGCTGGGAATGGCAAAATCATATTGGACTGTGAGTCCAGCCTAGAATGCTCCTCTGAAGACACTTCTGATGCGCAAACCACACGCTAGAGAAAGCTGGTTGGATCCATGATAAACAAGGGAAATGGATCTCAGGTCCGACTCCTAACTTCACCAGCACATCAGTGCAAGACTGATTTTTCAGACTTGCCCTCTGCTGCTTCTGTGATTGAACAGGTACAGGGAGAACAAACAGCCTGTGGAGATACTTCTCCATTACACTTGCCTACCGAATTGCGGTTGACAGGAAATCCAATATTAAACTTCAAACCGCCAGATTGTAATCCTGGAACTTCAAAAGAGCTAAAACAATCATCAATACCAGCTGCAACAGAGGGGCCCTCAGAAGCACCTTTGAATTTATTGCATAGATCTACACAAAGACCTTATGCTTCTTTATTTCATCAGCCAATCTATCCAGTAAAACGGTATAACGCCGTAAGACATTTGTACAAAGGGAGTATGGACACAATACCTGATAGAGTGTTTGTTGCAAAAAATTTACTTAAAGAGTCTATGAAATTCTTTGCTAATGAGGTTTATGCACTTATTCATGTCTCTGGTGAGACTACATTCGATGTAAGTTTTAAACTAAACACTGGTTTGCAAAGGGTTTGGGCACAGTATAAAGTATTGCAACAGACCCCTCTATGGACACCTTTTGAAGCTATCCCACTTACTAGGCCTGCTTATAAAAATATCACTGCCTTATTCAAGAATGAGGGGGTAAGCATTACTGACTTAACCTACTGGTTAAAACAAAATTGTTCAGTTCTTGGTTCCCCTGAAGTGAGTTTTGATTCAGAGCACATATGGACAGGAGGGTGGAAGGTAAAAGTTATGCTACATTCCACAGACACAAGGCTAAGTCATCTTCCAAATTGTTTTTTTTTTGGCAGGGATAGGGGAGTGCTTTTTTATGCAGGTCAGCCAAAAGCCCGCTATAAGTGCAGCTCCAGAGCCTACCTTAGCAGTGTATGTGACTAAGTAAAATGTATCTTATGTCAGGAATTAGGCCATACAAGTGGGAACTGTTTGATTGCACCCAAATGTAATTTGTGTGACTCAACGGGACATACCTACCAAAGTTGTATGTGGGCAGCCCACAACCAAGCAGATTCATTGGATGATGCTGAGCAGAGACTGATGATTGCCATAGCAAAAAGAGAGTCTTTTCCTCATCCTCTAAGACAGGTTACAACCCCTAGGGTACCCCCCCATAACTTCTGAGGCAGGACCCTCAGGCCCACAAATGGTAAAAGAGACCCACCCCCTACAGAACAAATGGAGATAACTAATGTTCCTCTCATGGAAGGAATAGGGCAGCCCAGTAGGAAGTGTGTAGATATGCCCCCAGTACAGAAAAGGTCA